>JAUMHF010000012.1:22937005-22972325 GCA_032359275.1 Microctenopoma steveboyesi
TTCATCTTTATTTGTATAGCGCCAAATCACAACGAAAGTCATTTCAGGGCACTTTACATAGCAAGGTTTAGGACCTTTCAAAAATATAAGTGTATATATAATCAAAATAATAGATATGAGGAAGTAGATGGAAATATAAACATATATATCAGTGTAGGCATATGATTGATATAAGTAGATACATGATAGTGGTATTATATATTAGCTTTCATAGTACTTTTAACATAATCAATAATATTGGATTATTGCACATCAGTTCAATTATTGCACCCCTATAGTCTATTTAGCAGTATGTTGCTAAATAGACTCCTCTGGTTGGTGATGACAGTGTCCAGAGGATGCTTGGCGTTGTCCATAATTGCCAGCAGTTTGTTGAGTGTCCTCTTTTCTGCCACTGTCACCAAGAGTGTCCAGCTTCATTACCTGATGAGTTTGTCCAACCACGATGTGTCCTTTTTTGCTGTGCTGCTTCTCCAGCACACCACACCAAAGAAAAGGACACTGGCAACTACAGTTTGGTAGAACATCTACAGGAGCGTCCTGCAGATGTTGAATGACCGCAGCTTCCTGAGGAAGTACAATCTGTCTTGTGCCTTTTTGTAGACCTCAATCTGAACAGGTTGCAGACTTGGTCTGGACCTCCCAAAGTCCACAACCAAGAACCACTCCAGTGTCTTCATCAGATGGGATGTGATTGCCACTGGTCGGAGGTCACTCAGCTCATCAGGACGTTTTTCTTTGGGAACCTGAACCAAGCACAATGTTTTTTCCAGAGAGCTGGCACTCTTTCCAGTCGCAGACTGAGGTTGAAGACTTGTTGTAGCGGCTCCCCAAGTTCAGCAGCGCAGGTCTTTAGCTCGGACACAACTTGCCCGGGCAGAGGAAGGGGACAATGGAAGGATGGAGGAGGAGTAGGACAAGGAAGAGAACTATGGGGGGATAAAGGAGGAGGAGGAGGGGTAGGACAAGGAGAAAACTATGATGGACTGTTGGGTTTTCCCAATGTTTCTGTATATTTTGATATAATATGTAAGGTCTTAAACCTCACACTGTAAAGTGCTTTTAGATGACTTATGTTGTAAATTGGCGCTATACAAATAAAGTTGAGATTAATTGAATTGAATGTTGAGAGTGGGGATTGAGAGGAGAAGGACGTTATGATGTTGGGAGTGGAGTGGTGGTTTGAGGGAAGAAAGAGAGGCGGCTGTGATAGAGGTGAGGGTTGGGGTTGGGGTGAGGGGACTGTGGGCTGTTCAAACCGGTTTTTGAGTTGTTGAGTTTGTTTGCCTTCTCTACAGTCTCCCCTTTATTGTTGCCTCCATACACACAATCCCAAGTTTATTTGGTATCCCTAACAAAATCATAATTATTTTAATGCAAAATGAAGAATTTAACATTCAGTTTTATTTGGAAATGTTCCACAGATTTGTTGACATAACTCTGATTGGTATTTTCCAGTTAACATCATTATTGCTTACATGAATTCCAGTTGATTAAAGGTTAGTAAAGATTAACTAAGCTAGATTACTTAAGCTAACTCTAGCCTGACACTCGAACATCTTTTAAGCTGGATGGTCTCCACCTCCAATTCACCGAAATTAGCTTGACGGGCACCTTTAACACCGATTAACTACTTGTATTAGTTTCCATCGGTTTCTTGCAAAAATTCGTAAAACTTATGTATTAATAAATAAATAAATATGTATTTTATATCAGCCCAGTTACTTGTTGTGAGGGTTGGTTTGGAACATCTCTAGTACAAACCTAACATTTAAAAATACTGGTTTTAAATCTGATAAGAAGCTCTGAACGCGTGTGATCATCAGACTGATGATTTGCCTTCATTTCTGCAGGCGGTGGAGACGTCAAGATCGAGTCTCACAAAGTGAACTTTAAAGGAAAGGCTCAGTCCAAAGTGGGCTCCATGGACAACTTGAGCCATTCACCTGGTGGTGGAAACATCAAGGTGAGTCTGTGCACATGAAAACCTGAATTAGCCTGGGTCAAAACTGTTACTGTCCACAGACTGGAGATTCTGATGAACCTCTGAAGATGCTTTAGACCAAGTATGTAGGGAAACAAGACTTCAGACACACTACAAATAATCCTCACCACCGCTGTACAAATACTGATACAGCTAAATGCAGCCTACAGTGGTTTCTTGTTGCAGGTTGCTCCGTGTGTAATATCTGGACAGAGGGCAGTGAAACACTGCTTTTCACAAAGGCTTATTCAACTTTACAACACTTGAATTCCTGGAGATTTACTGTCAGATCTGAAAGTGTGTAGCCTTCTTAGACTGGTCCTTACGGAGAAGGTTGTCTGAAGGACCCTGCTGCTGACTGGGTCCCTTCATCCCCCGTGTGTACAGTAGAAGACCAAAGTGACTTCAGGCTTTTCATGCTTGTCTTGTTCTGCCACTGTGTTCACAATGACATTCAACAGACCTGTCATGGCTTCAAGCTTCAGTATCCGTTGATGCTGACGGCTTGTTCTGAAACCTCTCAAACCCTCCACACCTGCAGCCGTCTCCTTTATCTTGACCTTGTGTTCTTCCGTTTTAAAATAGCTCCTCTGCAGCACTGAACTCCGCTCACCTGTGTCCAAAATAGTTGGAGTAACAAATGGGAGAACGTAAGGAGACAGAGGCAGAACGTTAACGTGACAAAATGCTACTCTGTAAAGGAGGCAGATAGGATGTCACCTGTCCCCTCAGCCTATGGCAGTCCATCTGTGTTTCGTGATCTCCATCCTTCACTCGCATCATTTTTGTTTTTATGCACTGTTTTGCCGCCCAGTCATTATCTGCACCCTCCAGCGTAGTGGAGATGCGTAATCACAGTAACAGCTCAAAATAGAACAACTCAAAAAAAACAGGCTTTTATTTTTAACCAAATCTATTTTTGATAAGTGTACCTTAAAAAAAAGATCTTTGAATAGGCCCACTTTTAAAAAAGTACAAACACCAAAAGCAGTTTATTGTTCCTTCATTTGCTCTAGTTGGAAATATGACGATGTCACCAGGCATACAATGTCTCAAAGTATTAGTTTGAATTGTGCAGACTTAAAGAAACACGCTGCTGTGCGATGCTGCGTCACTGTCAACAGGGGGTGCAGTGAGCCACAGTCACACATGTTCCTCTATTAGCATGAGAAGAGACAAAAGTTTGTTCGGTTAAGTCGTTTGTTGTGGTGTGTTTTTGTGACTTCATGTTCAGTTTGGATCTTATGCAGTATCAGTCAGACTATAATTTTTTTTCTTGCTTCCATCTTTTCTCACCTGGCTCCAGATCTTTGTGCACAAACTAAAATGCTTCCCTGAATTCTTCCTAACTTGTCAGTTGTTTTCTCAAAAGCCAGTAGATTTGAAGCCAGGTGGTTCCATCCCCATCCTCACCGATTGACACGCCCTGCTGTGTGTTTTTAGGCTGAGGGGGCCCAGGAGACAACAGAGGGGACTCCCCTGAGTGGCACCCCAGCCCCAGGCCCCGAGCCAGGGTACACTGGGAGCCCCACTGCCCAGGAAAATGGGCTGAAGGACGGGGCTCCCTGTGATAGTGAGGGCCTTCAGGAGCCCCAGGCTCTGGACTCACGCATCCCAGAGACAAGTAAGTTTGTGTGTGTGTGTGTGCAACCTGCACATGCTTTCAGTTTAGGAGGTAAAGCACAGAAACGAGCCCGGTGAAGGCCTTCGAGCTACTGTTGCCACGAAGCATCTGAAATCTAGTAAACTGCAGAAGAAATGTACCGGTAATGCGTGTTCCTCATAAGGTGAATCTGTATCTGTGCTGTGTTCATCATGTCTGCAGTCCAAGCTCCTGATTGCACCATCATCTTTTGACTTCTTATCTTGCAGGCATCTAATTCTGCTGTCCCCCTGCCCTCCTCATCCCACTCCCCCCTCCCAACAACATCGCCTCCCCCCCTCTTTTCCTCTCTCTCTATTTTTTTACCCTTCCCCTCCTCCCCGTTTTTCTTTCCAACGGTTCTCCTGCAGATTGAGTGTTTTAAGCTCAACTTCCGCGAGAATGCTCGCTCTCGCACGGACCACGGCGCCGACATCGTCACCTGGACGGACCTCCAGGACAGCAACAGATCTCACACATTCAGTTCCTCCTATTCCCTACACCACCACCACCATCACCAAACTCACCCGACTCCCCGCAGTGTTTCCCTCATTGAATCGCTGGCTTCTGTGGGCTGCGTCAGCTCCCCCTCCGCCCCCTCCTCGCTGCATATCCAGGTGGAGGTCCAGGGGGACGACAGCGGCTCTTTACCAGAATCTTGACCTTACTTTCCCCCATCGAGCTCTGATTTTGCCACATTTAATGATTCTGACCCTCTAGTATGAACACGCCTCTTCTGTCACATCACAGCTCATGATGCTCCATCGCCCTCGTCTTGCCACCCCCACCCTCTTATCTTTGGCTGAACTGACTCTATAGACCAACCTTGGGCCTTGGTAGGAATCTATGCTAAGGGAAACATTTCACGTATCTGGTTGTTTCCTCCAAGCTGACCTGGAATCATCTGGTTTCACTGGGATCGTCTACCCGTTGCCTGGTGGTGTCTGTCTCCTCCACACCCCCAACAACATCAGCAGTCATGGAACAGCAGCATGGAAACCCTTTTGCCCTCTCCTGTGGCTTCTGATCTCAGACACACACATACACAGAGCTTTTCTCTTTTCCTCGTGACCGTAGGCTTCGTTTGCTCCCAGTATCACTTCCAGTAACCCTGCTTCAGTAACATCATAGTAATCCATCGTTCATCTTCACTATCATCACCATCACTTACCATAATCAAGCTGACAAACTAAATAGTTAGACAACGAGTAGGCTGTTTGAAACCGTTTTAGGATGTTTAACTCTTTATTCTGTGTTTGTGATGACGTGTTTGAGTGACAACAACGTGGAATTGTGTTCTGTTCCAATCTTATTTTCTTTTTCTGGTTTTCTTCTTTTGTTCCTAAAACAAGGCTTTTCTTATTTATTGTACGTTTCTTCCTGTATAAGCAATACGATAGGCAGCCTTCCTTTTTCCAGTAGCGCTCAGAAACTCTTGCAAACACGCACAGGATTTTGTAAACCATGACACACAGTGGAGATAGAGATGACATTCAAAGGGAAGAAGAAAGTGAGGATGGACGTGTTGCTTGAAGGGTGGAATTGAAGCGTTTAAAGTGTGTTTTTACGGTGGGTTGAGAAAAAGTTCTTTTGCATTGCAATAGAGAAAGTAGAGAAGCTTTAAGCGAGCACGCAGTCTGGAGGGAGATGAGTCGACAGATAGGAAACGTCTCTGAAATCAAAGGATCTGTGTGTCTCTTATGTGCCTCCTATCCTTCTTACCTGAAAACTAGAGTGGATGACGATGATGCGGGCTCACGCCTAAGACGGCTCACGGAAAGGGAGTTCCATAGCAGGCGAAACAAAGATTCAGTAGGTAGGCGGTATGACTGTGGTGTTGCGTTGTCGTTTCTGTCCTGTTAGTTGCGTGGCCATAATATGTGGCCAATATAGTATCACACCCAGAGTGTTTGTGTGGTTTGGTACTCTATGTTTATCTCTGGGGCAAACCTAGACAGCTGATGTGTTGAGGGAGAAGAACTAATATATCATGGTTGTAGTTTCACCGTTTTATTACCTTCAGCTCCAAACTAGGTGCAGATTTCTATGTAGCGACTCTGTAGACCAAACACATCCAGATGGACTATAGTTATAGGTTATTCTGCTCATTAATCTCCTGCCAGCTTTTACAGCAATACGTTCTTGCTCCATATTTAAGTAGTGGTATAACGAGGGCTGGGTATCGCTGGCAGGTCTAAAATGGCATCTAACACAAACAGCATATTAAAGCTGCCTTCATCCATTTTTTTGATGCTCTGTTCAAAATCCAGCACTCGTTACAAAACAACTTCTAAAAGAAGACAATCTAGTTCAGTGCATAAAACAAATATATCAGTTCTTTAGTTTGGGTAAGATGTAAAAGGAAAGATTGAATGAATGTTAGCACAGCTGCATTGACTGCCCCCTGGAGATGGTATCAAACTACAGAAACCCTCCTGTCTTTCTTTTATCTTTTCCATCAAAATTGTCACTTTACTAATGATTCGTAAAGAAGCTTTGACACAACTAAACTGCACCTTAATGCGTTAAAACGTTAAAGAGGGCTCACTGTGATGGCGTGGTGGTTTGTCACTAGCAATTTAACACAATGCTCTTTGAACTATTGAATGGATTCACTAACCTCCCTCCACCCGAGTACGTTACCTTTGAATGGGCGTTCCAGCAACCTCACCTTTTCTCCACCACTTCCTCAGATTTTGCTAATTACTTTTGTTTTGCATTAGAACCAATTGAACCTAGATTGGAAAACTAATATAATATATAAAAAAACGAATTGTCTTAACAGAAAAGGGCACTAACTCATAATAAATTAACATGTCAGGGAAGAGGGATCATTTCAAGTTCAGCTTACATGCTGTGCCACGGCTGACACCTACAGTAGCTAAAGTTTTTACCCCCGAGTTTTTACTGCTTCTGATTTCTGCTCTTTATGAAATTGCACATGGCTGTATATAGGTATTTTATTGATGATGCACTCTTCCCGGCCCTAAACACAGAACAAAACAGCCACTACACTGAATGGGGTTTGGTGGCGTTCAAGATAGTCCAGCTTCTATATCATAATGTAGTGGATTTAAGTGTTTGTGACTATTATGACTAATACTCTGATTATTAGTATGACAGTTTGGAGAGATCCACCTTTTTATTTGAAGGGGCTAGTGAAGTGGGAGAATGTCTTTTGAGATTTGATGTACTAAAGATGCAACACATTTGTTCATGTATTTTTCATTGGGTTCCTGTAGCCTCGTGATGGTTGTGCACATACTTTCGAATCAGGAAAGCCAATTTGATATAGTGTTGTGGAATTTCTTCATGGGTGTGAGATTTCAGCAGTACACCCCTTAGAAAGGCCTTACAGTCTGATATTAGATTTAACTTAAGGTGCTGCAAAAGCACTTTGATGTGATTAATTCACTCAAGACAATATAATGACATTTGTAGCGCATGTGTATGCATAGAAAAAAACATCTACCACGCCTGTGAGCCCTGTGTTTAGACAGAAGTAGTGTTCCAAAACCTTATTTTTATTTGAGGGCGACTTCTGAAGGTTAATATATAGGCGTGGAATCTTGTCCTGCATATGAATTCATGCTGACCGCCACACATTGCACTCGAGAGCAGCACCCTGCCCTGGAGACTCACACACAGAGACCCTAACACATCCTTGTTTGAGGTTAAGACTAACTGTAGCTGCCAGGTTTGGCTTGTGTAAAAAACGCTCCTTAATTATCTGCCAAAGGAGCTTCATCTACTGCTACTGCACTCATACCAAACATGCAAGCATAACACTAGCTAATGAACAGCTCCTGTACGTGCAGAGCATGCTGCAAAACAACAATGGGATGTGTGCTAGGGTGAGTTATGTTGCAGAACCTCATTTTTTTTTTTTTTTTTCCTTTTCTTTTGGTTTGGAAAAAAAAGTGTTTATTGTGATTACATGTTAATTAGTGATGTGACTATTAAACATGAAATAAAAATGACTAAAACTCTCATTTGTGTTTACTTTTATGCTGTTTCAGCAAAATGCACCATGTGTTGGAGATGCTGTGTGTACACTACTTTTCAGATGTTTGAGGTTGCTTAGAAAAACAAATATTATATAAATTTAAATGTAATATATGTAAAATTAAATGTAACATGAAATTAATTAAACTCCAATAGAAACAAATTCTTTTTCATAGGAGGATAAGCAAACATTAGTCCTGTGTTGTAGTGAAACATTGTGTTTGCTAAAGCAAATTGATGTGAAACTGTTACTTTTCAAAAGAGAAATATCACTTATATACACATACTAAAGAAAACTTACATTTAGAAACAATACAATGACCCGGGAGCTTGTGGCAGCAAAGCAACATTATGTTTTTGAGACAATATAAACGATGTATACAGACACTGACCTCTAGTGGCTCGATGAGTAAAAGAAACGCTAACGCACTATAGGTGGTGTGGGGGCATTGTACAACCTTTCGCTCCCTGTTTTATAACTTGACTTCAGTCAGTCATTGTGTTTTTATGGCTTTATGTGTAGTAGTAATTTTCCAATCAAGTTGAAGGATCTAATAGAGCAAATGAATTAAGAAGACTGCGGAAAGCTTACGTCACCCAGTCATGCAGTACCCCCTGTTGAACGTTGGGGGCAGATGTACAGGTTTGAACATCTGCGTTTCCTGATTTAAGAGAAGAAGAAAGACGGTTACTGGGGCAACGGCTACATCTTGTCCCGTTGCAGCTAACTTTCTTTTAGCCACCGTTTTACTGTTTCACTAACATTTTCCTCGTCGGCACTTTAAGTTAACTAAGCAGCCGCTTCGGTTGGAAGTTTTGGAGATCTTTACTGTCAACGAAAACGAGCGCAAAGGGCTCGAGTTTAAGGTACGAAACAATTCGTGCTAACCCACAGTATACTGTAGTAGCTAGCTGGCGTTGCTGCTAAAGTTTGTCTTGATACTTGCTAATGACAGTGGCCGTTGTTAAACTAGATATCCAACACATGTTTGTGTTGCATTTACAGAACATGGTTAACATGACATTGTGTTATTTGATAAAGAATATGTACAGAAAGACGATACAGCTAGATTGAAATCGCGGCAACAATTGAAAAACGTTAACGTTGCGCAACTATTTTTCCAGCTGATGTTACTTCCACTGAGCTGAATGGACTCTTATAATAAAGTCTTATTAGTTGTATGACTTGACATTCGTGGTGAAATCAACATAGCTGTTGTGTGATTGATGTTGGTTCACAAGCTAGTTTCACAACTGTTAGGACATGAGTTCATGTCAGGCTACATGGATCCAAAACGACATTTAAAACTGTGTGTCATAAGGAAAGTTTAATAATTGTGAAAGGGTTTGCATTCTTGAATTCAAACTGAATCATCGCCTCAAAAAGTCTTATTTTTTGTCAGTGTGTCTGTATTTATATTATATGTTTGTATATATTTGACAAATGTCAAACCCCTTTACAATCAGAGATCTTTTTTCAAACTAGCCCATTATTCAATCTTCCACATGAGTCAGTCCTGTTCACACCCCTGGACCATCAGACCTCTAGAATTCTTTTGACCTTGTAGAGATGGAAAATTGCAGTGCTGAGACAAGACTAGACTAGAAGGATTTATTAGCACACTTCCAGTTACAAGCGCCACTGTCCTCTAAACAGTATCACTATGCTGCGATACTAACAGGCAACAGCAGCACCATCGGGTTGTACTGTATAAGCTTTCCAACAAGTAGTTCTACACGTTATTAAAGCTTTCGTCCATCATTGGTACTATGTATAGGTTTCATGGCGAGCCAGCGACCGCCCTCCGGCATGGGCCGACCAATGAGCCGTAGTGGATCTGTACATGGTGCGGGAAGGCCCCCAACAGCTATCCGACCTCCTCCTACAGCTATACGTGTTGCAACTGGGGTAAGTCAACACAGTTTAGCTTTGAGATGACAGTACCCGCTGCATGAAGATTTTTTATTTTGGCAAAATCGGACCAGATTATCAACTGGAAGAGTGGATGTCCAGAAGGACAAATGTATCCCCCGGTGTCCTCTGGTTTTCTGGAACTTGTCAAGTCAGTCTTAAAAAAGCCCTCTGGAATGGAAGGGTCGTCAGGAAACCAAACAAGTCTGGTTGCTTTGGATAAACCTTTTTGAGATAACCATTCTAAATGTTTGTTGACATACATTTACATACTTCAGTTTCTAGTAGAAAGTAGAAAGAAAGTCTTAACATACTTTTATTCTTCCACTTTTAATACAGATAGTTCCAGGTACAAGTGGGCATCCTGGTACGAGAGGTGGGATACCCATTACCATGCCTGGAGTCTTGTCGGCGCAGATCAAAGTAACTGACAGGCCCGTCACACAACAAGGACTTAGTGGGATGAAGACTGGCATTAAAGGTAAGTTTAAAATCAGGTCAATCTTTTCAGTGGGTGCATAGTTTAGTATTAGACCTGGGCCACTCTAAGTCATGCTAAAGCAGGCATTGCATAATTCAAATCTCTCCTTACTCTCACTGGCTTCACCACATTCTCCTTTTTCATCCACAAAAGGACCTCAGAGACAGATTCTGGATAAGTCCTACTACTTGGGCCTCCTCAGGTAAGACATGCTAACTGCCACCATATAATTATATTTTTACTTAAGTTATAGCAGGTCAACACATTGGCTTTAATTGGCACAACTTTACAGGACTACTTTACTTTACAGCAGGTACTTTCATCCGATTGGAGTAAGACGTGTTGTTGAATTTGTTTGTTATATGCTGGTCCATTTTACCATTTAAAAGTTAATCTTGTTTTGCTGCAGGAGTAAGATCAACGAGTTGACCACAGAAACCAGCAAACTGCACAAAGAGATCGACAGCTATAATCAGGAGAACTCTGTCTACCTGTCCTATGAGAAGAGGTGTGTTGTTTTAATAGTTTGTGATGACACTGCATTCCTTAAGAGTAATCATCAAATGGTACTTAATATTTAAAGATAATATTCTAATAATATTCATAATGTAGCTTATCATCAACTTATTTATTTGTGCTGTAGACCTCTGTTTTCCAAAAACAATAGAAAACACACCAGCTTGTTAAAAATGTTTTAAAGATATTGAGATGTTTGTACAGAATCATTTAAAAGGTAAAACAGTTAAAACATTCTCAGGGATTGCTGGAAAAATAGGTGATTATTAGTCAATGGTCAGTTGGTCATTGTCACCAGTTACATTCATTCTGTGATGTTAATTATTTTGAGCAGCTGAAGAGATTTACTTTTTTGCAGTAAGGAAATGTTGCACAGAAGAAATCTAGCTTGCTTCATAATATCACCAAATCACATGCAAATAATGACGTTTCGTATAAGATAATAATAAGCAGCGCAGTAACAGCATGTAAAAAATCCTTACATACCATGTTTTTTCCCCTCAGAGCTGAATGCCTTGCTGCAGAACTAAAGGATTTACAAGGCCAGCTTGCAGACTACAACATGGTAAACAGCTGTTATATACATAAAAACTTTAAACCATTAGTTTTTGTCAATTGTCATTGAGCAGCTGCTTCAGTTTCTTCATACTTGACTTTACAAGCAAGTGTAGACACAGTTTTATGCTTACAGGTTTTAACAGTAGCAGATTTAGTTTCCATGACGACTTACAGTGGCATCACTGAGTCTGCAACCAGTCTTTCTTGTATTTAGTGAAGAATTTTAAACGTATGTTGTGTAAATGTTTTATTGATATTATCAGCTCGTGGACAAACTAAACACCAACACAGAGATGGAGGAAATGATCAACGACTACAACATTGTAAGTAATCTTTGTTCAGTAAGGAGAATGATAAATGTCCTGAATGTCAAAGTCAAAGATATGATTGAACTGGTTGATTGTCACAGTTTAATCAGACAATTAACAGTTTTAATTTAGATGTTTAACACAAAGTGTTAAAGTTAACTGTTCATTTAAAATAGGTGATTTAACGGTGTACTTAGAAATGGTAACACCTTCCCTTATTGCTTGTACGACGAGAATGCCTGTGCTCTCAGTGCTCCCATGTTTGTTCCTCTTTTTCATCCTAGTTGAAAGCCCAGAATGACAGTGAGGCTGAAAGTATCGACCACATCTTCACAGAGAGAAGAGAGTAAGTAGTTGGTGAAAGTTTAATTGTCTTTATTGTTGTGTGTTCTCTCAAACACAATCAGATTGCATGAGACATTTGTGATGAGGTTAGTGTCAGGAAAACATGTCCCCTAAATATATCTAATGTTTTCTAAAATGTAGTTTCTGGGTTTTGCAGAACAAATCTCAATGAAAGTCTGAATTTCATTGCAAGGTCTGTAATGATTGTATTGAAGAAAATGAGTGATACGACCCAGAACTTGTGAACATGACATGTAGTAGCGCTAATATTAACATTACGTTGCTAACATCAAACCAAGAAGCTTGGATGGCAGCGCAGAAAACCTACACTACAGGAGGCACCGGCTGCATTCTAGTGCAAGTTTGCAAGGACATAGAAACCCAGAGTGTAAACAATATTCTTTGTGCCGCTGTGATTTAGAGAAATGGAAACCCTTGCAGCAGCACAGCTGTGATGTTGTGGGCTTTGTGACTAACTAGCAAAGACACATCAATACTGACATGTTGAATAAACCAAACTGTAGCAGCCCATCACTTCCTGGGCTTTTTTCAGCTAAGCTCGATACAGACCTAATGCTCAGCAGCTGTGAGAACTGCAGGTCGTGCAGGACTCCCATTTTCTGTTAATAGGCATCCTTGGTAGCACCATCTTATATGTTTGGTTGTTCACATCGTCTCCTGCTATGCAGCCCACAGTGTGGAGAGTATGTGTTTGTTACTGTGTATGTTGAGCATCTTCAGCACAATAAGAAGAGTGATTCCCATATGATCTGGTTAGAGTTGGAGAGTGTTAATTGTAGTTATGCTTTTACTAAACATTTACTGCACTCACTACAATATAATCAGTAAAAATAATGTGAATTACAAACTAAACAAAGTTATATCTTCCCTGACTCTTAGAAAATAAATAGGTCCGATGGAATAAAAAAATATTGATCTTTCGTTTGCTTTGATTCGTATACTCGTATTTATTACCTAGAGTTTAGGTGTGACACATATTTGACATTTTGGGCGAAGCAGCTTTTGCCTACGTGTCGCAGAACATGCTGTGTTTTTCGTCATGGTTCTGGTAAATTCTCCTCTCCTGCATGTACCTCTTCCTTCTTAATGTACGGATCCTCAAAATACTCATCCCACTCCTCCTCATGTATCTGCCCATTGTGCTGCTTGAAGGTGTATGTTTGATTCCTAAGGTATCTCCCCGAGATGCCCGCTGACACAACATCTTTCTCCTCATCCCTGTCTTGGGCTAGACGATGATGGCGGTAGTTGTGGTAAAGCTTGTACCAGGAAGGCCCCTTGATGGCAAATACGATGAGCATGGAGGTGGTTAATGCTAATGCTCCAACGCATACTGTGAATTTCCACGTGTTGCCATGCACAGGAGTCTGGTCTAGAAAGGAATGGAGGGCGCAGATGTGAAGGAGAGACTGTCCTCATACAGTATGAACTGAAACAGATAACATATCAACATATCGTTGTTCTACCTTTACTGATGCTGTGGTTCTGACTTGGCAACAGTGTGGTCTTCAGCACGGTAGGTGAGCCAGACTTTAGCGATTTGACTCGTGTTGATGATTCTTGCGGGGCTCTGCTGAAGGTGTGTAGTGGTGATGGGTAACACACAGCTGTAGCATTCAAAATAAGGTGTCCAGCCTGCTTTTCTGGAGAAGCACAGGTGACCTCTGGTCCCCCTTTAAAGCCAGACATCACATATGGAAGTCATTTCATTAAAAGTTGTTTATATGTTAGCATATGTTTAAGTCTCTGTATGTTTCTCAAGGATAGATCGACCCTGACACTGGTAAACTAGATCACTGCAGATACAATACTGGTACATACATTTAGAAGTGAACATATTTTCTATCACAAGGATTATTGTGCGAGTGTCCTTCATATTAAGTAATATTCCACCAAGGGTATAATTATTAACTGAGCGAGGGAGCGTGGTTTTGTCTCATTACCAGGTGTGATGGTTATGCGAGATGGTTAACCGAGAATCGATCTACATCCTCAATCTATCTGTTGTCCACTATCAAATGTAATTTCTTACCAATATTAACATTTGCTTCTTTGACCTCTTGAATGCCGATCAGCAGCGGGCAGGAACAATTCCAAGGGTTTTCCTGTATTTTCAGCATCTGGTGTGACCACAACACATGCGGTTAATGATTCAATAATTACCTTGTTAACACGATTAGAGGAGGTACACAGGATGTTACCTAATGAATGAATTTTCATTTCTGTGTGTAAATACAGAAAAGTAAAAGAGCTGATACACGTTGAAAGTTCAGCACAGAGCTCTGGAACATGGACCAGTTGTTTACTGGTTTACCTGTAGATGGTTTAACCCTCTGAATAGTGCTGGAGGAACACTTGTCAGCAGGTTGTGGGACAGATCCAGTTTTGTCAGGACACTTAGGTTTAAGAAAGCTTTGGGATCCAGGCTGCAACAACACACAGTGTTGTGATCAGGTGAAGTAGTTACTGTATTTTATGTCAAGTATTACTATTTACTAATAGTAGCCAGTGAAGTTTTCCACACCTTTAATTTATTCACAATATCTTAACCAGTGTTATGTGATATTAATCTGGAATGATTTAAAAAAATAATAAATTGGAAGTTTAGGGTATATAAATTTATGGTATACAATTTTATTGTGATTTAAATGTTCTGCGATATAGTAAGTAATGCAACACAATATATTGTGATTATCATGCTGCAACTGCAAATTACGTCAATAAAGTTAATGTTAGTCAAAATACATTTATTCTAATAAAAAACATTTGGCCAGTTTTTGCTAATTGCTACTTTACTGAATGCAAATGTATGAACTACTAATTATTTTGAACACATTTTTTAAAATTTGTATAGAAAATATTGATATTTGATGTCCCTGTATCAAAACAATATCCCCACACAAAACTATTGCGATACTATGCTGTATCGTTTTTTTTTTCCTCCCCTAGTTAGGGTACAGCTTCAGTGGAACAGTTGAGTAGTTATTGATCTCAAAAAGCACATCTCAGCTTCACCTGATCACTACCTGTAAGAACAAAAATGGAAACCATATTATGCTTTGTTTCCTTTTCTCTTCTTATTTACCTGCTGATATAGTTCCTGGACAGAGACAGCACTCTGAGGTTTGGCACTACAGAGAAGTAATTGGCTGGTAAAACAGTCACCAGGTTACCATCCAAGTGGAGTTCTGCCAGAGCAGAATAACTAGCAAGAGCTAGTTGGTCCACCGTGCTCAGAGTAATCAGGTTATCTTTAATCACCAGTTTGGTAACAGAGGAAGCATTGTTACAGTGAGGAATGACCGTCAGAGATGTGTTGATCATTACCTGTGGGATGGACAACAATCATACATAGTATACGCACACAGAGCACAATGAATTGTGTATTATCATAAATGTTGGAAACCTGTCATACCAGTGTATTCTCCTCCACAGCCTCAGCAATATTCCCCAGCATAGTCACAGCTGCTCCTGCTACTGTCAGCCACAGCAGTAGGAGAGGTTGCCGGGACCTTTCCATTGTCCTTGAAAAGGACAGAGAATAGAGAATACTCTGGGTAACGACTACTTGACAGAGAAAATGAAGTCTGTGTAACCTGGGATGTCTTCCTTATCCTTCACATTCAGCAACATTTCTGCTGTATTTGGTTTTAACCACTGACTGATCTTTCCATGCATGTTCATGGTTGTCATCTAAATTCATTAGATTTTCCTACATCCTCCATTAAAGACGGTGCAAACAAGGAATAATGCAAAATGACACGAGGGCAGAGCAACCTGCTGTCATAGCAGTGGGGCGAATCCATTTTTACATCCTGCTGCCTGGGCGGGACATTAAACAGAACCAGGTCAACTGGATGAAACGGTTTAATCATGGTCATTATCATATGGTTTTCAACTAGACAAGGTTTTCAAAATGTTGCACCATGCTCATTGTTGGATCATTGCGTGTACATTTAAAGAATTGACAAATCTGCTAACGCGTTATTGATATAACACGGTAAAGTGCTGGATTAGTGCATGTGTTCCTTTTTAATGATGTTGAATAACCTTACAATCTGTATATGGAACAACAACATGCCGTCTTCCTTTCATATTTGTGCTCTCAGAGTTGAATCTTATTCTCTTACTTACCTGTGAGTGTACGTGCACCAAGATGTTTTCTGTTCACCTGTCACTAGGCTAGCGTAGCAAACAACCTTTGTTCCTGCTTGTAAAAGCTGACACTGTTTAACCATTTATGAACAAGGAGCTCTTATCTCCACTTAAGGTAAGAGGAGAAGATCTGGGAAAGAAGGAAAGGAATTAAGAAAACCAAAGAGATGAAGAAGAAGTGGAGGGTTCAGATGACACTGACAGTAGACAAGAGATGAGGCGTAGTCACAGAGTGTGGACCAGTGATGGGTCAAGACATCATTTTCCATAATTACTACAATTCTCTAGCAATGCTCACCTCACTTTTGTCACATTTGTTTTGTTTATTAGTACCATCCTCTCATCTGCTGACCTACTGATGTATCCTCTTCATCTGACCTTTAATGTGCCTCTCCTCGTGTTATTATTTAATTAATAAAAAAAAGCAGAAATAAAAAATGGAACTGAAACTTCTCCACCCTGTTGTGCATCTGCTCCACAGAAGAGAGGAGGAAATCAGGACGATTGAAGAGGAGATCAGGAAGGAAAGACGGGTTGCTGACGAGGTCGTTCAGTCCATGTCAACTGCAAAGCAAGAGAAATATTTAGCCATGGCAACGGCCAATGAAGAACTGCTACAGGTATGGCAGAAGTCCTATCCTAATGCTGTGATACTGCCCTCTTGCTTTTACTTTCCAAATGTGATCACTGTCTTTGTGTCTCATTACATGATCATCTGTAATGCTCAAAGCAGTAGTTTATCCAGTTCATAAGCTACTGTCTGTGGTTTCATGTGGAATAAATGTAGGAGCTAACTGTTCTCCAGGAGGAGCTGGACATTCTGGTGACCAGGAGGGAGGACTATGAAGCAGTGAGTTGGGGTGAAAGACAAGTGGGTTCTCACGTGTAGGAGGGTTAGGTGTAATACCCGTTTCACAGCCTGCCACACCAGCCAATGTATGAGAGGTATCTCTAGTCAATGAGAAATCACTCTCATTGAATGCAGTCGTTCTTAATAATATCATTAGTTAAGCATTAACGAACAAACTAAAACGAATACATTTAAGTCCATGACTCTTTGACCTTTACATAACTAAAGGTCTGACATTGTTCTTTGTACAGGAGCTGGCCCACTCACAAATCAAACAGGAAGTGGTGCAGCTTCATGAGACTCTGTCGGCTCTGGAGGCAAAGCGCGACGCCATGGAGGCTGAGCACAAGAGCCTGGGCTCCCCCCAGGAGGAGAGAGAGAAGTTATTCAAACAGGTGAGCTTCATTACGAAGGAAGACTTTAAATAGTTTTACTGTGACTGCTGCAGTCACAGTAAAACCAAATGATGTCACATTAAATATAACCAGTAGTACCGAAAACCTGTGATTAAGAGAGTTAGAGTTGGTTGAGAAGACGTTGACGGTGTTGTGTTTTTCAGGTCAAAGAGGACAACCAAGAAATTGCCAGCATGGAGAGACAGTATGTATTCTGAATTCTCTTTTAGTTGCTTATACATGTGGAATATATTTACATGTGGAATATATTTGCTTGTGTGTGTATACACTGTGTGTGTTTAGACTCACAGAGATCAGAGACAGGACGAGACAAATCACAGAGGAGATGCGACAGCTCGAGCAGGACTCAGAGGAAGCTCAGGGTAACTGAGTGGATGCCTGCTTCACACTTACCCTAGATTATTGGACTCTTTTCAGATACTGTGTTTTTATTTGGTCTGAACTTCAACTTATTTCTTATATGTCTGCTTTTTTCTCAAGGGGAGTGTCAGCAGAAATACAAGGAGCTGAAGAGGAAAGAGGAGGAAATTGGCCGTACGTTTGGAGGAGATGTGTATAACATGGTCACCTTGCTCATATTACTGGCATCAGTTTGAGAAACGTCTATAGACCGCGGATCACATACAGACAAACTCATGTTTATATTATCAACAAGAATCTCAATTTCCCATTCATCGTTTCTGAAGCTTTTGAAACGTCGTGTTGTTTTTACTGAAGGAATTAAACCTTCAGGTTCGATGATTTAGAAGTTACAAAATTCTAACTTGGTCTAAATCATCAAAGAAACTGTAGAAACCAATTAACCTTTAATGCAGTGAATTCAATACAATAATTTAATTTTACTTGAATTATGAAACAAAAGTAATACATTAGCTGCCAGTTGATTTGCACTTATAGCTTCACTTCACGTTTGTTTCAGGGTTCCTGGAGTCATTTGAGGACTTGATGGCTCAGGAGCAGGACAAGATGACACAGAGCCAGGAGAACATAGTTGCCCTCCTCGAACACTGCAGCCGGGTAAGGAAGAGGCTGCCAGCAAAAATTGGATAGAGGAAGGATAGCAAGAGCAGGGAAGGAAATAAATGTGTGTGTGTGTGTGTGTAGAACATGTTGCGACTACGTCAGGTGGATACAGTGACAGCCAGTGAGCTGAAGAACATGCAGGAGGTGCTGGTCAGCAAGGAGACTGAGGTGGTCCAATCAGAGAGCACCGCCAGGGGACTGACTACAGGTCAGTAACACACATGCGCCCCAGCAAGAGATGGAAAAACACGTCGGACAAGCAAATGCTTCTGTCTCCATGCAGAGTCGCAGCGCCTGCAGCAGGACCTGGAGAAGGTGCAGCAGCTGGAGGGGAAGATCACTGGAGAGCTCAGCACTCTGAAGGAGCGCGTCAGCACCATGGAGTCTGAGCTGCACACCTACCGGGACCTTGACGCCCTGAGACACACGGCTGAGGAGAAGAAAAAGGTAACACAGGCCATGCTGGAGACATCACCCGGACACCACCACCAGGTGAACGACAGCTACACCAACACGTGTTTTTTCTTCTGGCACAGAGGCTGCAGGAGGACCGGGTGTCCCTGACGCAGCGCCGGGATTCATTCAAGCAGTTGTTGGAAGAGATGAATCAGAAATATGAAGCTCTGAAGACCAAACTGCAAGAAAACGAGACTCACGCTCAGGTGGGAGCATTTTACACTTTTAATCACTCTACACACAAACTGATCTGCACCTGGTCTTTACTGGTTCTCGTTAAGCTCAGTGAGAGAAATATGCATTCGTACCTTGAGCAGAGCACTGTTTTCAATGTGTGTGTACTTGTTTTAGCTGACCAACCTGGAGAGGAAGTGGCAACACCTGGAGCAGAACAACTTTGTAATGAAAGAGTGTATCCTTCAGAAACCTGAACCTAACTTTTAGCTGTTCGTCATTTCCAAAGAGAACACGTCAACTTTTACAAATGACAATTTAGAAACGCACATCAGATTTGCTACCTTCTTTGCTTATCTGTCCTTTTTACGGCCTGACAGTTACTTTTCCTAAACTATCGCATCAGTCATTGCTTCGAAATCCCAGGAGAGCGACTACGGCTCAGTTGCCAAGAACGTGTCCCAACAAGTGTCCGAGTACAACAAAAGCCTCGTAGAGTCACTGCAGAACAACAGGAGTTAAAGCTAGGTTTAACACACAGTGTCACTCTGACAACCCGTTTAAGTGACGTAGTTCAGCTGTCAGTGATCCAATTTGCCACTTTGCTTGATTTCTCGTGACACTAGTCGTCATAGAAAATTGTAACTTGGGGTATAAGCTGCTTGTTGACCCTTAAGAATATTTCAATAAGTTTGTCTAGTCAGCATCTGTCGTATTATTTGACATATATACTTAAGTTACAGTTATTAGTCTCTGGTTTCTGTAGTTTCAAAGTGATTTGACTGTATGTGATAGTTCACAGACCAACGCTAAACAATAAATCCCAGTGAGTCAGAACAAGTTCACCGTCTTTTTTTTTTTTTAGATTTATTGCTTTTAATTGCAGGGAAAAAAAACAGATGAACACTTTGCATAAAATCCAAATTCTGCTCTAGAAATATATTTGACCTTTCCAGTACGTAGATATCAAAGAGTAAACATTAAAACTAAGGGCGGCAGCAGCAGCGTGACCCCTCACACATGTACAGTACAGCATTTTTAGGAAACAATCCAGGTCAACAACAACTACAAGTGGGATGTTTAGAATATACACTGGACTGACCTGGTCACTCGAACCAGAGTGACACAGTTGGGAGACGACATAAAGACCTCAAAGTGAAGCTGGAGACGAGCTAACAGCTTTTCTGAGAGCGTTTGCTCTTTACAGATTCACATTGAACGCCTCAGTCTCCACCACTGACGTCTTAAGCTTTCAGGAGAAACAAAGGTGTGCATAGATATCTATTTAACTCATGCACCTGTATAAAGTCCTCAAACCAGAGAGCAGCTGATAACCTCTCTTTCTCTCTGTCACACACAATTAGTAGAAACTTGAAACAAATGACAGCGTCACTGAAAAGAAATGGCTGCAGAAAAAAATCTGACGGCTTACTATTAGCGTTCTCCCGAAACTCACCAGTATCTATGACATCTTCAGACAGGACACAGGTGTTCAATGCTACTTTGTCTTGTAATAAGTGTTAACTCGCCTTCTCATACACAACAGATGTGTTCGCGGTTCGATAACGGAACATTTAGAATATGTTTTTTTAGGAACTTCCAAAAAGGTAAACTGAAAACAAAAATGACTAAGTTGATTGTTAACCACAAAAATACTCAATCCAAACTCATGAAGGCAACAGCTACGGTTTTCGTTGAGACATTCAGAAGTTGCAGAGCAAACATAAACGTTGTCTGAGGGGCCAAGAAAACTCGAGCCGTCTTTGTTCAGTGTCACTGACCCACAGCAGAAGGATGAGCAATAAAAGGAATCCATGCACACTTCCACACAGTCACTGCTGCTGCTGCCCCATCATTAACTCCACCTGTTGGTTTCCATGCTGTGGTGGACAGCATTTAAGCAAACGTTGGAGTGTCACTTCACTCACTTCCAACAGAGCTAGCATTCACAGAAACCGTGACAGGAGATTAGTGGAACAGTTTTTTCGTAATTAGTTTGAAGCAAACTGAACATGAGTAGTGGTTAGGAAGTCCTGGGTGGAGTAAGATCAAAGCTTATGAGTCTCCAAATCAGAAACCTTCATCTTTAGGCGCACATCAATCTAGCAATGAAAGTTACCATTTCACTAGCAGCTAGTCGTGGAGAGAGATGAGCTGCTGCTCTATTCCTACATTATAGTTTACTTTAGAGCAGAGAACTCACCCCGTCTAAAATATCAGCTGCAAAAAACCCCTGAAATGGTCAGAATTTGCTTTGATTAGTCTGCAAGTTTGATATGAAAAACAAAAGAATCACCTCGGTTCTGGTGAGAACTCTTAGTGCATTTTACGTTACTGCTTCACAATAGTGCATTTCAACATGTAAAACTATTAAATAAAAAAGAAACTGAATAAAACGATAAAGCAGCAATAACTTTTCAACCAAACATATCAAGTGACAAAAATGCACGAGAGCCATACAGTCCGATTCCTTAAATGAGGTCTACATTCAAAAACCTTACAGCGAAACTAAAATGATAACAAACCTAAAGCTATTCTGCTCACATCACTTTTTTGATTCGGATTAAATCTTTGAAACCTGCGGTACACTTCTGTCAGGCGATAAAATCCCAGGTAAACAGTAACGACGAGGAAAAAAAGCAGAAATGTTTAAGAACCTTTTCAGTAATAAGTTAAATGTTTCCAACCCTCAGTGCAAAAATATGACCAACAAACTGAAAGGGAAGAGAGCGGGAGTCTCATGGAGCGTTTTCTCAGGCACGAGTACTTAGGCTTTGTCTGCTGAGCCCTTGGAAGGTCACTCCTTTTTTCCTGAAGTACACAGGCTTCGGCTCGCGCTCGGCGCCTGGGGAAGGACAGAGGCGCCGTCGCTGTGGGAACGAGACCAGAGGAAGTCCTCTTCGTCCTCTCTTCTTCAGTCGGCGTTGTCAAGTGCTTCTGCGTACTTTAACCGGAAGCCACCTGCAACGAAAAATACCAACACACAAGCGACACAGAGGCTTACAGATGCATCCGAACACACAAAGGATGAACAATCAAGTGAGGGGCCTGGTTTCTGTCAGGCTGCATGATCTGCTGCTGCACTCACATCTGTCTTTGAGAAGGCATTTACACAATGAGCGTCATATATTATTAATATGGTCCAACTGCACGAGGGTCATGTTCATAATGTTATTAATTTCTAATTTCAATGCCAGCAGACAGGCAACTTCCAATCCTTCACTGGGGCTTTTATGGTACTTGCCAAAGGAAATAAAAACTGCTGTTAACCCTTTAACCTGTGTCCACTTCCTTCCTGCGCGGTGAACAGACCTTAAGCCGCCTGTGGGGAACATATCACACCAACATCTCTACTACATACTCAAAGCAGGAGTTACCTGTCCACTGCTGCTGTTCCCTTTCTATCCTACAGGGGGCAGCATAGATCAACAACATCCAGCAACTAAACACCTCCCTCTTCGGGATGAAACACATAAAGGCTGTGGGGACACCTGCTGCTCGTGCTGTCTGCCTACAAACACACAAGCCGGGAGCTGGTTGGACAAACTGTCAGGGGCTGACCACTCAGGGTAGGAGCTGGCAGCGGAGGTGTAGTAGTCTGAAACACCCCTCGTTATCCCGTCATCTGCATTTAGGATGACCAACCTTTTGCCAAGATGTATCCTCTGACAACACTCACATGCTGCAGGAACACATCTAACAACGTGCATCTTCACGATCCAGTTCTGGACAAATCAATCAAACAGCTGGAGGTATAACCCAGCACATCTGAAATTAACTTCTCACTTTCAGTCCTGAAGGTTGGACTCTGAGGACCGCTGGGGCTTTTGGGAAAAGAAAACTAAAAGGTCCTTAGTTTGTCCCTGTCCCGTGTCGCTGCATTACCTTGCTGTGTAGAGTCTATGGAGGGCTGGTTGCAGTCATGAGCGTAGTGGCCGCTCACACCACAATTGTAACAGGACACGTTGCCGTTCTTCTTATTGACCCCGCCTCCCCCCAGTGTCACAGCAGGCAGCATCCCCAGATGATTTGGGTACACGTGCTGGTAGACGCGCTGACAGAACGACGCTGCCGGCGCCATCTGCTGCTGGAGGTTGTAGCTCGCAGCTGCGGCTGCCGCGGCGGCCACGGCCTGGCTGCTCAGCATGTGCGACGGTACGTCTGCGTGACTGTGAGAGTGAGTGTGCAGGGGGCCGTAGGGCGGCGCATGCGCAGGCAGTGGAGCGGTGGGGAAAAATGGGGGCAGGGTGGTGGCGCCGTTGGCCTGGTGAGGAGGTGGGGCCTGGGTGAGGTAGCTGTTACTACACAGGCTTGTTAGATGGAAGAGAGTTGGAGGAACGCCCAACACCTGCTGTGCTACTGCCATTTGGTGGGCGGGGAAGAATAAAGGTGTTTGGCAGCCGGAGGCACTACTGACGCTGCTGCTGCTGCTGCCACTGCTCCGCCCCCCACAGTTGTTGTGACAGCCACAAGTCCCACAGCCCATCGGTGGCTGCTGCTGCTGCTGCTGCTGCTGTTGGGGTGGTGGCGGTGTTGGCTGCTGGGGGGTAACTTGTTTCTGCTGGGTTTGCTGAACAGAGTTACCAGGAGCAGCAGGGGCAATTCCACAGGAAGCGCTGCTGTTGCTATAGGACGTACAGTCGCTGTGGGCTGTGCTGTGAGTAAGAGCTGGGCTGGGGCTGGGCGCAGGTCCAGGGGTGTGGGTGGGCACAGCTGGAGGAAGAGCTGCCTGTACATGTCCAGGAGACGGAGCTCCTCCAGTAGCTGCAGGTGCTCCTACAGTAGCCATGACGGATGACGCGGCGGGGGGCAGCGTGTAGGAGGAAAGCAGGGCAGACGGTAAAGTCAAGCTGGGGTATTTGGCATGCGATGTGTCCACATGTGGTAGAGAGGAGGCCAGACCTGAGCTGGTGCTGGCCGGGTCTTGGCAGGGCAAAGCCTGCTGAAGGGCAGGAGGGAAGGATGTGGGTCCAGGGGTCATGATGGGTCGTACAGGGGCCGGGTTTGAAGGCTGTGCCACAGCAGGAGAACCACTCACTGAGGCTCCATCGGCTCCACGCTGGCTGTGAGACAGAACTGTTTTAAACCTTGTTACCAGAGGCTGCACAGCAGGACTTCCTGGGAGGTGGAGGCCAATCGGTGGAACACCAAACGTTGGGAGCGTGTCCCTCTTCTCTGGGTCTGCCATAATTCCAGGTCCAGGCACAGCTGGAGGCACTGTGGGCATCTGCATCATTAGTGTCGCAGATGAGGGCTTCACATCAGGTACAATGCTTTGCTTGGGAGGGGGGGGCAGTGGAAGAGAGTCAGTGGCTCCATTGGGGAGCACATAGGGCAGAGGATGCATGAAGGAGAGATGGGGCAACTCCCTCCTCATGTCTGTGCAGAGGGACTCCGTGTGGCGGGGGTTGGAAGACAGAGGGTGGACCGAGGAGACCTCCCTCACTGCAGCCGCCTCAGTCATATGTGTGAAGAATGTGTCGGGGGCCGGGCCTTTGCTGGAGTCATCCGAGTGACTGTCTGTGTCTGAAGGGAGAAAGCAGAATCAGTCCAGGTTACACCAACATCCCACACACAAAAAGAAACAGAGCCCGTCTGTGTTTCACCTTTGTGGTTGTCATCCTCACTATCCAGGCTCCCTGGTCCTCTGTGCTGAGGGCTGGACGGGGAGCTGTAGCTTTCTGACGAAGTTTCACCAAAGGTGTCTGCACCCGAGCCTCCGTCTGCAACAACATCTGTTAGACTGCAGACAAGCTCGCAGACACAGCGACATTTAACGTTGAACTGTGTCACAGCCACTGCTGCAGCTCTACAGCTACGCGTTCCTTTCTTGTGACACTCACCTTTCCTCTGAGACGACAGAGCCGCTCCTAAACTACCATTGGTCACGAAGGCAGCGCCTTTTCTTTTCCCCTTGTCCCTGGAAAGAGGAGGGGGACAGAAACATGGAGAAATAAAATCACTCTGGACTGAACTTTAACAGTTACGTTCAGAAAAAAGCTGCAAAGCGACTCTGATTTTTATATATTTTACCGAGCAGCTGCAAAGTTGTGTAACATCATAAATCCTGATGTTGACCTACCTGTCCGGAGCGGGGACTCTGCTCTTGACTTTAGTCCCATGGTGGCTTCTCTTCTCAGTGTCCTGGTGCTGTAAAAAGAAAACCGTTAACATCCTGCGTTTCATTTGTGCTCTTTTGTTGTGTGTAGTGAATCTGTAACTACAACAGAGTTAATAAACACAGTAATAATGAAAGTAAGAAACTTTCTCACACGTGGGAATGAGATTAACTAAAAGATTATTGCATAATCAAAATATTCCATATGAGTTTCTACTAATGTACCCTGGTGAAACGTTTGTTTTTAGACCCCAGTTAAATCTCTCATCCGAGAGATCACAAAACAACATCTGAAGACGTTCAGGCCTCACTTGCCTCAGATGAGTCCGTGTCCATGACTCAACGATAAGACACAAAAACCACTGGAAAAAAAACAGAAAGTCTCGTCTCATTTCTGCCAAAAAGTCTATCAGTCTAGTCTAGTCCCTTCCTGTTGAGGGGGGGCTTGTGGGAGAAAGCTGTTGAGAATGCTACCTCTATGTGTGTGCCTGAAGGCCTTTGTACCATTTTCCAGACGGCAGGAGTGTGAAGTGTGTGTGAGAGGGGTGTGTCCGTTCAGTCCGATGTTGGCTTTTTGGATGCAGCGTGTGGTGTACATGTCTTCGATAGAGGGGAGACAGACCCCGATGATCACTATCCGCTGTAGGGACGTGCGGCTTGATATGACGCAATTTCCAAACCAAACAGTGATGCAGCCGCTCAGGAAGCTCTCCCTAGTCCCTCTATAGAAGGTGGTCAGGATCAGTGGTGATAGTTGAGTCTTCCTCAGTCTTCTCAGCAAGAAGAGACGCTGTTGGGCTTTCCTTCGTATGGACTTGGTGTGGAGGGACCAGGTGAGGTCCTTCTCCAGGTGGACACCCTTTCGTGCGTCGCTACACAATCATGAGTCAGTAGTGTGAACTGCAGGGGACTGAGCACACAGCTTTGTGGGGCCCCAGTACTCAGTGTGGTGGTGCTGGAGGTGCAGTCGTCCTTGTTGTCCAGGTGTGTGAGGGAAAGGTGTAGGGTGGTGGAGATGGCATCGTCCGGTGAGCGGTTACGACGATATGCAAATTGAAGTGGGTCCAGTGAGGGAGGGAGCAGCGACGTGATGCGTCTCACGACAAGCCGCTCGAGGCACTTCATGATGGTGGAGGTAAGTGCAACGGGACGGTAGTCATTGAGACAGGACACAGAAGACTTCTTTGGCACAGGGACGATGGTGATGTCTTTGAGGCATGTGTGTACAATGGCGCTCCTCAGAGAGGTGTTGAAGATGTCTGTGAGAACGTCTGCCAGCTGTTCTGCACATATCCTGAGCACTCTGCCTGAGATGCTGTGACATGACCTCATAAAGGCGGTTAATGCACAGAAACCCTCCAACGTGTGAAAATGTCTCTCCAGTCACGTGACAGTCTCATTACCTGTTGGGTTATCTCTGTCTAATATTAAAATTTCTTTGATGATCTGAAAGTTTTAAGTGTAAAAAATTGGCAAAAAGGAAAAGAGCTGGTCGGGCGCAAACACATTCAGACAGTGAGTGTTTAAAAATCATCCGTGTCACACGTCACTGTTCTTTTACTCTGCAATGTTGCTTCTCTGACCTCTATGTAAAAAATTCTGATGACTCTATCCTCATTTTCCGTGTTCCACGTACTTCCAAAATACCACAAGAACCCATGACAACGGGAATGTTCCTACTGAGGATTATACAATGACAGAAACAACACGAGCAAAGACATTTGGACAACGCAGTCCAGCAGCACAGAAAAGCATTTACTGTGTGTTAAGCCTCTATTATGAGAGTGACGGGGGGAGGGGCGGGGGCTGCTGTGTCAGCAGAGTGCTCTCTCTCTCTCTCGCTCTCTCTCTCTCTCTCTCTCTCTGTCTTAACGTGCATCAGTGATTAGCTGTGAGAACTCCTGATCGTGTGGCAGTGATGCGCACGTCTTTTAGAAACTGTGAGTTCATAACTACACCAACGCTGCTGCTACGTGTGGATCTCTGTGGTTATATATACGGACTATAAACGGAACCTAAACCTTCTTCAGAAACGCTTAGAAATGAGAACGCACCTGTTCGGCCTCCTGACCGCTCCTCAGCGCACAGCTCTTCTTCCTCCTCCCTTCTGGACCATTAAGCTCTGTAGAGTGGCCCCCCCTCCAACCCTCCCCATGAGAAGCTTTGGCACTAGAAAGACTGATGGAGAGGACAGAAACATAAGTGATGTTCTCAGACACATATTGTTTTCATTCACTTCTTCTCTAAAGTCGTGTTCAGGGCCTTGGAGGACGTCACTGTTTGTACTGGCGCTGATCAGCTGCGATGACGTTTCACATTTATCAGACAGTCCACTCACCCCTGACACGGACTCTTGGTCCCGTGCTTTTTCTTGTGTCCCTGCACATATGGCTCCACATCTAGAGATAGAGAGAAAACAGCTTCTCATCAATATTCAGGAGGACGGCACAGTGTTGTTGTCACCTGATCAATGCAAAGACTTTTTGTTTTGAATGATGTCAAATTAGTTTTTACGTTGACCCAATGCACATAAAAATAAAACAAATTGATGTTTATTCCTAATTTATTTATTCCTGCATTATCTGAAAAAACTCCAGGGGTGTAAATATCCAAATGTGCAGATTATTTTCAGCCTGCAGTGAAATACAATAGTGACATGGAGCATGTGAAACACAGCTTAATCGTTTTTATGATAATACAGTAGTTAACCATTGTTTCAAGCCTGCACAGCAAACAGAAAAAATCACTTTGCACCTTTTATCAGTTTGTGCGTTGGGTTCCAGACAGAGGAAACACCCTAACCTGAAATAAAACCTGGAATTACCAAACATCAGTAGGAATATTAGCAGTGAGGACCCAGCTTTTAGCAGCATTAACAATTACAGTGTGAGTCAGGCCAGAGCCGTGGACACTGCTGCTGGAGCTCAGCTCAAATATAGCCTTGAAATATGAGGATTTGGTTTCCAAAGACCTCCAAAAATAAACACGTTTGTTGTTCTTTCTCCATGTAGCTCACGCTGCGGCTGCAGCGCTGCTCAGCGGGCTGCTCCTTTGCTTTGTCTGCACACATGATTAGGCCTCATTCACTGTGGTCACTCATTATACATGCCCCTGTGCGTCCCCTTTGTCCTCTTTGTCTGTCCCTCCCCGTCGCTGTAACTCAACAGAAGGAAACACCAAATCATAATAGAGCTTCTTCTCACCTTCCTCCTGGCTGGAGGCGTCAGAGCAGTCTCCTTGGTAGGCCTTTCCCAGCTGGCAGTTGCCTGTAAAGAACAACACCACTTGGTTTCCGACAACACAAATGATGGTGTGGTGTTACGTCCTCTACGTCAGGAGCACTGCATTGTCTGGTGTCTAAGACATCAGCTATGTGTATGTTTATGTGTACTTTAGATTGGCTGCTTGCTTCAGGTCATTGTCGTGCTAAAAGGTGACCCGTCACTGTTTACAGTGAGATTTTAAATCATTCCGTTATTAAGACCGTTACTTCTGGTGCGAGATTAATCAATGATGAGCTGTGATGTTCAGGTTTATTACTAATTACTCACTCTGTGATGTCTGAATGAAAAAAAGGATCCATGAACCCGATGATCATGGTTTCATGGAAAAAAAAAAGAAACATTCCTTGTGTGATCAGAACTTCCCATTTGGTTTGATACTCACACGTGCAACATGTAGGTTTAGCAGAGTAGGTGGAGTCACATTTAAAGAAGCTGCAGACCCTCCTGCTCTGCCTGAAGACTGGAGGAGCAGACAGGAGCCTTTCCCTAAAAAGCAGCCACACAGGAAGAAGAGGAGGAGGCAGAGGATAAGTGAACACTGAATGTGCACGTCTGAGATGCTTGGTATCCTTGCTAAACGTTTTTAATAACTCCCTCTCACATATATCAGGACATATTTCTCTCTCCCTGCTATATTAACCAACACAATGGTCCTGAATATTAATAACAACAAATCTTAATCTTTGGAGCTCACTTCTAATTCAACATACAGAATTCATTCTGCATACTGTAGGTTCAATAAGAAAAGTTTCTGCTCACACAAATAAAGCCAACACTTATAAAACATGAGAGACAAACAAGCAGCAGCTGACGAGGAGTGCTGCACTATGGACTGAGCTTGAGCTCACAGAAACACTAGGTTTCATTTTCCTGTTTCCCTTCTAAGAAAATGAAACTGGTGGACACTGTGTGTGTGTGTGTGTATCTAAAAAAGGACTAGTTGGGTACAGCCACGCCTATTCTAAGTGGCTGAGTATCCATCCAATCATGATACGCAGGCATATAAAAAGGAAATATCTATCGCCTAACAAGGCTGATACCGCACGCCATGGTGGCAACATCAAGACCAGATGAGTGTAACACTGACTCTTGTTTCTTGCTTTATAATGTTAGAAGTTAACTGCTTAGATTTGGCTTCCTCTGCTGCAGAGCTGCTCACTGCCTCCTACGAGGAAGCCTCCGAGCTCTCCTCTGAGTAAACTGGGACACAACACAGACTGAATGTATTCCAGATCTATTACATACAGGAAACGACCCTGAGACAGATGTTGACCTCTTTCTCTGGGAGAAATCTGAACAACAAAATGAAATAACTACAGTCTGGACTGGTTTGTCCTCGGTCGAGGTTTTCATGTGATCCTATAGGACGTGAGTCCAGCGCCCATAAGCCAACTCTAAAGTGTACCTGAGGTTATTCTCCACCTCTCGGCTCTCGTACCGGTTCCCCTGGTTCAGAAGCCTCAAGATGCTCTTGGCAAACGGCTCAGTACACTGATCTTTAGGGAGCTGCAAAGGAAGCGAGGGAAGTCAAACAACAGGCAGAGAACACAGAGCAACAAACATCATCAGCCTGTTATCGAATGCAGCAGCACCTTTAAAGGATGATGCCCCCGTTTTCTAAGAAGCATTCCAGTCAGTTACTTGCACTGGTGAATTAAACTCGTTTTCACATTCATGTGCTGTAATTGTCAGATCCTTAAACAAGACGTGTGAAAGCAGACATCATTCAATGAAAATGCCAAAGATCCGACCACTATTATTCTCTACACAGAAGCGGATACCTTCAGAAGAAAGTTCTCCAATTCCAGATGGGTTTTGGTCACACTGCTAGAAGAAGAATCCGACCACTTCACCTGAAACAACAGGACAATCTCATCACCACATGGACGACAGAGAGAAAGTAACTCATTCATCTTAAAAACAGAGAAGAAGGGTCCCCACATGTCAAGTGATTCTGGAACAGCGCTGATCACATTCACACCTGGAAGCTTCCCATTACAACCACAACGAGACCTGCGGCCAGGGAGCAGCTCCACTCAACACATGGGATTAAGAGTGTTGTTCAAGGGCCTCACGCTGGTGTTGATAGGGGAGGGGCAAATGCTGCTTTTGCACTTGTCCCGCGCCAACTGTATTTCTACTGGGAATTGAAGCGCCACCTGTCTGGCCGCTTTAGACCACCTCTAGCATAAAACTGGCTTTACTGTGTCCCTCTCCATCTCTCCTACTGGATCATTGTTCTGTGAATGACCACGAGAGGCTCAACGGCAGCGAGCTTTTCACTAAACAGGCTTAAAGTACAATGGATTGTGGTGACAAAACAGGTCAGCAATGTAAACAGAATTTGTCCCAGATATTGGGCCTACTTTATGGAATCTGCTTGGTCCAGTCTGACTGACTGTCACACAACCAGCGAAGAAGAAGAAAACAGTCAGAAAGCCACCTCGCGCACAAACAGACACGTGAAGGCCGTTGTTAGTTGTTCACAGTTCACCAGTGTAGGTTTAAACATATTGTCCTAACGGGGAAATAGCACCGTCTCCCGCCTCTCTCTTCTACACAGAAAGATGGTGTTCGCCGTTTATTATAACACTATGTGGTTTCCTCCAAGCTATTATTTACAGCAGGAATAAGCATTTGTGGCGGCGTTACCTACCTCAAAGTTGTACTCCTTGTCTATTCTGGTCCGAGTGATGCCCCTGAGGACAATCGCCTCCATGTGCACCGCTGCAACAACGGAGACCACTTATGAAATCTTATGAAGACATTTAGCAGGAAAAGAGAAACAGAGCAGCTAAACTCCACAAACACTAATACACCACGTGTTACTGAAAGCCCATTCTAATATTCTGGATCATACAATTCCCTGTATTATTACAGCATCTGTCAGTACTGTTTACAGTACTTGACCATCCGTACTTTACCACAAGGGACAAAATAAATACTTACAGACATACAGTAATATACATAAACAAGCTGCTCACACTATGGATCCACAACTAAAAATGCTTTGCCCAGTTCTCTGTATCAGATTAATATTAGAAATAATATTAGAACAGACACCTTCTCTTTGTGTTGCCCAGCGGCTGGAGCGCCGACTCTGGCACACAGGATGAGAAGATGAACACTCTCCCAAACCGAGTGCCTGTGAAGGCAAGTAGCCCGTCCTCTGGCCCGGCAGCTCCTGGAAACCAAAAGCACACCAAGTTAGTTACTGGCTCACACTGGTTTCTTCACGCGTGTTTCACGGTAATGTCAATGATGTAACGCAGCTTTCATATTTAGTTCAGTAATTTTTCAGAGACCAGCACTGAAAAAGACACAAACCTGCTATAACTGTTGTATAATTGGAGAGTAGGTGACGGTGAGTGGCGAGTATTTGTTAGGTAGCCAGTCACATAACTGTCTGACTGTAATCAAGTACAGAGCAGATGATGTAAGCGAAGAGAAACACCAGTTTCCCTGTCTTCTTCCAACCTTCCTCCAGCTCACTGTCTTTTCCCACAGTTGACAGGGCCACAGTCCAGAGGCAGTACGGTGCTCTAAAAATGGCACGTGTGATTTTATTAAAAGCAGCGCATGTTCACCAGGCCAGGCCCCGGCGCGCACTGACCTCGTTGATTCATCTAGAACAGACACAGCTCTGCAGAGCGCCGTCTAAAAACTACACCCAGCGTGTAAAAACAATACTTCATCGGATTAACGCTGCAATGCTTCAGGATCAATAACCATTAGACCAAAAACAACACACACAGACGCTCGTCTCATAGGAACACAACGATGCCTTTGTGCTTTCATCCTACTGTTCGTTTCAACCGTGGCTCTTTCCACAGAATAACAACGACCCAAGAGGAAGAAAATGAATTTAAGCTGCTGACAGGAGAGACAAAATATGAGATCACAAATTGCTTTTAGGTTCTAGCTCCAACAGCCTCATCCTTCACACATCAAATGACGTTTAAGTGGCTGCCTTCAGGTTCAGCAGTTTTCTACCACAGACGTATGTTTGGCAGGTGTCTCTCACCAAACCATGGAGGTTGCTGTTTACTCGCCTCACACAGGCTCCTCAGCCAGCTACAGATTTCCTGGCTTCAAAGCTGCAAACATGAAACCAACAGCTCCCTGACCTGTTACGTTACAGCATCTGGGTGGGATGCAGGAAGAAATCCACCTGAGTTATCACAGCACACCTGCTATGTTGTTCTGCTCCACTGAAGGTCTGTGTCTCCAATCTGCTCTCCCTACTGGTGTCTATTAGACCTTATTAGGCTGCCGTGACATTACAACTCAGTGTAACTTGGATTAAACGTTAGTAGTTGGAACATTTCAACAACAAGTCAGAGAAATGATACTCATCTGTGTTTTTAACTTATCACTGGCTCTGATGGCACACTGCAGGTTAAGAAAGAAAATCATTTATTTAAACTAAATGCAGCATGAAACGCGAGGTCGGGCGCTAGCTTACATGTGTTAGCTCCGTTAGCTCAAGTCTAACTTTACATCTTGTTATCTGACTATGTGTCTGTGTGTGTTCTTTAAACCTCAGCTACACGTGGCGGAGCTTTTAGTGAAGTTAAACCCGCTCTAGGACCAGAGGTTGTCGTAACGTTACCGAGCTCTGGGCGTTTGTCCTGCGCGCACTCTGGCGTCTCTGCTCCTCCAGGGCCAGCTCTATTTTGTCCAGCTGCCCACGGACCGTCTCCCGCTGGTGGAAATGGAAAGCTGGGTGTAAGGAGGCCATGGTGAAAAGCAGCGCCAGCTGCTCCAGGGGACCTGTCGGCGTGTCGTTAGCGGGGAGGGCGCAGCTCTGCTCCGCCCGCCCGTGTGCGCTCCCGCCCGGACGCGGTGGAGGAAATTGGTCCCTGGACGCAGGAGCAGAGTAGTCGTGTCTTTTGCAGAACAGGCTCGGCTCTACGTGTCTCAGGATCCTGAAGAGGATCCCAGCACACTCCCTGCTGTCGGAGCCGAGCAGGGACAGACACACCAGAAGTTTGGACCTCACCACTGGGTCCAGCGCGTCTGTTAACAGGCCCAGGTCGCTCGGGCTGTTCGCCCTAAACTCAAAGTCCCGTAAAACGTGGTAGTCTTTCCTGGCGAGATCCTCTAGATACGAGCCCAGAAAGCGAAGCTCCAGGGGTTGGCACATATGCAGCAGCCCGCACATGAACTCGACACGATCCGCGGGGTTCAGGTGTAGGCCGAACCACTCGAACACGCTCTCCTTGTCCAGCTGGGGTGGACACACGGAGGGTCTGTGGGGCGACTCCGGCTCTAGCCTGTCGGACACCGAAAAAGGAGAGACTGCCCCGAGGATATGTCGGTGCTCCAACTGATCCGCTGACTCGTCCTCCGCCGTCTCCTCGCCTCCTTCCTCGCCCGCTTTCATCTGTAGTTTCATTTTTAGCATTATCAGCGCTGCGAGAGAGGCTTCAAAGTGTAAATGCCGGGCCGGTACGCATTATTGGCGACTTACAGCGTCTCGTAACACTGAGAAGAGAAGCCGACAGTCAGTGTTTTTACTCGTAGCTAACATCTGACGCGAAGGTACCGCAGCTCCTTTCCTCCCCCTGGGTTCCTTCTTCTTCGTCTCGTCATTTCCGATTCCGTATTAACACGGTGCTGCCACCGTGTGGACACACAGTGGTGGGACCTGATACCGACACAGAGTCTCATATATTTAAATAATATATATTGGAATACCTAAAATGGTACTTGATTACAGTTTTAAATACCTTTTACATAGACATCTCGGACATTTAGCTTTAAAAGAGGATCATTAAAAGTAATTATCATTTTATCCTAACTAATTGGTACAGTACTGATTGGAACAGTGTGAACCTCCTCCTGTCTTTCTGAAGTCAATGTCAATATAGTTATATGGGGAGGAATGACTACATTTTTGTTTAGTTATTCTGTTCTGTTTGCACAGATAGTACAGATCGTGCATAATTTTATTGAATTGTGTTGCTTTTGGATTTTTAAATTACATAACCAGCATGTGTCAAGGTTCTAAGTAAAATAAAATTTATTTATTGGATCTGAGCTGTTATGTTAACATGTAAAATAACATAAATATGTGTTTCTTTCCGGGTGAAGTTGAACATTTCTATTTTTTACTGTGTTCCAGGTGCATTTACTCTCTAATTATTATCCATAATTTGGCTTCTGATACTTATATAGTCACCTCACATGTCCTAGCTTTATAATGAGTGGTCATGATCACATAGAGCTCCTGTAGTTGTAAAGGTGTACGTATATTTATTTAGGATGTGTCATTTCAGACTCGTGCTGAAGAGGTTAAAGTAAAAAAATGCGGCGAGTATACACATGATATGTCTTTAATACACTTGAGACTAGAGCTGCTACAAAATTGTATTTCTGCTGCTGACACTACAGGTATTACAAAAGAATAACTTTATCCTCTAAGCAACATTCAAATTGATTTTCTGCGTCTCTCTGACGAGCTTACGCACGCGCGTGCACGTGCGTCAGTGAACGCCATGGAAACAGAACGATGACGTCTGGCCGTCTATAAGAACCGAGTTTCTGCTGCTAAACTCTCAGTTGCATCTGGACTCGAGTGGACCGCTGCAATAATTGTCTCCTGGAAGCCGAAGCCTTGCTGAAGCGATCATCCGGAACATTTGGATTTTGGAAAACTTGAAAAAAGCCACACTTTGTTTGACTAACTGACTAACTTACTAATCTAACTGACTGACTGACTGATTGACTAACTGTCCTACTGTCCTACAGCAGAACCACTGCTGGACATGGATGACAAACAACTCCAGCTCCAGCTCTGGGAGCTCCTGCTCGACGCTATCAGAGGTAAGTCAGTGCACCTACATCCTCATACTTACCTAAGGTCGTTTTAAGTATAGAAATGTGAAGGAAATTTTTAGAGACTTTTTCTCCTTGTAAAATTATTATGAAATGATAGGAATACACAAATTGTCCGGAAACAGGTGTTACATGTGTTAACAGTTGTGTCTTGGTTTTAAAAAATGGGATTTTGGTTTGAGAAAATCTATTTTTTCGATGTTATTGTGTTATATTTGATAAACCAAGATTG
>JAUMHF010000012.1:22973340-23026672 GCA_032359275.1 Microctenopoma steveboyesi
GATGTTTCCAGCATCTACAGTTGCACAGTTACTCACCAGACATTACTATACTATTCATAGATGAATTGGGCTTTTATTCTATGATTTAGAGCTCTTTATAGCTTTAAACAAAAAGGAACTTTACTTTTACCATCACTTCGTATGGTAAACCTTACCATGATAAACTAGCTCAATGGGTTAAGCGTCAGACTAGAATGCAAAAGGTCGCTGGTTCGAAACCCTGTCTGACTCCTAATCCAACCCCTACCAGGTGTGTCCTTGAGCCAGACATTCAGTGCTAGCTTCTTGTAAGTCGCTTTGGATAAAAGCGTCTGCCAAGTAAAGTAAAGTAAAGTAAAGATCCAACTTGTCAAGAAGAAGAAGATGCTATAGATTGTGTTGGGAAGTGCTAGAAAATATATTTTTTGAATGTGTGTGTGATAGACTAATTTGAAATATTTTTATGTGAGATTTCAAATGTTTTGAAAAGGTGGTGTTAGTCTCAGCTAGTCGAATGGATAAAGGCATTCCACCAACAAAGGAGGACAGACTTAACCCCATGAGGACCATGATATCATGTTAATATTAATATGGATAAAAACTATTATTGCAATAAAACTAATTAAACATCTCATTCTACTGTGCAGTGGCTCCTTCTGTGAAGGTCAGGAACATGTAACATGTTATATATGACATAACACAATGTCCACAATGGTTGTTTGTTTGTATGTCTATGTGTTGGCCCCGTGATGTTCAGGGTGTTGCCCGAAGACAGCTGGGATAGGCTCCAACGCCCCCCACGACCCGACTGCTGATAAGCGGAAGATGATGGATGGAAAAAAGTACTGTAACCATCCCAAGTTGTTCAAACCAAAATAACTTCATATTTTCTATTAAATACTGGAGCACATATATTACATATATTTTGTTCCTCTCTTCAGGACGCCAAAAAGTTGATCCCTCAAAATACACTAACATATTGCATATTGTTTAAGTTGAAGAGTTTGAGTAAGCAGCACTGCCATCTAGAGAAAAAAGTGATAATTACGTATTATTATGAACTGAGAATGAGTAAATGCTGCTCTTTGAATGCAGCTTTATTATCGTACCCATGATATCTGTGTAGATTTCCCACAGCTTGTCTATGAGGTCAGAAGGTGAGATACAATGTAGAGACAGCCAGGGTGCTGCGTTCAGGGTACTGGAGTGTCGTCAGTGTCAAACAGAGAAAAAAGCACCATTGTGCTTTTTCAAACAATGTAACCTTCAAACAAATTCTTTTCCATGTAGTGTTTATATGACTCTACTCTCTACTCTAATTTGTTGCGGTGCATGATATTATAAAAATTCTATACCACATTCCTCCAAAGTCCAAACTCTCTTCTTTCTTTTTCTAAAAAGCCCTGTCCGGTATTCTTGAGAATTTTAGACACACCCCTTGGCCTTCAGTGACATTCCTAAATCTGAGTATGAAAATAGCTAACGTCAGCCTGCCTGCACACCGCTGTAGTATATTTCATATGTAGACAATATCCTGCATTTCCTGTTTTCTTATGACACTGCAGGTAAATTCATTAGACTAGTGAGTGAAATGTATCTTCTCCCTCCCTGTGTAGCAGAACAGGAGATCTGATCGAGATGGTCCCCCAGTGTTGCCCCAAAAGGGGGCAACTGCAGTTCAGAGTTCCTTGTTCTTGTGTGAGCACAGTGCAAAGAGCAGCTGCATGGTCTCACTGTGGCTAAAAATCAGAAAATAATAGTAATGAGAAATACAGATTTGAGCTTTTACTAATAAAAGTGAAACAGATGATCAACTAAATAACTGAATGCAACGTATCTCAGACAATGCAGCAGCAGTGCAAAAATATTCACTAATAAAGATTCTTTCTAACCAATCAGTGAGGACCAGTAAAGCTTCCTATTTACTGGAGTGCTGTATGACTAAAGGTTGATTGACTTAGAGTGTCATCATGTTGTCAGTTGATCTCCCAAAACAGTAACACAGTGCATATTGTAGCTTTACCTAAATCATGACTTTATTACAGAGATCCAGTATGTGGTGCAGGTGCTGTTTCATCCCATGCCACAAAGTTTTGTCAACCTGTAATTGAAGTCAACTCCTGCACTGCTGCTGCAGAAACATTGTTCGCCACAGCTCTGCCCAAGACTGGATCTGCTTTTAAACTCCTCGCACATGAGCTCTCGATTCCAGGGGAAGAGCTTCCTGTTGTAGCTCCTCAGGTTCACGTTGACAGCTTTAGGAGCGTCACCCTGCTAATCCAATTTCTGTCTTTGTAGAAACCATAAAATAATTGAATCTTTGTGTTTTCCTGCTCATGTTTAACGGGCAAGTTGCTGAAAACTGAAAGTTACACTAACACATAAACACACAATTATATTGTATATCCATTATATGTTGCATTTTCACACTGTGGTTAGGGCGCACATCTGATATGTGTGTGTATAAATCAGTGCTGGGTCCACACGAGCCTCTGTAGTGTCAAATTCTGTGGTGAAGGCTGCCCGACACTCCCACCACTCCCTGTACCAACCAGAGGGAGGACTGTCACTACCAAGTCAGCGCTTCACTCTCTTTCTTCTCTCTCTGAGCAAAGTGGAGTTCATCACTGGCTTGTTGCAGCTGACAGAGAAACGGTAAGCCATCTTTGGTGCATGTGTTGACATGTGGAGATTGTGATACAGCTGCTTAGTCGGTGAGTGTTCAAGCGGTTGGTGTGAGATTACAAGCGGTGACATGTACATTATCACATGTGAATCAACATTAGGGATGCTAAAAGGACAGTGTTACTAACTAGGTTCTTTAGATAATGTAAGTCTCATGTCGTCTGGTGTCTGTTTGACTCTCAGCCGTCATTTCCTTTACGATAGAAACTATGGCCATATAAACTGTGTGATGTCTGTGCATTAGTGTTTCTCAACTGGTCTTTTCCTATCTTGATGTTACCAAATTGCTTTGGTTTGGCCACAAGTTACCAGCCATCAGGACAATGAGAAGACAAGCTAAATATACAGCATAAGTGCATACATCAACCTCCGTGATTATGGGTCAGCGAGGTGCTCTGCTGAAGTGCCGGGTGCCAGTCTCTCGTTTTTTCTCTGTTTTTCTGGCATTTCATAGCTACGCTGTTCGCCGGGTCTGCAGCCTGAGATGACTCTGATTTACTGCATGTGCAAAGACATAATGAGCGGCAAGTGTCCAGGACAAGCTGCTGTGTTTTTCAGGAGGGTCTCACTGCTCAGAAGCCATAAAAACAGATGTTTGATCAGTTCTCTCTCCGGTCTGGTTATGGCAGCTAAAATTAGCAAATATATGCACAGCCCTGGCACATATTGTAGTATTCTATTAAGTTTAACATTCATCTTTATCCTCTAATTGTCAGCAGACGTCACGTAATCTCACTTTACTATGTAAATCTATAAACCTAATCCATGTTTTCTTTCTTGCTCCCTAAATTATTCACATTTGAACTTTTTACTCATAACCTCAACTCCACCCGCTATGGCAGTCTAGAAATGCTGGGCAGTCGTTCTGGACAGACAGTACACATGTGGGAGATCACAGTTTTGATAAAATAACCCACTCACAGAAACAAGTCTCTCTTTTCCTGAGTAATATGTTTCACTGAATGTTCACAAACATTGCAGACTTTTTTGCATGATTTTAAAAAGCACATACAACAGTATAAAGTACTTGAACACATCATCACAACATTTTCCTTTATCTGAACGTAGTAAAGTGCCATTAAACTGCTGCAAAAGAAAACAAGATCAGAGCAAGATGACTGATAACTCAACGTGAAACTATGTTAAAATAATGATATTTATGTTCATAAAGGCACATATGTGAGAAGGTTGTTGCAAATCTAAGTTCTTCAGTGATGTTAAGTCACTTCCACTGAGTCGGTTTTTAGGTGTAAGCGTTTTGTAATATTGTAACTTTTTAAATGTAAATGTCACGTTGGTTATTTTGTCATTATATTACACTTCATAAATCTACCACACTGTATATTATGTCTTCAGGTAGAGATATATTTGCATTGCATTATAATGTGAGTCCTGATAATTTGTCTTTTTACGGTGTAAAGAAAAATCTGCACTGGATTACAAACATGTCATAGTGTAACAAAGGGAAATCAAATGTAAAATCTCATTCTATTGGCAAATAGTAAATCTGATAATATTCTCACTCAGCTATGCAGTGGCACGAGCATGTACGGGATAAACTGTACAGCAGGACTGGAACTATTCTCAATCCCAGCTACATCTGCGCACAAGGCACGCTCTGTGATGCTGCAGAAAGTGGTTGATGTGGTCGGTGCACTGCGACTCCAGTTTGCCAAATGCAGAGCGGGGGTTTGGAAGAATTCAGGTTTAGTAGCCACCTATCCAGAGCGTGTGTCTAATGACTGAAGCGCTTTAAAATGAAAGAGTGAAGCATTGAGGAACGGACATATAGATGGTTCGGAGGGTCGGGAGTGGAGGGGGAGGGGGGGTCCTACTTTTAGAAATAGGGTAACACATGAGACATTAACACCTGTTTGATTTTAACCCCAGAAAACAGCACGTTCTCTTTAATCCTATGGAGGCTGCACTGTACTAAACAATTAAACCCAACGTTTAATAAGACTAAATGCTGAGCAGCTGACTTTGCTGATTTGTAGTGAAATCCTGTCTGAGGACTGGGTTTGGAAACCTCTCCACCCTTTCATCAGATCAGTCTGTGAATACTGGACAAAATGAGATTTAAAATCAATTGGAATTATTCAGCTGGTAAGTTTTTAGAGTTATTCATCTAGAGTCCTCTATTTTTTTTTGACAACAGCAATCAACAGCTCTTGAGCCAACAGAGTGTGAGTTTGCAGAAAGGTGCCAGTGTTGTTTTTGCAGCTTTAAACCTTATCTACACGTGAGAGCGTCAGTGCGTAGCTGGTTGGATACATTTAGGGAGCGAACTGAATGCAAGCACGTGGCATGCTACATTTCAATAACTACATTAAAAAAGGGGCCTAAACTCATCAGTGATAAATGCACTTTCCAATTTGCTTTTTGCCCACTTTAAAGTAATAGTCCTTAAAAAAATCACTTTCCCCACATGAAAACCATAGAAACCACACTATTGAACACATGTGGGTCTTGTGTGGTGCACACCATCTACATTTATCCCTTGCAGGGTCGCTACCCATTCCAAGCTCAGGCCCACTTACTACCACATTAAATCCATATGGAGTGCAGATGTTCATATTGACTGAGAACTTTAGGTGCGCTGGAGATGGCTGATGCCTGCAGTGATCACCTCATTAGTATCGTTGTTTTCTGTCCAACTCGATACCACTTTGCTCTGCCGTCAGACATATGGAGTCAACCCTAACTTCATAACGCCTGGCTCTCCCAAGATCTGACGGCTGATGGTTTCAGATGTCAGCTCAACAATGATGTTTCATAGAAACGTTTAATTTTGCATTTGAACAAGGAAATAAAGCCTTGAAAATACTAATATTTAATTTTACATCATATTTAACTGAACGTAAGTTTACTGGTAAGTTCAATGTCTCTTTCTGAGTTTTGAAAATGTAAAACTAATCGATTTAACTTGAACTAATGTTAATTTGTTGTTGCTAAATTAACTGAACTTGAACAAGATGAGTTACTCGATTTGATGTTATGAACCAAATTAAGTATAAAGACAACATTGGAAGCTTAATTGTGTGTCTGTGAGTAGGGACTGAATTCAATCTCTGAGGAGTTTAAACTCTTAATGCATGCTGGGAAGTCTAGTCAGCTTTGTTTTCTTTAAAATGCTTTCAAGTTGAAAAAGTCAGAACAGTGTAAAGGTGTTCCTGTATAATGTCTAACAATGTGTAATATTGTTTTGTGTTGCTATGTGTAGACCGTCAAATAATCTGACTAACCTTTATTCCAGTAGTTTCATATGAAATATAGGCTGGTTGGAAAATATAAAGCATAAACTTAAATAATGTTTTACATTGGAGTTCTAACCATCTAAATGATAGAAGGTTAAATTATATAGACGTTAAGCGTTTTACAGGCTTCCTGTCACAGACTAGAACATTACTAGAGACATATATCTGAAAACAATACATGTGATGCTTTTGTTCTGTAACTTATAGCGTTGGTCCTTCTACATAGGAAAATTAAAAAGGTCATATGCCACACTGGAATCCTTGCATTACACATACACATAACTATTCTGAGCAGATTAAGATTTACAAGTTTAAATTTGTTTAATTTAAAATACTTTTTTAGTCTTTGCTCGTTGCAATATTCCTTTGATCCAGTGAGCCAGTAGTTTTGAGGTGAACAAAATTTCACAAGTGGAAGTACATTGTTATAAAATTCTATAATAACTAGTCAAACGCAGAGCTAGTGTTACGGCAGCTGGGAGGAGACTGTGTGGAAGAAAGGTTGTGGTATCTGCACTCTTTTCAGTTCCTCCCCTGTCTTTAAAGCTTCTGCCAGCACAGTGCAGCCCTCTCTGCCGTGTTTTCCCATCCCAACATAGTGCTCACGTTGTTATTTTTTCACCGGCCCAGCTTTGTGGTCGGTGAAACCATGTTTGCGCTGCACAGTGAACACTTTCACAGGGCAGAGGACGGCGGGGGAACAGAAAGATGATTTCACAACACAGACAAATCTCATTCTTAAGTCATATATCATACAGTATGTGCCCACTCAATATTACTGGAAACGTTCCCACTCATTCTAAGAATATGAACATGTGTTCGTGCTGCATGGATTGTGAATGTGTGTATATGCTGAATTTGTAATACAGAAGGTTCTGTGTAGTGTGTCACTATTAGGGTAATTACACGTGATTAGAGTAATCGTGTGTAATTAAAAACCCCTTCTAGGGGCTACGCTAAGGTGCAGTGTGTCTCTGTAGTTTCCTCATATAGGGGGTTGAAAGGTCAACTTTAAACCAGTAATGGAGAAAACAAAGCTTCCAGAGACACCGAATCAATGTTTTATCCCTGGTGACAATAGTGACATCTGCTGGCCACATACTGCATGTGCGTGTGTGTGAAGTAAATGGGGAGACAGCAAATAATGTCTTTCATGTCTTGGTGATTAACAATAAACTTAAAGCCTATAAATTATACTCATACTAATTACACATGTTTTCAACAGACGGTGAAAATATTCAAGAACCAAGCATGTGAGAGGAATCAGCATTTTCTACGTTACACCTTCAGTTCATCTCTGTTTTACCAGGTGGAGAGCTCTCCGGCAGAGCCAGCCATGTTGCTGTGGTCCGTATGGAGCGCAGTATTGTTACTGACCCCGCTGGAGGCTGCAGCAGGGGACAATGACGTCCGCGCAGGTAGGAATGAGACAGTCACAACCCACGTCAGACACACAAAGGGATTAAAGGCATGTCACATAATGAAAAACAAAGTGCATCATGGTAATCCGTAGAGAAGTTGAAATCTGAAGAAAAAGACCAAAAGAAAAGACTCAGTTGGGTGTTTTTTGTTGATGGTGTTCACACAGAAACCAACAGCCCATCTTCATACGCGGAGAGGAGCAAACTGCACCCTCACCGTATTACTTTAGCCAGAAAAGGGTTGGTAGAGAATATAAAACGTTGTTCCCACAGTCCCAAAAACAGGTTTGCTTTAAAAAATCCCTCTTGAACCTCCCTCTTGAAAAGCACACATGAAGGAGCTGCACACTAGCATGGCTCCTGGTTGCATATATTCACATTACACACACACATACATTCAATTGCAGCAGTGTTAAATTCTTCAGCCTCAAATGTAACGAAAAATTTACTTCTGCATCATTTGCATTATTTTTAAGTTGATCTCTGTGTAAGTGAATGTATTTGTGTGTGTGTGTGTGTGTGTGTGTGTGTGTGTGCACATAGGTTGCAGCACAGCTGTAAACGACCTGGTCTATATTGTTGATGGCTCATGGAGCGTTGGCTTCTCTGACTTTGACACGGCCAAGCAGTGGCTTATCAACATCACCAGCCAGTTTGACATTAGTTCCCACTACACACAGGTACTGTGAACCACACACACACAGCGTGTGGTGCTGACGTTGCCATTTCCTGTTCACTTCACATTTTTATCTGTATGATTTTTCTACACATGTGACCCTCCTCGATATTAAAGTCTGAAATCATTCCTGTGTCAGTGACCAAATGAAAAAAACCTTTCATTGCTGCAGGTGGCCGTTATCCAGTACAGTGACACACCTCGCCTGGAGATTCCTCTGGGAAAACACCACGGCGGAGCACAGCTCATCGAGGCCATACGGAGCATCGCCTACCTGGGAGGAAACACACAGGCAGGACATTAAATAAATCTAATGAATTAATCTAATCTAATATTGTTCTACGACATCTATTCTCTGTGCGACTACAGAACAAACATCCACTAACACGGAGCTTATGGGTGACCTGCAGGCTTCATGACCTGGTTGCTCCTTCTACTTTACTCCACAGTGTTGTGTAAAACATCCTATAAACAGTTTCCACAATTCTGGTTCTTCAGTCAGAAACCAGAAACTAATAAATGCAGCTATTCAAGACTGGTTTTGGACAGACAGACTACACTTAGGCTTAGACCGACATTCACTCACCACAGGTGCATCTGTAGCAACGTGACCGCATAGCAACACCACAAGCAGAGGGTTGGTCAGTAAACACACAGACGAGTACAAGTACAAGTTTCCTTCATTTGCTCCACAAAACCATAAAAAACATCTTTAAATTCTGCAATTTGGGAAACAGTGTGTCTGCTTCATTTTGTCATCATAAACTGCTGAAGTAGCAATTTCTTCCCCCAGAGGACTTAAAAAAAGCTTTTATGTGTTTATATAATTTCATTTGCACTGAATGATGCAGCTGTCAGGGGCTGAGTTCACACAAACACACATTAAATGACAGCATGCCCCTTTTCTTTCTGTCATTCCCCTCTGGTTATCGCTGTTTTCTGACGGCTTTGCAGACAGGAAGGGCCATCAAGTTTGCCGTGGACCATGTTTTCTCCTCCTCCCAGCGGGCCATTGAAGTCAAGAACCGCATTGCTGTGGTGGTCACTGACGGGAAGTCTCAGGATGATGTGGTAATGCTTTGATTCATGCCAAGCTGGGACCCTGCATGTGAGTAGGCTCATTTTCACCGGTCTACGTTGCTTTAGGTGGACGCCAGCATGGAGGCACGGGCTCAGGGGATTACAGTGTTTGCCGTTGGAGTTGGCAATGAGATCACCACCTCAGAGCTGATATCCATAGCTAATAAACCATCAACCACCTATGTCCTGTATGCTGAGGATTACACAACCATTGACCGTATCGGAGACTCCATGGAGCAGAAGCTATGTGAAGGTCAGAACATGGAAACTGGTCGTGGAAACAATCGCTTGATTAGTTTGTTAAATAAGAATAAACCTTTAGATTTAGATTATTATTTAGATATCACATTTTCCACGGGGACGATTTAACTGTAGCATCTTTAGAAATGAAATTACTCATTGACTGGTAATTAGCCATTATAGCTATGTGATTAAATGTCCCTATCGTTCCCTAGAGTCTGTTTGTCCAACGCGAATCCCAGTGGCGTCTCGTGATGAGAAAGGCTTCGAGCTCATGGTGGGCATGAATATTCAGAGAAAGGCCAAGAAGATCCCTGGATCTCTGGTTTCTGAGACGGCCTACGCCCTCACTGCCTCCACAGACATTACTGAGAACACCAGGTAGTAGAGACTCTTAATCTTAATCATCTTTATTACTTATGGGCCACCACATTGTGAAGGTCCGTTTACTGTAGTTCTTAATTCATTCTTTAACCAGAGAGATATTCCCCGAAGGCCTTCCTCCATCATATGTGTTTGTAGCCACCCTGCGCCTTAAAGGGTCTTCTAGCAAGCTGATGTTTGACCTGTGGAGGGTGCTGTCAAAGGAGAAAGAAGTCCAGGCTGCGGTTACACTCAGCGGGAAGGAGAAAGCCGTCATTTTCACAACCACCAGCATGACGGACAGGGAGCAAAGAGTCATTTTCAAATCTGGCTTTCAGGTTGGTATCAGCATTAAGTTCCACGTCTTTGTATGGTCATAATTTCTCTCTTGGCTACTTTCTTATATTTTCAAGTATTGTCAAGTCTCTGGAAACATTTGCTATGACTTTAAGAACACTGCATCACTTGAGGTTCTCAAACTCAGTTCCTCATCATCGTCATCCCCTTTCTTCAGAACTTCAGAAAACATAAACTGAACTCCTGGGGATAGAAATGTAGTTTATTTACATCCCAACCTAGAACCATATAAAACGTTGACAAAGGGTGATGAAGTTAAGGTGTCAGCATGACGGGTGGGATCACAGCATGTTATGGATTTGAAGAGATGTGGCACTAAAGAAGTCCGTGGCCTCCATGAACACCTGCCTCATCTTAAATATAAAAATAAAATTATTTATGTTTCTCAATATGAAGAGTGTACTGTGCTGTGCTGGCATTTCTGATCTTTCTGCAGCACCATTGAAAGAACATATTGTTTACAGTCTTACAGTGGTTGTGGCTGTATGAGTGAACCTGACTGGGATGACTTGCAGAGTGCCAGGCTAGCAGTAATTTAGACATCATCCCTTGTTCAGCTCATTAGACAGCAGAAGCGATGTAGATGTAATGCAACGGAAGCCAGGAGGCTCAAAGGAAATGTTTCCTGCTTCAAACCGCTGTGTTTCCCCTGTGGAAACTACTCAGTGGATGTGTATGTCTTGGAGAGCATGCCTCTGTTTCCATGGCAGCCCAAGGTAATAATACGTCGTGTTGAAAATGCCAGGTTGTTTTTTCCAAAAGTCGCCCACCACCCTCCATCTTCACACACACACACACACACACACACACACACACACACACACACACACACACACACACACACACCTACACTGTACGAGAAGAGGGTTATAATTATGTTCAATTTGAGTTTGCAAATGTTTGATTTGACGTGGTTTGATGTGGCACAAGGTAAAAGCCTGTGGTTTGTCATTTGGAAATGATGGTCATGGCACAGTCCCATTGAAACAAAAGCTGTCTTGTTTCTGTGGGCGCGTGTACGGTCTGAGCCTGTAAGAGAAAGTTTGTGATGGAAACTTTGCTATTTGTGGAGCATTTGACAAAATTAGATGAAACACATGCATGCAGAAGGCTGCCAACAGCAACAGAAAGCCAGGGGAAAGAGGGCTTGACAAGTTAAGAATTATTTTCACGTCCAGCTTTGCTTGTGAATGGACACTTGAACAATAATGTGCTTCAGTCCCAAAAATAAGCAAATGTTTACAGCTGCTATGTGCATATAGTATGTTTGAGATGCGCTTTAAAGACATTCATGAAATGTATATTTGCACCTTCTTGCAGAGTCTGTATGATGGAAAATGGCATCAGCTCAAACTCCTGGTGAGGCAACGCGAGGTCACCGCTTTCCTCGATGACCAACTGACCCAAGAGGTCACACTGAAGCCGGTGGAACCCATTTACATAAACGGGGAGACGCAGGTGGCGAAGGCAAGAGGCTCAGGGGTTACTGTGCCAGTGAGTACAAACACATGCGCACACACATGTAAAGATCTTGACTATGACACACATATACACACCGAGCATCAGTGATGTCACATCAATATGCAGCAGCATTAGTAAAATCCTGATTTCCACTATTTATTAGCAGCCAGACTAAACAGTTTTTTTCTTCAAAACTAAATGACTTCATGACATTAGTTCCATTCTGTGGATGCAGGTTGAGATTCAGAAGCTGCGTCTGTATTGTGATCCTCATCAGAGCGAGAGAGAAACCGCTTGTGAGATCTACGCTGTGGTGAGAACCACACTTGTCTCCACAACAATGCTCACACTTTGTGTTTACTGATGGAGCTATAACACTAACAATGACCATGATTTCTTTTCTCTCTCCTGTGGCGAACAGGATGATGAAAGGGTGAGTGAGTGACTGAGTTTTCATCCTGTTCCTCAGGTTTTAACACACTGAAGTTGACCTTTCTGATAAATATCTTTATTTAAACCCTGAAACGTCATGTACAATCTTCTCTAAATGTGTTTACTGTTTCCACCCAGTGTGTTTTCTAGTGGAGACGTCAGTTTGTTTGTGTGTTCTCAGTGTCCTTTAAATCGAACAGCCACAGCTGAGGAAGAAGGCTGCAACTGTGTGGTCGGACCCCCGGGGCAGCGTGGTGCTCCTGGACGCATGGTAACATGCCTGTGCCCCTTCCCACACACACACACACACACACAGGCTCAGATGTAATGTGATTTTTGACTTGTCTCCTGTCCATCGAATGGTTCTGAGTTCTGGTCATTTGAGTTGTGTCGTCCATTATAATATAACCCCAGCTATTACTATTGTGATATTATAATAATTCCAACTATGTACACTTTACTACATTAAGGATAGGACACAGTATTTCTCTTTCATGCATTTTTTTGCTGCAGTAATTCATCTGTTCCAACAGGAGTCAACACTATATAATTATATTGGAGGTCATTACACACAGCGGTAGTTATTTACGCTGATACTGATCTGAGGTGGTATAGGCTATAAGGAAAGGGAGGAGTGACCACAACACGCAAATTGAAAACTAGAAAACTGCCAGTTTGTGTGTGTTTGATGTGGCACTGATGCAAATGGACAAAAATATACATCTAGATCTGACGTATGTCTTCTAGTAATGAGTGATGCAGTGACTCACTTCTAATGAAGAACAGTAACCATTATTCATTCATCTATGGGACAATCTCCATCATCCTGTGTTTAGTGTAGTAATAAATAAAGAACTTCAAAATTGTCCCAAACATCTGCTTGTACTAAAGTGGTCAAGTTTATAGTGTTCTAAGGTCAAAGGTCGTGGCCTCTGTGTAGTCCATTCCATTTTAACCATAAAATAATTGGTAATAAATATCATCTTAATGGGTTGGTGTTTAACTTAATGTACCACGTCCTGCGCTTAAAGAACAAGCCGGCTGGATATGTTTCTCTTAGGCTGTACTTACAGCCATACTACTACAATACATGAGCACAAACATTTATGTAAGCCTGTACATATGAAAAACAGCCGCACAACTACTCTAATTTACTATATAAATATAACAGTACTCAAATTCTGCAGGGGTCACAAGGGGAGAAAGGGAGAGAAGGACCCCCAGGACCTGATGGTAAGCCTGTAAGTCCTCATCAGTTTTTACCTTTTTACTTACCTCATGTATTCTGTCTTCAGGACTATTTGAACCTAACAGAGTAAATGTTATCCCTAGGGTAAAGACGGGAAGCCTGGGGAGCCAGGTCCTTCTGGATTACCTGGAATCAAGGTAAAATAAAATCTGTGCTTCACTTGAACAACAACACAGGTATTTACCCAGTTTATTGAAATTTGTTTTAACGCCAGATTAGCAGGGCGCACAAGATGCACACATCACATTTAAAGTCCTAATCTTTGAGTTTTCAACAAGAAACTCTGGATTTGAATCCACTGCTAAGTATCTCTGTGATCTTTGAGCCTTTTCTCAGTCAGTCAGTTTGACTGCACATGATATTGAGCTTCACAGATTTGGTACTTTCAAATCTTTAGCTCAATGTCTTCAAACTCAAAGTTGGTCTTTTAGATTTGGATAGATGTGTCTGTGAAGCACACAGAAATAGTAAGGGTTCTTACTAAGATAGAAATATATAGAAATGTGCTTTATACCTCGTGCCTACGCCCGTATGTTGAGCCAGTGGCTTGACCAGAGCTGGTTGAAGCCTGGAGGCTCCTGGGTTCCAGAAGAGTCGGGATTGGTTTAATAATATATGTTAGATAGTTCCAATATATCCGGGCTTGACCATGTTCACTGAGTGGATGTCATACAGTGCTGGTAAAATATACAGAGCCATCCTAATTCAGCCTGTTGGATGCTTCAAGTTATGTCTCCACACAGTGGAAACTGATTATATATCATGATATACTCATACCCACTGTCTTCTCTTGGCTGGACAGGGAGAAGAAGGCCCTGCTGGATCAAAAGGGGAGATTGGTCTGCAGGGCAACAAGGTAAGACAATAAAGAAGTTGGTGTGTCAGTGACAAAGCTTTTGTTGTTAATTGTTAATTGATCAGTTATCAGTTATTCTGTTGATGGTGCTCAGGGAGAAAGGGGGGAGCCAGGATTACGAGGAGAACCTGGACCCCCTGGACTGAAGGTGAGACATCTTTTGTTCATTTCAGTGTAAGGACATTTGCAAGTTTTACAGCACAGTGTTAGATTAGTAACCAATTTTACCAGCAGTGTGCAAAACATCAAGAAATATTTGTTTTTCTGTTTTCATACAGGGTCTTCCTGGTGAGAGAGGGGATCCTGGAACACCAGGAGAAGCAGGATCATTGGTAAGATCTGGTTCTGTTCAACAGTCAAAGTTTACATTTTGAATTATATACACACACACACACACACACACACACACATATATATATATATATATATATATATATATATGCAAACACTAACACTAATGCTGAACAGAAGTCCAAGTATGTTGGTTTTTATTCCCACCTCCATCTGGGATGTATCTCTGTGGTTGTAACAGTACGGTGTTTGAAATGAGACACATTGATTCTGGAGTCAGAATTTGTTTGTTGACCTACCAGGGGGAACCAGGATCACCAGGACCCAGCGGACTGGTCGGCTCTCCAGGACCAAAGGTAGGTGTTGACTGTAGATACTGGCAGACACATACTACTTTACTTGGCCTGGCTCAGTTGAGGCGGCCTGGTCGCTCAGTGGTTAAAGCAGAGGGCTGGGATGCAGGAATAGCGGGATCAGTTCCCAGCCGAGTCACCCAGCCCATCCCCCATACCAGGTGTGTCCCTGAGCGGGACATGTCCTGAGCGCTAGCTCCCCGAGCGCCGCCTGCGGCTGCTCACTGCTCCCTTCCAGGGGGAAATGGGTCAATTATCCCAGGCTTTACTTGGCCCAGAAAGTAATAATACACAAGACTTATAAACCTGGCAGCAGCGATCTGTTCTCATTGAGTTAGAACAGCATGTGTCATTATGTCCTTGATAAATCCTGCCTAGCAAATTAACTAGTTGGTGTTTCAGTTTAGGATCTCTGCACGTCAGTCGTGTTTCTTCACACACAAAGGTTTAGACCAAACTGAATTTGCTCATGGTAAACAGGAAATTTCCTTTTTTTCAAATTGTTGCCACAAAGTTGGACAGACAGACAGAAAATACAGTGAATATTCAGTCCTGGCAATCCTGTCATTTTGCCTGTTGGACTAGCAGCTTGGACTGAATTGACTGGATGTGTATTTATGGCAATTGGCCGCGCATATGTTTATGTGACAGCTCAGTCTGACTCAGAGTTTGCTGTGATCTCTGCTTCTTTCTGCTATTTCCCTGCAGTTAAGAAAAAAATGGATAAGTATGCTGTCAGTTTGTGCAGACACGTTTTTCTCATCGCTTTGAGCATCTGTTGTCACCTGCTTCTTTGTATCTATAAGCTCGCCCCCAGTAGTACACATGATACATATTGTCTACATACTTATGCTTGAAACCTCAGATTTCATTATTCAGTGGGTGAGGGGTGAAATTCAAAGATACATGATTCTATTTTGTCAGCTACAGTTTAAACAGCAAAAATAGCACTCACACAAAAATATGTAATGCACTGTTTGGAACAGTTAGAATGATAATGTGTAATTTATATTTAGTGTGTCAGGGCTAAATTAGCAGAAATGACCATGAAATGAAACATGATCAGAGAATAGTTCAAGCTCTTTGTGGAGTGATGTAACCTTACTATACTAAGGAGCTGTGAAAGTGCCAGACTCAAACTCTAACACATTTAGTTATCTTATTTTTACACTTGACCATAAGGAGAAAGTACGTAACTTCCTGTGTAAACATCTGCTTGGACAACATCTTTTCCCATTAGGCACAAAAGCATCAGGGAGGTTGAGTAAGCTACAGTAGTAAGTATTGGAGAAAACACCCCTCTCTGTTAGTTAAGGAAATTAACACCGCTGCGAGTTTGAAGGCCACATACAGACAAAATGTGGGATGTCCCCCTGTGGTGACTTGAAAAGAACAAGTGGCTAAATGAAAGGGCACATGCACAGAACACCCACCAGCTACAAGTGTGTGAAGCTATTTCCAGTCTTCTCTGGACTACTTTGAGTGCACCAGTTTGACTCACAGCCACCCTGCTTAGTAATTTAGACTCTGTCTGTTATCATAATAAACTACTTTCCCGGAGAATCTGGAAGCGCTTTACAACAACTAGAGGGTGGAGGAACACAAGGAGGTGAAACAGCACACAGTTGGTGTCCATGTGTGGTAAATGTGCCTAGAAGAGACACTAACATCCACCAACGGCAAGTCAACAGTTTTGTTTTTGTGATAAGTTTCACCCACACAACAAATCCTAAGAACTGGATTCATTATTTTATAGGAGCTTTTCTGATACAGTGCATTTTCCAAAGATAATAAGATAAACACACTTAGAGTTGATGACTTCTTCTCCTTTCACTCTCTGTCAGAAAGTAAACACTCATATGTACTGTAAATCATTCTTACATTTTAGGATATCCATTATATGTTTTCATTTTCCAGATACCTTTAATGCTTTTTAGGACATTAACATTTGGATTTGTCAGGCAGAGGGAGAACACGCTGAGATGAATCCACTGTAATGCTTAATGCTGGTCCCGCCATTGCTTAGGAGAGGGAAAGTCAGGAAAATGTTTAGAAACAAGGCTGGGAAAGTGCTGGGAATTATGTGCTGTTATCATTGGAAGTGCATAAATACCTTTTGGAATCAGTAGTATATACACACTGGAGACAGGGTGGTTAGATCACATTAAAACGCTTCCTTCATGAATGGTTTGAGGGATGGTTTGAGGGAAATAATTATTTCCCCTACTTTAAATTATTTCCCCTACTTTAAATGTCTCAAGTACAGCACTTAAGAATGTCATTAAAATATATATATATATATATACTATATATATATTCACTCCACTAATATAAACTCATCATTTCATAATTTTTCCATATTAACAACTTAAACGTTGAACATCTAGGTGCAGCTGGGACGAGTCCAGTTTGGTGAACTCATGGTTGTGTTCTGCTTTCTGCTGATGATTTGGTCCCATTGGCTTCACCAGACTGTGACCTTTAGCACGCACTGGGGCGGTTTGCAGCCATGTGTGAGGAGGCTGGAGTCAGCACTTCTAGGTGTGAGGCCGTGGTCCTCGGTTGGTATTGTTGAGATTGTAAAATGCATCTGAGCTGCAGTGCAAAGCTTTCAACTAAAGCTTTTCAGTCAGATTTTGTTTTGAAAACTAAAAAAAAGTTCATATTACAAACAGCACTCAAACGAAGAGAGGTAGGGCTCTCGGACATCCGGAGGGAAGTGATAGAGATGTGTGTGCAGTATTAAATGTGTACTTGCATTTATTCTGCTACAACTGATGCATTGCGAGTGGTTATCATGTCAGCAAGAAGAGGAGCTCATTTGATTGCTGTATTCAGCTGATGTTCAGCCAAACTGTATGTGTAACTATGAGTGTCAGAGATGAGACAAAAATTCATACCGCACATACAACTTGATACAATTACTCTCTAGAAGACATGCAGACAAAGAAAATATTAATATGAAACAAAAAATTGAATTCTGACTGAACTTATTACAGCAGAAGAGATATTCTTATCATTACCTTTCCCACGCGTGTGTTGAATAGACATGAATTGCTTCACACATGCAGAAAAAACAAAACAATGAGAAAGAATTTCTTCCTACTGTCAGGGAACATTAAACAACCTATTGTTTAACAGGAAATAGTCTTTATTAGTTTATATAATAGACTGATTACTTGTTGGGGATAGAAGGACAGAGTTTTGCCAAGTTAGTTTCAGACAAATTGATTCTAGTGGCAGCTAGGTACAGTATTACTGATAGGAATGAAAAGAGATGCTTTGAAACCTTCTGGCATGTTGGATGGGAGTGTCAGAGGTATTTAATCCACCACAGGTCTCTCCCCGCCGTGCCTTTCTTGTCATTACACTGCAAATCCTATGGTGTCAGATGTAATGTTTGACATAAATCAAATTGGATGGTTGAAGCAAGACATGTAAAGTATTTAGGCTGCTTGTATTGGAAATATATAGGGTGCGTGTGCTAGGTAAAGACAAGCATGTGTGTACAGGTAAAAACACCTGTCTTGTGCATCCAATAATGCTTCATAAACGACACCAACTGAGCTCTGTGGTTCTGCAGCTTCATGACAGAAGTTTGTTACATCCTCAAGATTGTTTGTCTACTTGTTCTGTTGCCTGGTGGAGACTGTCCAATGATTTTTTTGACTGCTCTCTTGACTGTGCTAACTCCTTTTACCAGATTGTCCTTATTTCAGCTTATAAGTAATACCGGTACTAAACGAACCATTTCCAGGAGTTTAGAGGTTGGTCATTTAGACGTATCTTTTTTCAGACTTGTTTATTTACAAGGTTCCTTTGCTGACATTTAAGCTTAGATTGTCTTAACCATGAAACCTGTAAGTTGTGAGTCGGGACCTCAGCTACAGCTCAAAAGACATGTTCCCAGAACAAAGAATTTCTGGCCACTCGTCCATGACAGCTTCATTTAATGTTAATGAGGCCTAAACTTAGATACACTGTATAATGCTTCGGGCTGTCAGCGTGCTTTTTAATCACACACACACACACACACACACACACACACACACACATTCAGCACCCTACATTATACACTTTCAGACGCAGCTGTATGATTGTTCGCTAATTTGAAAGACAAACAAACAGAATCAATAGCGTTAGCTGAGATGTGTCGTCAAGTGTGAAGTAATAGTCTGAAGTCTAAAGTTATGTTGCTCCAATAAGCAATCACATGACAATAGTGTCCTCATAAAGAAGTCACAGCGGTTATAAACTGGGATTATTTTTAACTTCAGAGGCTTCATCTCACTCATAAGTTACAGTTTCTCCAGTACTCATGCTGTTGGACCTCAGAGTCATCAGTTCACCACAAGTACAGATGAAGAATTCACTTATTTAAGACGGTCATTTTTTATCAAATACTGATGTGTTTTAAAACAGGTTTGAAAACAGGTTGAACTTGCATCACTTTAGGTTAGAATTAATCAGCCAAGCATACGCTGCTGACAGTCTGCTGTTTTAAATCTATTTTTGTAATGCAGAATAGACCGGCTCTCCATTACTGACGGGTTTTCCAAAAGTTTTGTACAGCAGAAAGAAGCCATGATGCGTGGTGGGCGTAGAAAAATACAGAGTCTGAATAGTCTAGTCAATTTCACTTTTAGCCAGAGACGCAGTAATTGGTGGAACTGGTTTACTGAGCAATAATATTATCTGAATAAACAATAGCAAAAGATTAGCACTTTTACTTCATTACCTCTGGTTTGATATCACTGGTCAGCTGCTGTTTGTGTCGTGTTAGAAGAAGTTTGCTGGTGGATCCTGACGTGTGCTGTCACACAGCCAGTGATAACCTCACAAGGTAACAGATAGGCAGCGGCTGTAATGTTAGTCAAAGTGTGATGGTAGAGATTGTCATGTTAGCTGATTGGCAATAACACAACGTTTTCAGTTCAGAATTAACTATAGTTCACATTCGCACATAACGTCACGTCCTAAAAACTTTGTTTCAAGTGTAAAAAGTTTTCTTCAATACTTTCCACGTTTGTGTGTGTTTGAACACTCACAACACTGGGTTTAAGTTGTTGGTTGGTCGGACTCTGGGTCTGTGGTGTGGCAGTTGTGTGCATTATCCTGTTTGACTTTTTTCCATTGGCTTCATGCAGCCAAAACGTATGTTGCATGGGACCTCTGTCATAGTGATTCCATTTTCCTGGGAAAATGAGAGATTTGAATTTTAGCCTCTCGCTTTTGTTCTTCTTCAACACAGGAGTGAGGAACCTTTCCAAATACCTGCTTAAGTTGCACGAGTCATTTTGTCAGCCTCATGTTCTGTCGCACACAGACTTGAAACAGGAACTCACTCCCAGCCCAGATTGAGCCATCTGCTGTTTGGTTCATTGACTTTCTTTCAGCTCCTCCACTTGAATTCATCCAAGTGTGGCTCAGCCTCACACCTGCAGTCTCTGCCCATGTTTAGCAAATATGTGGGGCAGAAGCAGATTAGGCTGCTCATATAGAAGCAGGGTGTCAGAACACTTGTCTATTTTCTTTTGTTCTAGACGTGAAGAGATTTATGTCATCCTGTCGTTTCTTGGGCGTCTTGACTGCGTAATTATGTGGTCTGCTGCTCGTAACGGACACTTCAAAAGCAAACACACTTGGTGGAGAGCTAATTCAGTTGTTTCTCCAGTGCCGAACATGCAGAGCTCCGCACTTAAAATACGTTGATGGGACCTGGTTAGTTCTGTGCACAGAGGGAAAGTGCCACACTGAGCCGGAAGTGCAGTTACATCATAGAGAGTTCAGGAAACAGCATCTCACAACTGACAAAAGTTAAAAATACTGGAAAAGAATAATAATAATGACGACGACACAATCATGATGCTAATGATTTAATAGATTTCCCAGTCAGGTCCTTTGTCCCTGGTAGCGGCAGGGACTGCTCAGGTCCTGTAAGGGCTGGGATGTGTTACCCATTATGGGCATCATTTGCTTATCTCTCACCTACTCTACAGAATACAAAGAGCTGCATACGATCATGTTTTTATCCACAGTAACAACTGTTGTGTTTCATCACATCAGCGTTCTTCTATAGATTTTTCTTTGTTCATTTGTTAGCAGAAAGGCTCAAAGACCTGTAGAAGGGAATATCTGCTCTCACAGTGTTTGATGGCAGAGACAACATCAATTTTGATGCATCTTTAATTGTGGAAATCAAAAAATTCTTTCTACACAACGGTAAAGTTTAAGATCTGAGTTTGTCACAGTATGTTTACAAATGAATGGTTTGCAACACCAGAATATTTTTTACAGGTGGTCCATTGCCAGTTCCAGTGTATAACATAGGGCTCAACTTACCACTTCCATCGTATTACATTCAACGTGCGTGTTTTAACAGTATAGAAAGGTCTTGTGGCTGGTTAAAAATTTATTTGCATGTTGCGGTGTGGCTTAAAATGTCTTTATTTGTTGCAGTTCATGTTTAGTTTTAACAAGCTGCTGGCTCACTGCAGAATCTCTGGCCACAACACTGCCACACCACAAGCTGCGTCCATGTGTTAGTACTGTCTGTTAGTACCGCCAACAGGGACTGACGCACAGCATTCCTAATCCTAACATTTTCTTTAAAGTTAAATTGCACAAATACAACAAACTTTCACAAGACTGAAGTAAAAATAACTTTTTTATACAATGCAGTGCCTCATTCTAAACCACAGTTGTTGTTTTTTTATTATGAATTACAGGTCAGAGAGTTAATGGTAGTGAGGTCAAACATGTTTAGCTTTATGATATTCATTTGAAGTTTGGAAGTGGAACAGCCAATCTTATTTCATTCCTCAACTTACTATCTGTATAGATATAGAGTGAAATAATTTCAACTAAAAGTCTACATACTTAGAGCCTCAACTCTGATGCAGTGATGACCTGAAGCATCCAAGTCTGCTGCCATGTCTGCTATGGTTGCACAATATTGGTTTAAGCTAAATCTGATGTTAACATTAAAACCAGGGTTTAAGCCATTGTTCTGATTTAGTTGGACAAAACGTTCCACCAGGGGCTCTAAGATCTTGTTCTCAAAGATGCCTCACCCACCACTGATCATGTCCAGATCAGTTGTATTCAGTCAATCAAACAGTGGAAGATACCATTTCACTCTCATCAGGGTTTCACAAACTACAGCAGCTCCTGCAGATCCATGTATCCAATATGTTTTTTTACACATGCTGCCATGTTGTATGGATTCATTTAATAACAGCAGTTGTAAAGTGTAAGGCACTGACATGTCTGTTGTCTCCTCAGGGAGGAAAGGGTGAACCTGGTGCTGCTGGAGATCAAGGTGCCCCGGTGAGTTGACACGGATTATATGTACGGTCCTTTTCATTTGTAGTGCAGAAGATTAAACAGTCAAATGGTCCAGTTATAAGACACAGATACCCCGTAGTAGCGCAGACACAGGTCTAGCAGCTGTCCAAGCAACAATTTTCCTGAGGGGATAAATAGAGTATTCGTTATTATTATTAGGTTAAAGTCGCATAATATTTTACATGACAACAACTTTTACCTCTGTTAGTTTTGCCTATTTGAAAATGTTTTTTTTACAAATGGCCTGAGTTACTTTTTTAGTAATAATTATCAACCATTGTGAAAGGCTGTGGTTCATACACCTAAGACGTGTACAGGGCTTCACAGGGCGGGGACGTCAAGGCGTTCAGTGCTGCACCAGATATGTACGTTAGCTACATAAATGTGTACTGGATATGAAAAAATGTGTTTTTTTTTCTAAGCTTGTGCATAAGGTGATACACAGATAAATTAGCTGTTGTATCAGGTTTATTGCACTTTAATTAATAACAGAATGGTGAACTCATCACACAGACACATGACAGTGGCCAGAACGTAAAACCAAACACACGTGCTGCAGAGATGTACACAGAGGTTTCACATATGCACAAATACACACATCTTGTTGTGTCTGCCTTCATCAGTCCACAGTGGAACACAGCGTTGCGTGTGGAGCAGCTTGCCACTGCATCCTTAAACAAAACCTTTCCTTCGTGATCACACTGATGTTTACTGGAAAACTGGGTAACAAATAATGTAAGCACAGGTTTTATTATAGTAAATAGTTTTACTACACTACATTGTTCCAGTTCTAATTGCCTTGTAACTGAGATGCATAAAGCTGTCTCTATGTTCATTCACTCTGAATCAGACACAAACAGGCAAACTACTCTTATAGTAAACGTACAGGATTTAATTCAACTTAAGTTACCCTCCCACTGGGCCGATCTGCAGAATAGATACAGATATTTTAGGTATTTTTCACTTAAATCTTATATTCTGTGAGTATACTGTATGGAATTTATTATTCAGATTCTGACGACTTGCTTGGAAATGTGTCAAATTGTGCTGCTGTAGCAGTGCAGCAGTGTTTAGTTGCAGTGAGTCATTTACGTCCATAGTATCATACTTGAGTAAACATATTTAGTTATTCACCACCTCTACATTCATCAGTGTTGTAAAGGAAAATGACATATTTTATAAATCTAGTTTGTGACTGATCTGAATCATGTCACGGTAAGAAATCATTAAGGAAACTGACGGGAACAGAGAAGTTCTGCTGATGAAACTCCTAAAGATTAGGTGAATCCAATACGGCACTTCCCCAGGTGTGTTAATATCTAGATCATGTATCGTCATCCACCCACAGCTTCGCAGACACACTGCTGACAGATGAATGAGTGAGATTAATGTTATGATGCAGGGCCCGCTCTACTCCAACGTCTGTGTCAAATCTTTGTTATCAACATGATCAGTGTTGTTTTTACCAGAAAAAAAATGATGCATCTCATATTTCATTCATTGCACCTTTCCTTCCTCCACCATCTGACAAGCTGTTTTAATTAAGTGAGATTCTATGTGGTGGATCTGACATTGAAAAAGGACATTGAGTAAATCTTTTACAGATAGAAAGATTAGGAGAAGGAGGCAGAGAGCACACAGAATGTCTTTTTGATGCTAAAAAGCCTTGATGTTGTTTCCAAAGTAAAGCCACCATGTCAGACACCTGCTGATATCCGGATCCATCAGACTTATTTAAAGCCCAGGGATTACTCTTAGTTTACTTTATGCCACATACACACACAGCAAACTTATCTGTAGTGGAATCATCATTGCAGATTCACAAAGCTTCAATCTAAACCCCTTTGATCCATTTGTGTTTGCGTGACTGGTGGAGTGTCAATGCTGCCTCTCCAAAGCCTTTAACCGCAAAAAGAAATCACAAGCTTACATTTGACAGATAGTGTGACTCACTTCCTAACGTGACACCTGTTCATATTTACATTATAGATTTAAAGCTGTGCCCTCGCACAGGTTTCCACATGTGACCTTTTAAATCTGAAACAACCGTAGATCTTTCTGTTCCAATAGGATTTCTATGCATCTGTAATTAGTTCAATAGATTAACATTTAGTCATTTAGTCTATTTAGGGAGAGCGAGGGTTACCTGGGCCACAAGGACCACCTGGAGTAAAGGTAAAACTGGCCCGTGACATCACACTTTTTCAGCTCTGATCTACAATAATCAAGAAAGCTTTGCAAGAGTCAGTATTTGTTTCTTGCTAAATGCTTTCATTCTGAATTTCACTTCAAGCATCACGTCTGCTGAAAATATGTGGTAAAGTTTTGTTGCTTTCATATTTTAGCATTCGCGATATTTTTGTTTTGTAGTATCCATAAGGATGTCAGTGACTGTGAAAATGATTTCAGTAGCCAACACAGCATGGTTTGAGTTACGTTTGAATTATCACAGGAAGCAACACTGCAGAGACCTGGGGTTTGAGTCAGTGTCTTTTATTCATTTACTTCACAAATGTGAAAAATAGGCAGGATTTGAGGTTCCATTCGTTACATTTTGTGTTTATGACTGAATGAAGGCACAAAAAACATGCATGAGACACAGGCTTCCTGGAGTTTGGGGTGGGAGTGGGGTGCAGTCAGTAGAGGGCGCAGACAGTGGGTCATTTTCCTCACCTTCATGTGTGACATTTGGAACAGATGCGTTTGCTGTTAGATGTGTTACAGCTTCTGGTCAATGACACTGGCCACAATGCATAGGGAATCTGGAATTCCAAATTCTGAGAAAACAGGAAAAACATTTTCTGAAAGAAAATATATAAATAATTTAATTTAATCATCTGAAATACCAGCTGAGCTGGGACATTCGATTCGGGTTTGTTTGTCCACAAGAAACACAGGCACTCACACCTCCCACAACGGCTTTTCTGAGTCACATTACAGGTTTAGTTTCAGTCCATGTCTAACCAACTAACTAACCAACTAACTGACTAGGTTTTTAAACCATAGTTACCTATGTAGCCTAATGTAACAAGTAGGCAGCAGGTTCCATCTATTTCCACATTTGTCTCTGAGCCTTCTCTACACATAAAACTGTTCACATTACTGTCTCTGCAGTGGGCTCATAATGAGATCATTAATTTGGCCCAGGCACCATATGACTCCATTTGATTTATTTAGCAATGCCATTAAGGCAGTGAGTGGTTGTTAATTTAGAACCAAAGTCTGATTAGCGAGTGCGAGGTTATGGCTGTACACACAGAAAGGGCACCTCCCTCTGGTAAACAAGATCACACACAGCCAATTACAGCAGAGCACAGTGTTCACACAGTCCTCCATGGTGAAGCTTGGACTCTGTGTTTACTGTGCTGCTTCCCCCTAGTGGCGAAAAAGACACAGTGCATTCAGTATAGCATTCACACATAGCATAAACATGTTGAGACCAATTGTTGGGTGGTCATGGATCAACATATAATATACATGTAATTTATTTTTTGCTCATACTAAGTTCCTCTTTCTCCTTACATACACGTATGTCACAGCCACTGACTTATAGGACACACTCACACAGACCAACAAGTCAAGAGGATCCACGGTATCTAGGCAACTGCCTGATAATTAATATACAGAGAAGTCAACCTAATATTAAATATACATTTAGCAGGAACAAATATGCTGTTTTTCCTTAATGCTGTTTTCTAGAATTTATATACAAGAATTTAATATTATTTGACATTTTACAACCATTTCACGTTCCTTGTTCATATTTTTAATGCTTAGCTTTAATGACAACAACCCTCATGTTACCTATTTTGATGGTGAAGAAGCTACCGTGCAGCTTCAAGCTGGGCTCTTGAAACAGCAGAATGCTTTGTTGAGCGCAGTGTGTCTCCTCATGTGCAAGTGTGCAAATGTGAACGTCTTTCAAAGGACATCATTTATTTTGATCCTGTCGGCGTAAGGCTGGCAAAGGGCAGTATTAAGGGTTCAGGTTAGAATAAAGATTTAGGGAATGCAATCCAGTGAGGCCATAAACAGCTATAGAGTGACAGTGAGTGTGTGTGTGTGTGTGTGTGTGTGTGTGTGGACATGAGCCATCTCATTTCTCCCCCAGTGCCTCCTGACTAAGCCGTCACGCACTCTGTCACATTCAGCCCAAAGCACTGTGTCTGTCTCTTTCATGTCATTCTCTCTCTCTCTCCCTCTCTCATTCCTTTTTTCTCTCACCCATTCCCTCAGCTCTCTCTTCCTTTTCTTTCTCTCATCCAATATCTCCCTCTGTCCAGGGAATCCAGGGGCCCCAGGGACCGCCCGGGGAGATCGGCCAAGATGGTCCCAAGGTCTGTGCGTTGAACGTTATAATTAGTTATTATGCAAATGGCCTGCTGCTCCCCTGCCGTTCGGCTATTCTCAGCATTTTCTAATGCCGATTCCTCCCTCCCTGTTCTCTTGATGTTCCCGTGGAGAAAACAGCATTTTGCTGAGGGGGAGTCATCTTGTTTATAGTCAAATTGTAGGTGTTTCTGAAAATGTGACAACTTTTCAAGGACATTTTAAATGTGTACCGTTGGTGAGTTTATTACCTTTTACTCTTTTTATACTAGGTTTTATACTATATTTTAATTAGTGAAGTAACTGCAGCTTAAAGCCCTACTTCACAGATTTGGTACAGTGCTTTGTAAAGTCGGATGATTTGCAAAATATATTTTAAAACAAGATTGGTCAAAAGTAAAGCAACAGAGACTGTGATGTTCTCACTTTACTTGCAAAAAGCACATTAAACTGACCTTTATGTGTAAACTCTCTGGAGTGTCGCCTTAGGGGCTCTGCTTTTGTTTTCCCTAAGACTAGCACAAGAGACATGAGGACATGTTCATATTTCACTGACCTTGAATTGCACATTTCCTCTCCCTTGGGAATCTGTATACTCGGCGCAGCGCGCACATCACAGAGATGGAAGGAGAGGCAGGAGTGGGAGGTGGGAGATGGGTGTTTGGAGGCAACGTGCTGTTTTCAGCAGCATGGTGCTTGATAATTTGGTGATTCAGTCAGTTGCTAAATTTACACGAGCACAGTAAAAAAGCACTTTTAATTTCACATGTCGTAACCAGTAAGTAAACTTTATACATGTGAATTTATATGAATGTCTTAAATGTTTAATTGCTCATTATAAATATGACTTAAATACTAGTGGAATTATAAGGACTCCAGGTTCACACACACCACGACATTTTTCTGTACACTTTACTTTCATCAGTGATGTCATCCTGGTCCAGATGCAGCAAAACAGGCCCCAATCATGATGCTGCCACCACCATGCTGCACAGTGGGATAAGGTTTTAGACTCTATTTATATGTGGAGGTTTGTCACCAACATACATAATACTTATCATCATGAAAAACGTCTACATTAATCTGTCCACAAACCGTTCTCTAGTAGTCTTCTGGCTGATTAACATGGCCCTGTGCAAAAGTTAGCAAAGCAACAGAGACTGTGATGCTGTGATGTTCTGTTTCGGGAGTAGTGACTTCATCATTGCAACTCTAGTAAATGCACCATTGTTGTTCAATGATCTCCTGATATTAACAATAGCAACGAGAGGCCTTTAGAACTTTAGGGTTGCTTGTGACCGTGTGTGAGTATTTTACACTTGGTTGTGTGGTCTTTGCTGGTTCATCACTCCTGGGCAGGGTGATGATGGTGTTCTGTTGTCTCTGTTTGCACTCAACATCAGATCATGAGTGTAGAGTTTGTTACAGTCCTTTATTCTAGTTTTAGGATTTGGATGAAAGTTCTAAGGGCTTCACAAACTTCCAAGTGCAAACCTTTAAAATAAGAAGGCACATTTTAGTGGGAAATATAAATACTACTTATTTATACCTTATTGTGTCTGCAAGAGTAATGCACAATGGAAATTATACCGTACAGGAATATAAGGCTTTGAAAAGGCATTTAATCACAACTTAACCCTTAACTTCTGATTGTATTCATACACTGCTTTTGCTACTACTTTTCCACAGGATCTCGTTATCTATTCAAACACAGACAACTACACATTTTTAATTTTATGATACCGCTCTCGTTCCTGCCTACTACTATCATATTTCTCTACTGCGTGAATCATCTAGTTACAGAATCAAAATGTGGACTTTCATTATCGCCACAAATGTAAGCGCAGTGCCGTATTTGTAATGCTTCAGACTATTTCCTCTGAATGTGTTGAGTCTTTTTTTTTATGTGCTGCTGTGACTGCCACGGCTGTTTACCAGGGAAGAGACCAGTAATACGACTCGTGGAGAGGATAATGATTATTCACCACGTGCTGTCATTTATATTCCTCTCCGGTTCTTTGTGCATGCAGCACTGCGCCTACAGGAGTGCAAACATCAGCTACACTCTGACATACCCTTAATGACCCTGTGTGCTAGTCTCTACAATGCTTCTACAGAGCCCCGAGGCTTATGTTTAAGATCACATTTGTTCAACAGGAAGCTCTCACAAGTACTGTCACACTAATGGGCTGTTGGTGTGTGTGTGTATCATTTAGGGGAAGTGTGGAGATCCAGGGGTTGCTGGTCCACCGGGCCAGAAGGTGAGTAGAACAGCTGGTTGTCCACCTGATTACATCTTTTCCTTTAACCTCTGACCAGTACAAGTCACTTTAATGTGGCACATAAAGCCAAGATCAACAGAGCCACGACAGTACAAAAGATATACTATATTATAACAGTGGCTGATATTTCTGCACAAACAAACGAAAGGAATCACTTGTTGATGAGTTTTAGCCAAATGCGCTTCTATTTAAACCAACATGTTTTTGCTGCAGGGCTTCATGGCTTATTACAAAAACCCTCAGCCCTTATACACAATACAAGATGACACGTCAGGTATCAGGCTGCATCCTAAAAATAGACATACACAACAACAGGCTGGACAAACAGTTGATTATCTCACAAAGCCAAGCTTAAGATAAAAGATAAAGATAAACGTTATGTTTAAAGAGTGGAACAACCCAGTCTCCTGAAAACAATGTTCCTATCCAACTAAACTGCAGGGATGCTTTAGCAGGGAGCGTAATCAGTGGACAGATTATGTTTTGATGAAATGTAATTTGTAAATGACTGAAACAATAATGGGTTAAGTTTAGTTGAGATTAAAGAAAGTACATAAGCGCAGTGTTTTTGTTTGTTAAGCCACACCACGATCTGTAATCAAGTGCCCATTAAGTAGAATGATATAGAATATAGAGTAGTTCTGTCATCCTGATCATTTATTAGAGATGTTTTAAAACGAAGTCAGTAACAAAGAAGTCAGTGCTTCCTAGACTTAATTCAAAGAACTACAACAAGTTTACTTTTATCTGTACACTATTTGGACCTTTCCCCCACCAAATCTAGCGAGTCTGCACTGCCGCCCCCATGAAAGTAGAAGTTTGAGAGTGGGATTAGTGAGGGCACAGCTAATTCCCCCTGAAGGATCAGGGTGTGATCACGGTGACAGCTTTTGCTTTTTCTCTTTTCTAAACCAACCTCATCCCCTGTCTCTTTCCTCCCATCTTGTCAGCCAAGTCTTATTTCACCACCTTCCAGTTTGAAGCTTACCAATGAGCAACAGCTATGTTTTTTACACTTGTTTGTTAAGTGACATGTTTCTGAGCAATTATGTTCATAATTGTCGACCATTGTGTTTTTAAAAGCGACTGAGTTGTCTTTTGTGGTGCCACTTAATTACAGGCAACCTTTTGTTATACTGTAGGTGGCCCGCATCAATGCAGATGTTACGTTAGCTTTTAGGAAATGGAAGGGATTGAAAAGTTTTCACTCTTTCTAATGCATATTTATTCAGCCTTGATTACTGGCTAAGAACGTTTTCATTGCAACAGCGTGTGGAGTTGTCACAGGGGATTGAACAGATAGTTACACATATGCAGTACACACACCTGCTATTTATTTTAGCGCTCCTCTGCTAGAATAAGATGCTCCCTTGCTGGGAAAATAAGACATGATGGTTATACTACTTCTACAAGGCTTTTGTCTTTAGTGTTTTCTTGCCATGCATTGTTTCCCAAAGATCAGTAGCTGTTCTCATTTCCAGGGTTCTTTAGGGGAGTCGGGTTTTCCAGGGCTGCCAGGTGGAATGGGACTGCCAGGGTTCAAAGGTCACAAGGTGAGGAAACCTGAGTCAATAAGTAACAATAACAATTTACATGACCTATGTCAAAAAAGTATTACAATCAATGATTTATTCCTTTAGCTGTCCAGAGCCAACACAATTTACATATTGAACTGCAGAAATGTGGACGATTTGACATAATACAAATGTGTTGTATGTATTATTCATATTTTTTCAGACATGACATGATGAAGAATATTGTTCTGCACACAGATGCAAAACCGAATAAAAACAATCCTATTCCAGATCAGCCTGTTTAACATGCTGTGTTTGGGTGTTTTCTTTATGGTTATCAGTTCCTCCAACAGCATTCTGTAATTCAAATATCACACTGTCAGTGTTAAATCAAAGCCGTTGTAATGTTAACTGTATTTTTAGGGGGAGAGAGGAGAGCCTGGCCTGAAAGGAAACCAGGTATTGTACTTTTTCCTTTACACTTCATCAGAAAATCATGTTCGTGGGTCATGAAACCCATTGGTTTGAGGCTCCCATATTGGAACATAAAACTTTATGGAGAATTAATAGACCTTGATTATCTATGTTGATGTATTGATTAATACTTGGTAAAGCAGACAGAGTAGTTGACGGAGCACTGCAACCAAAAAATGTTAAAGAAAGAAAAAAACAAAGTATATAACTCGAGTACTTACAGGGGGAAGTTGGTGCTTGTGAAAACACCACACAATATTTCAATTCAAGTTAGTTTTGGGAGAAAAGTCAATAAATGAATAAATGATGTCAGTGATTTAAGAATCTGGATTTTCTGCATCTGCTGTAACATCAGTGACAGTCACAAACACGAAGCAATATGCTAAAGGGACGGATTCAAAGATTCTTCAGCATGAACACTGGTAGAGCTGTTATGTGTGATCTGCTGTAAAATAATCTTTCACCACTTTCATGTCGTACATCCTACCGTGATGAACCAAAAAGACACCAAGGCTTTCAGAATAATCATATTAAAGTTCTTTATCAGAGCACAGATGCACTTAGACCCCACAGGAGCTATGTGGGTTTTTAAACCCATTAAAACTTGCCAAAATGTGAATTAATACAAGTTTCCATTCATTATAGCATTTTACAAATGTTACTGTTTAACAAGATAAACATCCACTGGCCAGTGTGGTACCAGTAAAGCGTTGCAGAAGTACTAAGGCACTAAATGGTAGGCTGTAGAAAAGCTTTTTTGTTTGTTCCCTGTACTGTGTTAATCATCCCTTTACACCGATTTGTTCTGGTTTTCTGCTATATTTAAGTTAGGTGATTCTTGTATTTAGTGATTCATTCTGTTTCCATTTATTTTTGCCAATACAGAAACTCATCCACTTCAGCCAAGCATAAAAAATGTGCAAACTAATTTAGTTGTTTGTTACTAACTGTCTTTTTAAATCCTTGTAAAATCATAAGAAAAATCATGCGTGGGTCATTTACTTATGTTTTATGTAAATCCCTCTCCTTTTTTTAACCACAAATTCAGGCATTTTAATAAATCCCAATTATATAAGGATGAGAGAACTGTGCATAAATGGCTAAAAAGCCATCTTATAGGTTTTAGGACTACATCTATTAAATGCATATTACTTACTTCTACACATTACACATATAAGGAGTTATTACTGGGTTCACTTTTGGTTTTGAGTTTGGTTGGTTTGTTTTAATTCCAAACAAATCAGTGTGACTCATTATTACGCTGCAGTCCACAGATCTGAAACAAACACACAACCTATATCTGGAAAAGTAAACGGCACTTTATAACATAACAGAACCATGTTTCATGCTTTTGTGTGCACACTGAAATGACAACTCCATGAGAAATGTAAAGAAAGGTGGATTGTAGGGTCTGTCAGTATATTAATAGTTATGTTAAACAGGTTTTTATTATCTATACTTGTTTAACGATGGTCAGATGCTGCTGACATGATTTCACCACACCCTACTTTATGTCACTGTGAACACTGCATCAATCAAAAACTCAACAATCAAAGTGTGAGGTGAATGCTGTGATTCACTTGCTTCCTCGTACGTGCACTAATGAGAAACAGTGTGACCGAGCGAGCGAGAGGAGCAGAGATAGAAGAGCAGTGCGCTGCACTGCTGCCGGATGCAGTTGGAAAGCCAGGTTTGTTAAAAAGTCAGGTTTGTTAAAGGTCACTGGTAGCCAATTCCTATCCCCTCCCTGACTGCTAGTGGTAATCATGACCTTTTCTCCGCTGACACACACACACACACACACACACACACACACAGAATGAAGACATGGACCCACACACAGTAGTTCACACGTATAACTATATTGGTATACTCTTGTTTAATCTCACTCCTTGCCCACACTCTGCTATGTATGTAAATACATCTCCAGTTAATCATGATGTATCTGTTTGCAGGGGGAGCGAGGCAGAGATGGAGATCTAGGGACTCCTGGTGTGCCTGTGAGTGAAGGCTCATTATGTTTCCACTGGATGGCAGTAAAGCTTATGTTTCTAAAGGTTTAACAGAGAGGATTGCGTTTGTGTGAGCACTTACAAAGAACAAATATCCCCAAAAGGGCATGGGGAGGAGGAACAGTATCTTGGCCAGTCATGTTTACAAAGAGCTAATTAGGGGCTGGAACCTAGGATTATGGTTAAGATGTTTGTGGTATGTGGTTGGGATGAAAGGACAAATAAAATATTACCTGTATCAAGGCGGAATCTAAACCATAGTATGAATATAAGAACATATGAAGTGATTTTTATTTTTTCTCTGTGTGTAGTTGATTAGATAAATACACTAATGCAAGCCACTGTAAAAAATGTTATCACAAAATAAATGTGATAATAATTAACTGTAGCAATAAAAGACCACTCTGAGAGTGACTTTACAAGGTGCTTCACAAGATTAAAAGCAGACAGCATATAAAACACACACACACACACACACACACAATAAATGCCGAACAGACAACAGAAACAGCCGAACGGAGCTGAAATACGAGTCAAAAGAAAAGAAAAAAGCAGATTAAATTAGGACAGTTACAGTGCACATGAGTCAGTGCCAAGGCAATTAATCTCACAGACATCATAAAATACATTTATAATCCTACTCACAGTATTTTCTGTAGCCTGCTGCAGTTTCACCTAAAGACTGCAGCCAGACCAAGTTGCACCACCGGCTCTTCCTTCATCATGATTCTGTATGATTAAAGACAATGATTAAAGTATAAACTACCAGAATAGAAGAGTCTCGCTTGTTAGTTAGAATATTTAAGCTATTTCCTTCAGGGATTTGGAAAGTTTTTGATTTTTTGGAACATGACAGACCGGTATTAGTGACTCTGAGGAATAAACTGTGTGAGCATACTGTGCTGGCAGTGACTAAGCCAACACATTTGCTAACTGATAGTTAACAATGACTGAATTTAACTTCATTCTGTTCACTGCAAATATGATTTGTCACAGTACAGATAGTAAAGGTATAGCTGCTACTTTAATGAGGGCTTTGTTCTGTTTAAGTGTCCCTGTAAGCCATGACAGTGTGATAACATCAGAACACGGACACTTTCCAGCTGTGACACGTCAGATTAGCATGTCCCAGCTGTTCATCCAGTCATGCCATGTCACCCGGGTGACAGCTTAGGTGACATGTGTCTTAATACTGTCCTGCTAGTCAGCAAATATTAGATGTTATATTAGTTACTTCACTTTCGTTACTCACCTAGATGCCTCAAAACAACTTGAAATTCCCCAAACCAAGTCATATCTACACAAGTGCACTGTATTCACCAAACAAGGGAAATAAATTTCATTGACATCTCATAATTAAGATCTCGTAATGTGAATATAGCCCCCATTCAAACAAACCATAAAGAACCTAAAGCTGCTATGTGCAGGTTTCTTTAACCGTTGGACAGAGCCAGGTTAGCTGCATCCCTCTGCCTGTGTTAAGACACTGTAACTTGCTGTGGGCTGTAGCTTTGTTGTTACCGTCCTGTAGTGACAGTTCCATCGATTTTCTGTTTAAACTCTGGCCAAAGACGTGAGTAAGAACACTTCCCAAAATGTCAAACTATGCCTTTAATGAGGGAAGAAGGGACAGGTGTGGGTTTTTTGACAGAATGAGAAACAGGCGTGGAGGAGCTCGACAGGACAGGAGTGTGAAATTTCAGGTGCTCCTACTGGAAAGATGAGCAGGACAAAATCTTTTTAATGAATTATTTGTGTTATAAGAGACATGCCAGGACCAGTGCTATGAATAGAAAATCCACTTAATGAACGATCAGAAAAATGTTAGTTGAAAGTGTAAAGTGTAAAGTTGCCCACAGAATAAGGCAAAGGTCATCGCATATTCACTCTCTGTCCTGTAGCTTGTATCAGCATCAAAGTAGAAAACGAATATTAATGCGGTAGAGATGGAATTCCTATAATCTGAATGGAAAATATTTTCAGACACTTGGCCATGAGGACTGGTCTGATCTCAACAAGGTCAAATGAGGTTTCATGAAGTGACATCAGCAGCACAGTGTGACTGATTTAATACGTTCATTCACACTGAGATTAACATGGTGGTGAAGAAACATAAGGATATGAACTCATCTGTGATCTGCAAGCTTTTGAGCCAAGCTTTTTTAATTGATATTTCTAAGAGGAACAATACAAAATGAAACGCATTAAAGAATCAATCAGGACGTATCGATTGCAGAGGCATCAATTTTCCCATCCCTGGAAAGGGATTAGAGAGTAAATCAAGTCAGAGGTGTGTGTGTGTGTGTGTGTGTGTGTGTGTGTTTTGTCTCGTGTGGAGACACAGTTGTGTAATCTTGTCTGGTAAAACAATCGTATTCCTCTGTATGTGGCTTATTGTTCACTCTTGTTTCAGTGTTGAGAGCAGCCCAACTTCGATGTGAAATTCTCTCAAGGCTTAATGCATTGGCAGTGAATCACAAGTGTGTCACTGAAATGATGACATATTTTGGTCTTCAGACAGACTTCCTAATTCCAACTGTATGTTGCAATTGAGTTCGCTTGTGCCCTTCATCGCTGCGTGTCTCTTGGAAATGTGGCAGTGTGGGGGTAATGATGATCAGGTTCAACAAATTTTCTGCTGCAGGGTGGCTGCAAATAAAATGCATGCAAACGCGCAATAATGGGTGAAGTAAGAACAGCAGTGTTTTGCTGTAATAATTTGAAACCAACTTAACTTAGATGGTTTTAGGGGAAGTAGAAACACACCAGAGCCTCAGAGATGTGTCCTTGTACGTAATACTACCAAATAAGTAAGTGTTTTTTTTTTGTTAGGACAGATGCAGTCTTCGTCATATTACGCATTACAATGAGCAATCTAAAATGTTTTGTAAGCTCGTTGCTTTGACAGAAAAAAGTGCAGTTCTGCATCAGCAATGCGGAGCAGCGAGCACAGCTCCTCTGACATACTGTCTCAGCCTTTGATATGAAAGCAGAAGTTTCTAACTGTCTCTCTCTATTTCTTCCTTTTTTCTTTCCTCCCCATCCTTCGCTGCTCTTCTTTTTCTTTCTTCCGTCAGGGCGAAGAGGGACCCAGGGGAAGGAAAGGAGAGGTTTGTCGAATTAGACTTTGCGGTATTAGATATAATCCATTCTGTCTTATTCTGCACCGCAGTGAGAAGCCCTGTCAAGCCTGCACAGCTGCTATAGAAGACTTACAGAGCCAATACCTCCAGGCCCGGGGAAATCTGGCCCCCTGGGCAAAAATATGCATCACAAAAGCACTCCTTTTTAAAGGGGCACACGTGAAATATCAAACACATTGTACTGTCTGCTGAATCACAATCTATGGATGTATAGCTCCTCTCAACTGTGCAAGTTCAGTATCATTTGTAGGATATGATTTAATATATCTACAGTGTCTCTCCTGATTTCGGATCCCTAAAAACAGTGACGGTGTATAGAACAGTGGAAAGCTTGTCTGTAGATTCACTAGTTGTAATTACCGTAGTTCATTATTTCATAGGTGAAATGACAACAGTAGATGTGAGTTTCTAAGGCTTGGGACATGCCTTAGACCAACCAGCTAGCGTTCCTTTAGCACATCCATCATGTTAGTGCGTATCTGCAGCAAAATCACTGAGAGCAGTGACAGCAGAGACTCATTCAGTCCAAATAAATGTTGCTTTGATGGGGAACGGCATTTGGACAAACCAGAGACCAGAGACACTCAGGACTTGGCAGCCCTGCTTTACAGACCATCAATGGTCTATTTGGGCTGAGTACTCTGTACAGTGTATGTGAATTTAAACATTTAAAATCTGTTTTCCAGTGGCCATTCTCTATGTTTTGTTTATTGTCATTTAGTATATATTCACTTATAGTACAAAAGATCTAATGACATAAACATTATTCTGTTTACTTTGAGGCCCACGCACTGCGAAGATATGAAAATTTTTTTGTAAGCTTCCAAACGACCGAATGAATGAAACAACATTTGGTTCACTGTTGCAGGCCGGTCTTTGTTTTCTCCTGTAACTTGTGGCATTTTCTGTTCTTGCTCCTGCTTATTTAGAAAGGGGAAACAGGTGATGCGGGCCCCAGGGGGTCTGAAGGCAAGAAAGGGGACATGGGGCACGTGGGCCACATGGGTTCTGTTGGGCCTAGGGGTTCTCCTGGCCAGGATGGCTTACCAGGCCAACCAGGCCAGCCGGGACATCCAGGAAAACCTGTGAGTGAAGTTTTTCTCAGAACCTTCTGGCAAATAAATCATTTAAAAATAGGCTGAAAGATGCAGTCAGGGATTTCCTGCCTGGATCGGGAGAGGTGAGATGGAGAAGAACGGGGCTGCAGCGGCAAGCGTGTGTGGGCTGCGTGAAGACAAAGAGCGGAGTGTTGAGGGGATTCTGTAAATCAGCAGACATACTCGATCACACGTTGAGCCTGTTTTCCCAGTCCCAGAGTGGATTCGGCTGAATCAAAGTGTAATTGTGTGTTACAGGGCAAACCTCCCTCAGATGAACATCTTCTAAAGCTCTGCACTGATGTTCTGCGTAGTAAGTATCTGTTTGTTTTACGTCACTTTACTGAGGAGCATGGATGAAAAGAGTACAAAGTTAATGTGTGTTTCTTTTGCATTTCAAGTCCCCTAATGGACTTATAGTGGTGTGACAAACTGATTGTAAAATACCTTAATTGTCTAGACTGTCACACATTTAAATGTAAATAGTGAATGATTAAATAACTGAGCCTCTGCTGAAACAACATTTGGAAGAATGGAGCAATGGTTTCTCTTTCACATTAATGTTCTTTGGAGAAAAACAGAAGTTACTCATGCTGTATGACTTGAATTATAACTGAGAATACTATGAAATCATGTGTAGAAATGGTTCATTGTAATTGTTTTGCGAAGACGTTGTCACATCACATGGTGGAACTGAGAATGTCTGTGATGACATCTTCGCAGGCTTATGTGGTCAAACCCTGTTAAGAAAACTGTTTGGCACAACACTTAATACACTATTTGATTATTTACCACGCTCTGGCTTTGTTTAACAGACCAGCTTCCGGCACTGCTCCAGAACTTGGCCCCTCCAACTACGTGTGAGACCTGCCAAAGTGTGAAGGGGCCGCCAGGTGAGCCAGGAGCACCCGGGCCCAAAGGCTCCATGGGAACTCCAGGCTACCCTGGCAGGAGTGGTGCTCCTGGTTATCCAGGACCTCCTGGAATGCAGGGTACCCCAGGACTCAAAGGTAATAATGTAGGAATTGCTTTTAAGGCAGTATAAGATCAGTATAAGATCCACTACCTGAAACTGTGGCTAAAAGAAATCTCTTTACCCTGATGAAAAGAGGACCATGAATAAGAGCGAGACTACATGAACAAGAAGAAGGGAAAATTTGACTGTTGCTTTCACCAACGATTAAAATTAAAACAGTGTCTACGATGAACAAATTGGATGTGCTGATGTTCACTATACCTCATAAAACAAGATCATTAAACCAGTGAACATTAGTGAAAGTTGGCAGAGCACAGACAACACATACTAAATGTATCTCAGTGAGCTTTATGTTATTTATCATCGCTTCGAGACAGGAAGTGGCTAATCAGCTGTGAAAGATGCCAAACCGTACCACTTCACTGCTATGTGCCATTTCAGCTCATTAGGTCAAGAGAGCAGCAATTCTAAAGGCGTCAAGCTGTGGGAAGAGACTAAAAGCTGATAGCAGGGAGAGATGAACAATGTTTGATGTGCTGTATGCTGGATGACTTTTTATGCACACATACAATCCCGCATAGCAGACATGGACAATTGCACTAATGTCATTTACAGTTGCCTTGTTGGTTTTCTATAATGTTTTCTGTATCTCTAGTCAAGCTTTTACGAGCCTGAGAAGATGATATCACAATGAGGCCACAGGGACTTTTCATCAAGATTGAGATTAGAAAAGAGAAAAAAACTGGCCTGTTGGTCACAGCCTGTGTTGCACTGTGTGCTCTGACTGTTGCTTTCTACAACGTTCCATTAGAGAGCATGGAAACTGTGTCACAATCGACGACGACTCCACGAGAGTCAGTCCGTAACAGAATGTTTAAAGGAGCCAAATGAAAGAATATTGTATTTTTCTCGTGGTCAGCCATCTGGATAGATTTTCCCCCAAGAGAATTTTTCAGATGCTGGGAAGTGGCAGCACTAACGGCCAAGCTGCACACGGAGGCATTTTAGCCTCGCTGGTGGCCTGGCTCTTGGGATGTTGGTGTTAATTGATAAGCCTGTCTGTCCACCACTTTTAAAATACGTCAACTGCTGTTGTATGAATGGCCTTTGCACAGACATGTTGTGGTTTCCAGAAGACCAAATCAAATTAGTGTAAGCAGAATATAAGAACAATAAATGCCATTAAAATGAGATTTTAGCTTTAATAATAATAATTAATTTTGGAATCTAACAATAACAGACATGTAAACAACAATGTGTAACATCTTTATGTCAGTCTCAAAAAAGGTTTATCCAATAGCTACTGGACTTGTGAAGTTTCTTGACGACGTTTCGCCCTTCATTCCAGAGGGCTTGGAATGAAGCCCTCTGGAAAGCAGGACGTATGAATACTGACATTGTAATTGGGCGGTTTATATGAGATCAGTTGTCAGTGCTGTTGGGGAAAACGAGGGGTGGAGGAATATACTTCTGTTCTGGGTTTTTTTAACTCAATAATTGTAACAGAAGTTAGAAGAAGCCGTTTAAATCGGTCAATCTCGCGATCAGTGAGTACTTTACTTTACTTTGCTTTGCTTTGCTTGGCAGACGCTTTTATCCAAAGCCACTTACAGGAAGCTAGCGCTGGGTGTCTGGCTCAGGGACACACCTGGTAGGAGATGGATTAGGAGTCAGACGGGGTTCGAACCCACAACCTTCTGCATCCCAGTCTGACGCTTAACCCATTGAGCTACCAGGCCGCCTACACTGCAACCACTCCATAACAGAGTGTGTGTGTGTGGGGGGGGGTTGTCGGTTACGTTATGTTCAAAGCGAGCAGATTTAAACACTGCGCGTACATACAGTCGGATTTAGTCGGTGTGTGAACCGGTCGATTTTTGGTTTTATTAGTAGAGACATTCATCTACCCCACATAGAGACAACTTAAATAAAATCACATGAATTGTGATAACTTGGTTGATCCCTAACTTTTGTCTGTTTATAGACAATCACCTGCGAAACAAATGACATCAGCAAACAGCTCTGAACCTCACAGGTAATTTATAGAAGCTCCAATGACATTCGTTAAAGAAGACATATTATGTCTCCTAGGTGACACTGGATCAAAGGGGATCAAAGGAAGCAAAGGAGAAGGTTACCAAGGACCTCCAGGACTACCTGGACAGCCAGGTATGTAACTAAGGCTCCTATCAGCCTGTTCTGTTGAAATATTACAATCTATTATTCCATTGTCCTTCCAGCCTCCTATAACCACAATGTCCTAAAAGCTGAGTTTCAGACGTGCCCATGAGAGCTGTTTGTAATCATACATACTGTTTCTAATATGTGTGTGGGTGGAACTTTTATGTACGTCTGTCTGCGCAGTAGTTGTCTATGGGAGATATGAAGGCAGGTTATTGACAGTAAGTGCAGGATTTGTCTCTGGAAGCTATATTAGCCTACTAACACATCATGTACTACATGATGCAGGATGGGCTATTCTTACTTCCCAGAAAGAGAACCACTCTTTAACAAAGGGAATGAAACATATCAGCTATCTTCTTCTTAGCTATAGCTAGCTTCTATTGTACTGGATCCATTTACTGCTATTTCGTATTTCCTTACTACTGCAGGCATCCAGGGTCCTCGTGGCTTTGATGGGACTGGCCATCCAGGCAACCAGGGAATTCCAGGAAAACCAGGACAAACAGGATATCCTGGCAAACGTGGTAGCCCCGGGCTTCGAGGGGTCTGTGACGTTTCCATGTGTTATCAGACCTACAATCTCAGGGAACATTACAGCAAAGGGCCCAATGTCTGATGACACAGGAATGTGGGGGAGGCTGCTTTACATTTCAACACCCAAGTGGTTTAAGGAAGCGATTACTGTATAACTGACTTACAGATGTGTGTGTGACTGTTGATTCCTTCATGACACAGTGTGGAGCTGCACTGGAGGCAGATATAACCTCAAGAGAAGGCTGTGGCCATTGTGCTGATTTATGATTACCGTATTCATGATCACAGATGTTCAGCAGGCAAGAAGAGAACTATTTGACCAGGCTAACGTGGTTACTTTAAACTCTCAAAGACTGACAGCAGGTTGGTTCTTAGTCCAAAAGAAAACCAACAGGCACCAAAGTGTTTTGTATTCTTTGTGTAACTATCAAGAGAATTAGGATTTTTGATAATAATAAATATACAGTATCTACCTCCATTTTTACCAGCTACTCTACTAATTAACTATATTTAAGTTTTGCTAACATAACAATATATTGTTATTTCAATAATATGCATGCACAGAAACAGACATATTTAGTGAACAAAATATAGAAAAGCTATAGATAACACTGACCTTGTGCTGTGGTTTCACTGGCTTCACAACTTGAGATTGTACATGTACACAGAGGTTAAAATTGTCTTCAGTGCAGCTCGGCCTCAGAGAAATATTTGTATCTACACAGTTTGTGAAAAGTACAGTACATTCCTTGATGGTGAACTGGGAACAGGGAACAATGAATGCGACAAAAATAAAATGAGATTGGACAAAGACAAGAACCTTGAAGGAAAGAAAAGGCTCAGATGAAATCACTTCAACCACAACATTTTTCAGTCTCACTCTGCTTCCAGTTCGTTCTTTGTGCAAACTAATATTTCTATCACATGAGGTTGTTTTCTTGTTTATTTATCAGTAATATATAGAAATAGTGTATTTTCCATTGATTTTCTGTGAGTGGATTACTGTTAAGTCTCAAAATGCAGGCCTTCATTTACCTCAACTGCATTTTTAAGCAGGCAAATACTGTATTAGTAACAGGGTTTATTTCTATATTGCCAGTTTCGAAAAATACGTCAATTTTGAATCAATTGATTTTGGCACCATCACTAGCTGTAACCAGTTGCTTTCATTTTCTAGTTGCTGAGCTACGTTAAAGGACAGGTCAGTTTGTTGCCATAGAAGCACTGAAAGAGATTTTGTTGCTTTATTCGGTTCGGTTCCAGTTTATTTATACAGCAAAATATCACAACAGAATCATCTCAGCGCAGGTCACACATTAAGGTCAAGACCTTCTAGAGTTACGGCTGTAATCAGTCATCTATCTGAGTGTATCAGTGCTGCCCGTGTTTGTGTTTGCTCTCTGTCTGGTTCTTTTTGGGTCGACTAAATTTTGGATCAGGTCTAATATTGAGGTTTATGATGTGTCTCCTTTTTTAAACTCATTTATTCATGTCAGGTTTCCACAGGTCTGTTTGGGTCAGGTTCAAAATGTTTGACCCGTGAAGAGATCTACCTCCAGTGTAAATAATGGAGGCCAAAAACCACGGTCCTCCATCTGTGCAAAAATGGATTAAAACGTTTTCCTGGAAACAACACAGCCCTTAAGCTTAATCACATTAAATTGATAGGTCCTGGCTTTTTAAGTACAACATTCTCAGTTTGTTTTTGATATCCTTATATTGCAACTGAGCAGTAAAACAAAAATATGGAATTTAGTGCTCAAAAGACTGTTGAAGAATGTTGATGCCTCATATTAATGAAATATTTCCTGCACAGATAAAGGACTGAATGTTGGCCCTCCATTGTAAGAGCTTTATAAAAGAACCTAACCATGAAAATGATGAATATGAAGAATGGTTGCAACATGAAAAGCCTCTTTCAGTGTTAATATGGGCATTTGAGTCCTATTTTAACACATCCTGTAATTTCTCATCCTTCAAACTTAATCCTATGCACTGTTGCTTTACATTACCAGTGGTTGAAGGGCACAACCCATCTGACTAGGAAGCTTTTAAAATCAACACATCACCAGTATTAATGATTGATTTTCAGGGAATCCCAACAGAAATTAGCACAGAGGCAAAATGCATTTTACATTACATTTACAAAATGGACTATGCTAATTAAATAACAGCAAGGTCGCAGATAGTATGTGTTGTGATTATCAAAGATCAAAGAAAAAATCAACATCTGTTTATAAAACAGATAAAATTCATTTCATTTCATTTTAAGATTTTCAGCAAAATCTTTTGCTAAAATTTTCTAAAATATTTTTTAGCAATCTGGCAAATTTTATGTTTGGCTTAAAGTCATCAGCATATGTTTTTTTTTTTTTTTTTTGCTTTTTAAGGATTCACCAATGAGAGCTCTAAAAAACATGTTGACATTGGTTCCGTTAGTGTCTGTTTCCATCTGGCTTGTTAGCAACTAGTTTTTAAGTTAACTTTTTTTTTGTTGGACCTGCTATATAACTATTTATTTGACCACATTTACTTTCATGAGGAGATACCCACAATGTGAATGGATAGATTTATTTTACAATGAAATGTCCATATTTTTGGCGTTGCATATGAAAAATACAGTTGACACAACAGAATATGTGTTGTTTCATTATGCAGCCTAAACAACTTTAACTGTGGCCATCATTTTATGGTTTAAAGTCAATTCAGTGAGGTGAGATAAAGTGATGTAGAATAAAGTATATGAAGCCAAACAGAGCAGTAAACCACAGTGTTTTAATATCCATAGAGTAGCATGAGCTGAGTGTGAGCAGGGCAGGAGTAGTTCAGGACAGCACAGCAGCAGCTTGGAAGTGCTCATCCCCTACTTTAAAATCACTGTGATGCATTTAAAATGCAAGAAAATAGACTGTACAAATTCTCTTCAGGCATAGTGCATGTATAGTGCAAGAACACACGCTTCAAGAGAAAGCGCAGAAACTTGAATTAATTCATACAGGAGCATCAGTTTCTATGTAGCTCAACGTTTTATTTAAAAGGTTTTAAAGTGTCTTTGCTCTAATTAATAAGCATCAATCAAGCCTAACACTTTATTCACTTTATTTAGATGAGCATTAGGCCTGTTGGAAGAGGAATGTTTTACACTCACCGTCCTACTATTTATTACTATCGTTATATTAGCGGGGTATTTTTGTTTTTGTTAGAAATATAATTTTGCTAAATGATGACACCAGACTATTTTGCCGTATGTTGCCTAATTTTGCATTGAGATTCTCACTTTTCAGTTTCTTACTTTGCATCTATGTGATTTCAGTTTAAAAGTGTAAAAATCTGTTGCCTAGCTTGCATCCCTTACAGGTTTTATTGTTTATCACACACACAGTACTCAGCTGATTAAAAGAAAACATTAAAGAATTTGCTCTTTACTGAGAATTTCCAATGGTGGAAATGTGTCTTGCATGATAGTGCCTGTCTCACCTTTTTACTTTTACACAACATTGAATGATGGTCAGTTTAATATAACAGATGAAAATAGAGAAGTGAAAACACAGTGTACAGTGGTGTAGCGGTTAACACTGTCGCCTCACAGCAAATAGGGCCTGGGTTTGAATCCTAGGTCGGCTAGAAGTCTTTCTGTGTCTGTGTGGCTTCTCTCCAGGAACTCCTCCCCTTTGTCTTTGTATGTCAGCCATGTTACAGACTTGTGTCCTGTCCAGGATTTATGTTGCTACTCGCCCAATATCAGCTGGCGCTACTCTTAAGTCAAGTCAATTCATTTATAAGCACATTTGAAAACAACGCAGGTTGAACAAAGTGCTGTACAGTAAAAGAATAGGAAGAAATAACAAAACTAAGCAAAATGAACATATAAGCAGAAATAGAATACAGACTATAAATACAACATACTTAAGCAATTGATTCATGTTGGTTTGAAAGCCAAAGAAAATAAATACGTTTTAAGACGTAGATTAAAAGTTGTCACTGTTCAATGCAATCTTTATGCTGAGCAGAATGCTGTACCAATGTTTGGGGGCGTCTGCTTCAAAGACTCGACCTCCTGTGAGTTAGGAGGACAAGCCGTGATCGTAGTAAAAATATATTTTATACTGGTGAATCTGTATGCTCACGAGAAAGTGCACCACAAAGACAAAAAGACAAATGAATCGTATACATGGCTGCCAACATCACCTTTTAGCATGTATCAGCACATGTATCGCTCTGCTGGAAACAAGAAACAACTGGCACCATTTGCTTATCTTATGTGGACATGATATGTCTGCATAAAACCCTGTGCAACTAGAAATGCAATTTTGTAGTGAAAGAATAGGCACTACAGGAATGCGAGTCACAATGTGGTGGAAGAGGGGGACGGTAGACCAGGATTGTCCTACAGCATGTCATGAAGTTAGGGGAACTCAAAATATGAGAGCAGTTAATTAAAGTAAAGGCTGTAATACAGGAACCAAAGTAACAAGAAAGAGAAACCCACTCTTACAGAAGGCAGATGGTGATCAATCAACAAGAAGAAAACACTATGAGCAATCTTAGAAAAGTAACTAAACCTGGCAAAAAAGCAAGCAGATAGAAAAACAGACAGTGAATCTAACAATAAAGGAAGAGGGCAAGACGGAACGGCACTTAGTGGACTTGTTAGTTGCCATTAACTTTGTTTTGACTGCAGTTGTCATGAATTCAATCTAATCTCAGGATTTTGATGAACCATTCAACAGTGTGGTCGTAATCTTGTACGACCACACAAACCATCATCACCGTTAGAAATAAAAAGTTTGATTAACACAGTCACACATGTAGCTGCGTAAATCTTCTTTGATCCTCATCTTATCAGTTCACACCCATCGTGGGTCTGTGCTTTCAGAAGAGCTGTGCTGATTGGTTACTCTGTGTTTGATCTTAAGGTGCTTTTAGGTTTTATGGTGTAAAGGAAACGGACTGTGCACAGTATATGTGATGATAGATATGCATCATTTCAAAGCTGCTGATATGGTAACATGCAGGACGAGATGTTCCCTGATTAGTCACAAAGTCAAAAGCACTAAAAACTACAGTGTGCTGTGTTAACATCCTGATTTCACGAGCCTGTGGCACTGTGAAATGCATTACACACAATTATTCAACTCCAATAAAAAAATAAATGTTTCAGATGTGGTTTTAAGCCTCTAGAAATGTTCTGTGGGTCTGTGAATTGTCTTAGAATCAGCTGTGTAACCTTTTAAAGATTGGTCTGACCAAAACACTTGGTGGTTTTGTTTAATGTAGTAACCAGCTCAAGTGTATGTCACATGTGTGCTGTTATCATTTACATGTATTTTGTGTTTGCTCAGGTTTCCTTTGATTCTGTATGAAGATCGGAAACAGTTTATTATGAGATCTACTCAGGGGAGCAGATAAAATGCTACATAATAAAGACACAGTCTAAACCTCAACCCAAAGTCAGCCTTATCTCCACACAAAGTATTTCATACAGTTAGAACTAAATCCCAGTAAGACCTCACTAACTTCTCATGTTCATGTTCAAACCCGACATTCAAAAACTAATTTGCTATGCTGTTATCTGTGATTATGTTCTATTCATGTTTACAACAATAAGTTTTATCATCAAATAGAGTAAAACTGAGACATCCATATCAACTTTGGCTTACAAATATTTATATTAATTAACAGTGGAAGATCTATTTTAGACCATAATATGGGAAAAAATAATGTAATTAATAGTGTTTGAACAACAGAAGAAAAGTGAAATATTATAAAAACATCTTGCAACTTATTATTGATTATTGTAAACTAAATGATTTAACCATTAACGGACAACTAACAAGTACCTGTCACTACTGACATTTCCATTTGATTCATTTGGCTGATGTTTTTATCAGCAGTGAGGTTCGACGCTAAATCAGGAAGAAGACATTGAGAGTAAGTTAAATGTATGTATCAAACTATAACCTCGACTTGATTATTCATATAGCACCAAATCAGACTAAACCTCTATGTTTCTCCAGCATCTTTCTTCGTTTGTCACATTTCAGCACAGACGCTTTAGTTTGTGTAATTAGCTGATGTAAAATATGATCAGGCATGTCTTTCAGTAATTCCATCATGTCCAAGCTGAGATTCATCCCGAGGGAGGGTGAAAAGAGGAATGAGGTTGCTGGACAGACAATAGAGTGTGATTAATACTCATCTTGTTCTGTTAATATGCCTTTAAGAGCAACCTTTTTTTTCCCAGTAGCTCGGTTCACGCATCTGTATTTACTGAACCTTCCATGCATGCTGAAGCACATTGGCTGGAGATATTAGTGCACTCTCAATAATTCAGTGGCTGTTGAAAGGCGTGTTCATAACTCGCTGGGAACACGTTCACGTTTAATGTCCTTTGCTTCTAAACACGAGTGAGCCCTCAACTCCTAACACTCCTAAAACTTCATTTTGCAGTGGTGTGCGTGCGTTTTAAGCGTCTCAGATACTGGTTGTGCTCTTTTCTTATCTCTCCAGAGATGGCATGTAGATTGCCTGTCTCAATGCAAGTACAGTTTTCCTTGAAAAGTCACTAAAAACCCCTGAGGTTTAAGAAAGGAGGTAGTTTTGTTTTGATGGTTTTAGTTCTGTGGAATAATAATTTACTTTTTCGTAAATATGCTTAAGTCAACTAATATGTTTTTAAGTATTGGTGCAACAGCAAGAATGCTAACATATAGCACATTTTTACTTTCTCTGAAATGGATCTCTTTGTCACCATGTCAGACCTCAAGCCTCTTGCGGAATTTGGGATAATAGTGAAATTATTACAGAAATCCTAAAAAAAACAAAAAACAAACAAACATTTTTATTATATAAAATATTATTTTGGTGCTCTAGGCGAGATTAAATCTAGCGCATGCTGCGGGCGCAGGAGCTGAGACATTGGAGCTGTGGATGAATCCCGGCTGTGAAAGATCAAACTATCATGTTTCACTTTATTGTGAAAAGAAGAATTACGCTTTAGAAAATGAGCTCAAAAACCTGCGATTGATGATATTTGCAGGCAACTTCTTCTTTGAAGACTTTAAACTGCGCCTCCCTGCAGCAAGTGCGCCCCTAGGCGACCGCCTACTTGGCCTGTGCCAAGGTTGGTGACACTAGTTGGTGACTTCAACTGTACGAAAAGCAAATACATTCTGGTTTACATGCAGCCTTACATGTTAATAATAATACAGAGAAACCGTCCTGTTGCCTCAGATGTGAACCATAAAAACGCTAATGTTTTTACTGATGCATTATATGCAGTCATGATGTTTTCATGACTGCATATATATTTCTGATGTCTAACATTTCAGATCGCAACAGCGACAACAACAACAGATTATGATTACTCTAATGATACGGTCTTTAAACCATGTAATAGGGATGGCGACAACTTTTTTGGAGCTCAGCTGTCCGTCCTTTACTATTTCATGTTACTCTTCAGTCTCATTGGCAGTGGCCTGGTCCTTTTCATTATCCTTATCATCACATTTAACTGTGGTGTAATTTGTTGCTGCTGCGTGTGTGTGTGTGTTTGAAAAGTTTCCACCAAAGGAGGAGGAAACGGCACACCCTTAACTGGAACAAGTGAATCAGTGTGAAATAGAGGTAGAGACAAGGCTCTGCTTTGCTTTCTGTAGATCTTAGATCTAGGTTTGTAGTGGGAGCTTTCAGTCCTTGGCCTTTTGAACGGCTTTAATATGTACTTGCTTTTCTCACTTTCTTTTCTCTTGTCTGACTAACTCTTACCGACAGCCCGACATCGACTGACCATTGGCTTACAGTGTCACTTAAAACAAACAAACAAACTAATTGTTGTCAGATGTTCTGTTTCCACAGTGTCACACGGTGTCTAAAGGTAGCGCTTGAAATGGACGCGTTTGGACCAATGCCACGGGGGTTGACAGCAGCTGCCTTAAAGACTTCTCTTCACAATGATCGGTTATAGGATGTGCACATCAAAGCCTGATTGATTTTCTGTACAAAGACAACTGGGTTAGGTATAAAAAAGTCAGAGTTAGGTTATATTAAAAAATCACATTTCTGCCGCTTAGAATCAGTCAGTGTAAACAACTGAGTTAAAGAAATAATGGTGGAAAGTGTCTACAGGACACTTGGTTTCAATCTTACTCAATCTTAACTAATTTAAAAATAGGGCAGCGTCACTCTTTCATCCAGCCGCTTCTCTCTGCACAAATTAGTAGTAAACAGATTAGAAACGTGCTTTTGCGTGTGTGTGACAGAGTAATCAAAGTTCTCTGTGAGAAATCAACCTCTCTAATTCTCTGTTAGGGTCACTAGGTTCCCTTTTTACATGGCATTTAAAAAATTAGCTTGTAACAATCCTGGAGCATTTCCTGTATTACAATATAAAAAGTTTTAGACTTTTTTTTGATACAGACATGGTACAAGCTGGAGATGTGAAAATCTCTTTTTCAGGGATTTTACATGTAAGTTATCGTCCACAAACAGGTGTTCAATAATTTGTTATGCTAAGTCTTTGATCCTATAATCTGATGTGAAACTCTCCAAGTTTCGTTTTTAAATTACCAAGAGCAGATTCCTAAATGGGATTTACATTCCTTTTGTGTTGTGAAAACCTAAATAGGGAAATATTCTGTAAATTCAATTTCAATTAATTCTCATCCTAGAGCTAGATCTTGTGCAATATATATATTTGACAAGTTGCAAAACTTTGTGTGAAACAGTAGAATGGTTGCTGCCATGATAGTCTCTAGGGTAACAAATATATTCCACTGCATCATTAACTGCTGTGCAACATATTTCTGAGATATATCTGATCAGGCTCATGAAACTTGATGCATTCTATCGTTTTTTTTGCATCACTAATCCCTCCTCCTAATACACACACACGCACACATTTCTGTGGTACTTCCCTACCGCCGTACTGGTCATGGGGTAATTTCGAGCTGACTTTATCATCAGAGTGAGACAGCAAGTCGATGCTTCACTGCTGGACAAGAGGTAAGTCAGCTCATCTTTGCATGGTCCATCTGTGATTTTAGAATTGTGTTGAGTGTATGCTGTTATATGTTTTCATGACTGCATATATATTTCTGATGTCTAACATTTCAGATGGCCACAGCGACAACAACAACAGATTATTATTACTCTAATGATGCGGGCATTGCACTATGTAATAGCGATGGCGACAACTTTTTTGGAGCTCAGCTGTCCGTCCTTTACTTTTTCATGTTTCTCTTCAGTCTCATTGGCAGTGGCCTGGTCCTTTTCATTATCCACCGGTAAGTGAGACTAAAAATCCTCTTAGCCTAAAAGAAAAACTATGTGAACACTGCAGGAGTACATGAAAAAGTAAGTTAAGTTCTGGGATTGTACATCCCACGCTGAACGTTTTTTACTGACTCACAGCTGCAGTTAAGTTTATTGAAATGGATTACTTTTCTTTCTTGCCAAAGCTCAGCTATAATTCAAAGGGATATTTTTAACATTTAAAAAGCAAAAAATAAATATAATACAGAAATAAATGAATAGAACGTGAACGTTACTTACGTCTTACTGTGTGAGTCACTGAAGCTCGGCACATACATGAAAAACATCACATTTTAAAACTATCAGTCAAAACTAGGTGTTGAACTGTTTTTTAGCACGTTTATCATAATTCAGAAGTTGAAGCCCACCTGTGTTTAAATGTCTCACATATCACACACACAAGTCAAGTCAAGTGTTGTACAGGGAGCATGGTGAGTAATAGTTAAGGACAGGGGTATAAACCATTATTAACAGTGGCCTTAATAATGTTATGTGGACGATGTTTCTTACCATCATGACTCTTCATTGGGCTGACAGTCTAGTAAACTGAGTAACTGGAAAAGGACAAGTGAACCAGGATCTTTAGAGTCATTCTGGGGATCAATCCTCAGCCATCCATCAGGATGTTATAGTAGAGTAGTAAGACAGATGACACAGCACGCGTTATGTGCTGTGTTACATCATTTTCTCAGAACAACACTTTGTAAGAAAGAATGAAGGAAAACTTCCTGAACAAAAACTAGAGGTTCCTCTATTGTTAGTATGCAATATAATAACCAGGTTACAGCCAGCCAACCAATCCACAGTAGCACTAAAGCCCAAGATACTGCAAAATGTTACTGTAAGATGCTTGAACCATATTCTGCATGTTTATCTAATAAACCCCCTCCCACCAACTAGGTTTGAGAAGCTGACCACAGTGACCAACATCTTGCTGCTCAACCTGACGTTTTCATCCCTAATCTTCATGTCCAGCCTTCCCTTCTGGGGAGTCTACATGCAGCTCCAAGACTGGATCTTTGGCAGAGCTATGTGCACGCTCGTGATCAGCGTCCACTATATTGGCCTCTACAGTTCTGTCCTCTTTCTAACTCTTCTGACCTTTGACCGACACCTTGTTGTTGTGCACTCTTTAAGTGTGTCACATTTTAGGAATGAAAGTTACGCAGTGGTGTCCTGTGCTGTGGTGTGGCTTGTCAGTGGCCTGGCTTGCATCAGGCACATGATTCTCCAGAATACTTTTGTTCACAGATTAGACAATACAACCCACTGTAAAGAGTATACCAGAAACATGGATAATATTGATGTGGACCAGTTGACAGCATCTGGATTTTACATCCAACTTTTCCTTTTCTTTATCTTCCCTTTGGCTGTTATTATATACTGCTATATTAGGATTGCAATCACTGTCATATTATCCAAGATAGCCACCAAGTTCAAGACAGTCAGGCTGATATTCGTGATTGTCATGTTATTTTTCTTGTGCTGGGCCCCATACAACATACTACTGCTAATTCCTTTGAAAGATCATAGCTGTGAGCAACGCCAGAAAAGAGCTTTTGCAAATCATGTCACTCATAACATTGCCTACCTTTACTTTTTCATCAGTCCCATTTTCTACACGTTTGTTGGAAAAAAGTTCCAGAACTACTTCAGACAGCTGCTGGTGAAACACTTCCCGAAGTTAAAAAAGCTCATTTCTGTCAGTGAACACAGCAGAACCAATATGTCCACGAAAAGCACGCCAAATGGCCTTTAGGAGTGTGTTCAACAAAGTCAGTTCTATTTGGATTTTAATGCGAAGAACAGCAGGGCCGACTAGAGACAGTTTTCTCTTACTGTTTTTAAAGCAGATTTATGTAAATAGCGTGACCTTTATCCTGCTTTGACACTGGACATTTTTTTCATATGGACAATGGGTTTAAATTTAAGTGTAGACAATCTTGGTAACACTTGTTTCAACATTTGGTTGAGCACCCAGGAATGTTGTGTTAGTGCTTAAAAATGATAAAAGATATCAGCTGTGGACGGCACATTGCTTTCTTATCACACCCTTGTTTGGAAGCACTTGCTGTAGTCTTGGATACACTCCATAGTATTTATCTTAACATAACTATTTTTTCTGAATGGTTTATTTCTGCGTAGCGCATAGATTTAATAGATGTGGTAGTAATTCATATTAATTGTTTTAAGTTTTAAAAATGATAAATTCACAAGTAACATCATTTAAATTTTCATTAATGGAATATTTTGTTTGTAAATTCACTCTAATAGTTTCACCCTTGATGTTTCTGATTGATTCACCTTTCTGTCTGTCACAGTACAGCCCTATGTGCCGACAGCTGGGCTAGTGAAATTCTATCTAATAACTGTTTATAAAATGTTCTAAAAAGAAATAAATGCGTCCCAAATATGACAACATGTTACATTTTTTCTGGTTTCTGACAGCAGGAAAAATGTGGAATTGTTTTTATATTTTCGTAGCATTTCTGTGACTGAACTAGTTCTGGCCAAAGGTAAATACATTATTCTTGAATCTTTCTATTCTGTCAAAACATGTTGAGTAGCTGAGGGAAATCTTGCATGTTCCCATTAGTATTTTATGCAAGTGTAAGACAATGTAAGTAGGAAAAACAAGTCACAAACTGATACTAAATCTTAAATAAATACAATATTATATCAAGTAATTTTCAACAAGGGTTTTCCACTTTAGAAGTGTCAGTAAACAGGAAGTGGAAACCACCTACGCATTGTGTGTGTGTGTGTGTGTGTCTGTGTGTGTGTGGTGTAGTTTCTCTTTCTCGATCCTAAACATCACTCTCATGACCAAAGACATGACATCAACAGCCTCATACACAGACACATAGATAGACCTTGGCTAGGGAACCCTGGTCTATCAACAGCCTCATACACAGACACATAGATAGACCGGGGCTAGGGAACCCTGGTCTATCAACAGCCTAACACACAGACACACAGATAGACCATGGCTAGGGAAGCCTGGTCTATCAACAGCCCCACACACAGTCACATAGATAGACCGGGGCTAGGGAACCCTGGTCCTAGAGAGCAAATGATTTCTGCCTTTCAGAAGCTGGAGGTGCTGGATGACAGCTCTCCAGGACTCGGGTTACCTGCCCCTGTCAGAGAATGTTGCTGATGTTAAACTCTTCATGATATGAATAAAGTTGTTGTCTTCTTGTGAGGGTGCAGCTGTAGACCACATCACTAACGTCCTCTGAAGGGACCAGAGAGCTACTGATGGTGTAGAGCGGCTGTTCGCCTGCTGGACTCTACTCCTCCTCCTCTCCTCCGGGTATTAGTTAAATTACTCAGCTCGTTTGGAAACCTTTAACATCCACAGGAAGGTCGTCGCCGCCAACATCAGAAGCGCATATACACTTGATTCTGTTTTATTTGACGCCCTT
>JAUMHF010000012.1:23026772-23045352 GCA_032359275.1 Microctenopoma steveboyesi
TTATAGACCCTAGCTGTTGATCAGTTGTGTAGGCAACAGTTTGATCACTGTAGCCACTAAAATCTGTGTCAAAGTAAAAAGTCTGTTCATTAACAGTTGAGAAATAGAGAACATTACTGCAGACATGTTTCTGGGACCCTGTACCCTGACCCGTCCTGTAGCTCGGCTGTTATTGGATCCAGTTACTAAAGATTGCGTTACCGTACAGTTTTTTTCATGTGCCTGTCAGCAGAGATCTGACATCTGCCTGTCCTCAGATCTGAAGCCTGCGCTTTGTTTTTTTGTTTTCTTGGACTGACAGAGGTCCACTTTGTCTTTTATTAAATGTTAGGATGTTCATGTTTTTTTACTATCATGCATTTTACAAAGTAAGAGAACAAGTGCCTTAACTGAAGTGTTATCTAACTTTGTGTGTGCTCTGCTGCCCCTGGTGGTTCTAGGAGGCATCACACTTTGAAGCTACGGACTTAGAAGATTTATTAGGTATTCATGGGCAAAGTATTACGTCATAATTCCCCCTTTATCTGAAGACTTCATATGAACCCCAATCACATTTTCTTCTCAGATTCTGGAAACATTTCAGCTCCGCACCGTCTCCTTTTGTCTTTTACAGGCAGATGTTTGAATTAATTTCATGATGAGCTCAGTTGAATTTTCTATTCTAAACTATTTGAAAAACGTATAAACCACAAATTTGATGCATGTAGTGATATTAGATTCATAATAGGTCCTTTGTATAAATCTTTATCCACGTACAGTAGATACTTGATGAACTGTTGTTATAGTAATGACACAGTTCTGTAGTTTTGTCTCGTTAATTGCTGAAGTGACTTTACAGTAATTTACCAGTGCACTGTAAAAGTAGTACATTTCTCATCAAGCATAACAATATATTCCAACACTGAATAGAATATTTACTGTGCCCTTTTCTTTTAAAAAAAAACACTTTGCTTGAAGCTTTTCTTCCTGTTTGACCTTCAGTTCACACACGTGAAGGCAAAACACATCATGACAAATAAATATGAGTCAGTGCATCAAAACTGAATGTTTTTTTTTGTTTATTGCCATGATTAAAATGAAAACTGTACAATTAGAATGATGTTCTGAGTGCTGCAGGATGTTCTGGGTGCAGCAGGATCCTTTGCATGCAGCAGGATGTTCTGGGTGCAGCAGGATGTTCTGGGTGCTGCAGGATGCTCTGGTTGCTGCAGGATGTTCTGGGTGCAGCAGGATGTTCTTGGTGTTGCAGGATGTTCTGGGTGCAGCAGGATATTCTTGGTGTTGCAGGATGTTCTGGGTGCAGTGGCATATTCTCGGTGCTGCAGGATGTTCTGGGTGCAGCGGGATGTTCTGGGTGCAGTGGGATGTTCTGGGTGCTGCAGGATATTCTGGGTGCTGCAGGATATTCTCGGTGCTGCAGGATGTTCTGTGTTCAGCGGGATGTTTTGAGTGCAGCGGGATGTTCTGGGTGCTGCAGGATGTTCTGGGTGCTGCAGGTTGTTCTGAGTGCAGTGGGATGTTCTGAGTGCAGCGGGATGTTCTGGGTGCAGTGGAATGTTCTGGGTGCAGCGGGATGTTCTGGGTGCGGCAGCATGTTCTGGGTGCAGCGGGATGTTCTCGGTGCTGCAGGATGTGAACGTGAGATGAGGAGCAGTGATGGAGGAACATGAGATGCTGAGGAGTGATGGAGGAACGTGGGATGATGAGTGATGGAGGAACGTGAGGCACAGGCTAAAGCTTTTGGCTTGTTGACTTTTTATTGCATGACCAAATTAGCTGGGCACAAACGGACATAGATACAACCTTTAATTGTGTTTCAGGAGCACTAAAGCACTGAGGCAGCATTTAGTTTAAAGCAGTGTGCATAGTGATGGTTGACATGTTTGCATTTAAAAATGTTGAGCACTACAAACGACACAGTTTGGCTGCTGCTGAAATCAGCTCTTGGGAACATTCATCGGACTAAAATTATAGAGTTAAGAGACTTTGGGAAACACTTGTGTGAGCAAATCTCTGAAAAAACACAAAACTATTTTAGAACTGTGAGCAACTTAAACATCAGCTGTGGATTGTTTATTAGTCTGTTTTTGATGAAATTACCCTTTTTAATCAGCACATTTTCATTTCTTCAGGATAAAACATCCTGTTTCAACATTTTCCTTTGACTTGTTTCTAAGAAAACATTTAGCGTTTGAGTAAAATATATATTTTTTTCTATTCAATATCATATTTTTAACTTGTGGTTAATTTCAGCTTAAATTGGTGATTCTTGGTAAACACTATGTGAACAGGAAGGACTGCAGTTCTGCTTTTTGTAGAGAATTACTTGAGGAACTGAAAAAATAGCCTGAGCAGCTGTGGGAAAATGACACAAAAAAAACACATGCCAACTTCACACTGAAAAATGTAATCAACAACATAGGATATTAACTGAGCCTATTGTGCCCTGGGGCGCAGAGTTCTGCACTAAGTTGACTAACCTGCGAAAATAATTTGTAAAGGGAAAAAGAATAATGACGCAATGTCCAAGGTGATGTTGTCCAAGGCGAACAGGTCTGAGATGAAGACAAGCAAGAAGCAACGACTCCCCGGGGTGGGCAAGGGTTGTGCTTTTACTAAGCATATTCAATTCAACTTTATTTGTATGACGCCAAATCACAACAGAAGTCAATTAAATGCACTTTACAGTGTAAGGTACACATTATGTAAATGTCCCTCACACACACCCTTACCTAAAGTACCTGATTCCACATCTGTAAGCTCATGGTTGCATTACTGTGCTGTTGTGTTCTATAGTGGAAGTAAAGAAGGGAGGAAAGTGAAGCTAGCATCCTGTGTGTTCTGATCGACACCCCAAGGTGAACATCATCCTCAAAGTAATCACGCCTACACAGTCCTGAGTGAACACAGTCACTTACAATTATACTGTATATTATATATATTAAACAGACCGTGAAACATCAACATGTGTAGTTCATATATGAAACACTTAATACTTGTGTTGTCTTTTCGTACTTTGGTTCGATAAGACGTTTTTATTCTGCCAAAATATTTTTGGGAATAACTAATTTTACTTCGACTTAAGTAATATTTTGACGTAACTCTTACTTGAGTACAATTTTTATACATGCTGTGACGGGCCAGGCATCTACTATCTACATAGGACTACAGCACCCTCCTCCAAAGTAAAAATGACCTTTAACATAACCTCAGCGTGACTGTAGGATTACAGGCTATTGTCATTTGACTTAACTACTTCATATGTACAATGGCAGTAACTTTTGTGAAAAATAATTTAATACAACACACTTAGATTGGAGGGGTGTATTGGGGTTTTAATATATAATAATAATTGCTCTTGGCGGCCTGGTAGCAGAGCTTCTTATATTGCACCTATGTCCGGCACACACTCTCTATTGCTTTGCAGTATAAAATGTACAATGATTAAACAGCTTGGCGATTTTGATCAGCAAATAAACTTGGTTTCGATACTGCACGCACAAAATGTATTAGTCTAATGTAATTAGTCTTTTCCCACTTAATAACAAGCAGAAAGAATTTCAAATTTCACTATCTGGCAAAAATAGTGTAAAACTTTGCCCTCAGTGGAGATGGACAGAAGAAAGATCTCTCACCTTCAAGCTATGTTTCATTTTTACTTTTTAATAGAAGTGTCAAGATGCTCTCAGGGGTCCTCTACTTGTGGGGAATGAGAATTAATTGGAGGATTAGAACTGTACCCTGTCCTGACTTATAACATGGCTTTAGGGCCTGAGATACAGCTTCTTTTGACTGCCAACTCTGTGAGTGTGTCAGTGTGTGTGTGTGAGTCTGTGGGCCAGAATATGACAGTAAGAACACCTATCTCTCACAAATTTTTTTGTGCGAGATAGATGAATGAATGTAGTCCCTTTGTTCTGTACTGTGTACTCTTTAGTCAGATATGTAAAACTGCCATGACACAGTTTCATAATTTCGGCTCCATATGGCACCACAATAGATTTAAGAGGAACAATAAAGCTATGCTGTACCTGAACCACTTAGGACTTACATCCACTGTCATTTCTAGACTCCCAGTTTAGGTGATAGTGTGCAAAACAATTGCATCAGAGAGACACAAAAACATTAGACGTGGCCAAATGAATCGTCTGGTTTATTCTTACAGAAGAAATCACTGTGCAATGTGCTCAGGAAAATCAAAAGCGTGAAAGACCACAGAAAAAAACTGCGATTAATGACAAATGAATTCTTTCCCTGGTGAATTAAAAACTGTCTACAGCAGCTGGTCACATCAAAAACACCTTTCAAGAGGTCAGTGTTATGTGTGTCAGAGTCAATAATAAAGGGCAGACTTCAGTTTACCACCGTTGTAAACAGAAAGGCCACATTAGAGTCTGCCAAAAATACCCCATGAACAGAGACAAATATCAACCTGCACGAGGAGCTAGAACTATGTACTTATGATTCAGAGCATACTGCCCCACCTGTGCAGGGTGTGCAGCATGTAAAGCTGCCAAATTAATTGGTTTCCTTGTTTTAACTGATGATAGTATTGCTGACAGTAGCAGGAGGAAGAGGATCCAAATTAGCAGGAGATAAAGAAACCTCTATTTGAGGCCTGGAAAAGCCTCACTATGGAAGAAATCTGACACCTGTGATTTCTGGTTCCAGACTTCAGGCAATCACTAACTGCACAGGATTCAATGAAAAGAAGTTTAAATTTATGGTGAAATGTTACTGAGCCAAATATGAATGGTTCATCCAATACTTTTGACCTCACCTTTAAATCAAAGCTCACAATAAGGCACGGCTAAGTGATTATTTCATTTCACATCTATCTTAGTGGCAAACAGAACCAGATAGCTGGAAAGTCTGCCACTTTCCAAATAAATACCATATGTACCTGACGTTAGTTATGACTCATACATTATTCACATTGGTGTAATGTTTCTTTTTTTTTGTGCGTTTCTTCATTTGTGAGCCGTGTCTCTTTAAAACTCCAGCGGGGAAATACCGTACTTTTAGGATAAGAAGCAAAAGCATTTCTATCAAGTTTGTGAACTACTGAAATCGTATCTAAGTTGACATTAAGGAGAGCTCCAGAGGTGCCCCAGCCTGTCAGGAGATGCCAGGAGATGACATGTGGAAGGAAAATGCTTGATAACAACAAGCTTATTTAAAGATTAGAGTTGTTTTCCTGGCTGACTTTGTGAGAGATGCAGAGGTGAGCATGCTGTGCGCCACCTCTGCTGGGACCAATGTTTTTTCTTTTCTGTGAGATGCAGCTTCGTAAAAATCATTGGTCAGAACCAGCAATTGGTGTTAGTCAGAACTAAATAGTAGTGGCTTCTTTCAGCACATCGAAAAGACGATGTGCATTACTATACAACTTTAAAACAACTGAGCTACTATTGGACAAGAAAACTGATGAATTATTTTGGGTTCTAGAGAATTTGAATACTTCTATTACATGACTGTGTTATATTAGGTGCTTTGATTATTTTGCTGATTAATGTTATTCCATTTATTTCTGTGGGCTTTTTAGATGTAAAATGTTGCTTTAATGTTATTACTCTGAACTTCTCTCACTATTTTGTGTGGCCCCTTTTTTGAAGTCTACATTTTAACACTAAATAACATTGTTTCATGTAAAAAAAAAAAATCAAGACTTGTGGACTAACACAGAAGGTAATTGTCCTTGAATGTGTTTTATGGTGACAAATTTACATAAGAGGAGACAGGGGAGTAGAAAAAGGGAAGTGGAATACTATATGGTAGTGTCATTAGAGGCCTACAGCCTCTCGCAGCATGTAATGAGTGGTGACCTCAAGAAAACGGTGGTCCTTCAAAGATTCTGGGTGCTTTCTTTTGTGCTAATTAGACTCCCTGCCTCGCCCACTGTCCTCCAGACCCTGACCCAGATACTAATGTCTGGCATCATAGAGGATGTTCCAGCCACTTAAATGTGTCTCGCAGGAGACGAGGAGAGAAGAGATGAGGTGGCTGGAAGAGCTTAGGTTGAGAAAGCAATGTCAGACATTAGCAATGCTGTCTCTGTAGACTAATTAGAGTATTTATTCAGAACAATATTCAAGCCCTGTAACATTGCTTGCTCTTGTCCGATTTGTTCTTTCAGCAGTAAAGTAAGTGAGTTAATAACATTCTGCGATGCCCTCTCAGTTTTGTATAAGGTTTCTACTGAATAATAAGTAGCGGTAGAGCTGCAGTCATCAGATTCTACACATTTGACAGATGTGACGCTCAGACAAACAGTTTACAGCAGCCTGTCTAGTCACTGTGTGTGGAAATATCTTTGATCCTGTGTGTGCAGAGACAACACAGTTTCAGCCTCTATAACATATTTGTTTATAACTGGCTGCCATTGCCAGGGGTGCATGCATTCCTCTCTTCTCCCATAAGTCTTGGGATAAGCAACACATGAATAAATATGAATAAGAGAAACAAAGGGTCATGTTTGACAAATGAAACCACAAAAACATATATGGACATGCTTAGTTTGATGTATATGTGAATTGCTGTATGCAGCCCCCAGACTGCCAATGTAAATTCCAACAGTGGACTGCAGAGTCAAGACTTCCGCATTTGTCAAATTGTATATCTAATGATAGCTCCACAACAGGAAGTATAACTGTCTCAGAGAGTGAGTAAGGAATGACAGTGTCCAGTCCAAGTTGTACAGTGACAACGGCAGCAGAATGTGACTGTTAAAACTGCTGTTTTCTTCATCTCTGTATCCAAAAAAAGCCACACTTTGTCAAGTTTCTGCTGACTTACTCCTCCGGCATCTCCAGGTACAGCTGTGTTCCTGAAATGAAATGGAAAACTTTTTATGGTCATACTGAATTTTTTTCAGACCTTGTCAGTTCTCATCATTTCCCTGATGAAGTAAATATTTTAATTATCTCGCTTCTCTATTTTATAGATGTTACCTTGAATATCTGTTCTTTCTGATGAGTGATTTCATAGAATGTAGAGAGTTCAAGACTTGACTGGAGCCTACAAGGAATTGTAAAGACAGGGCACTTTTCTTTAGCATTATACATTTCAGACACTCAGACACTTCATTCACAAGTGCTATTTCTTAGAGAAAATCTACACATGCATTTATATGTTTACATCAATTTTTTTTTCAAAAAGATTTGACATTTAAATGTCAATGTGACTTATAAATGTCAACGTGCCCTATAATACAAAACATGTTATTTATTTGTTTTGTTTACATCTAATATATTCACTTAACTCTTAAGTCTACAGAAAAGTAAAAACTAAGTACAGATTGTTGGCTTAATTAGCATTTAGTGCCAATTGTCCTACAGTGTAATAATGTTGCATTTTTCCATTTCCTGCGTGAATTGGAAAAATTAACACTGTCGCTCTTTTAATTTGTCAAACTGCAGTGAACACACACAACAACTAGAAGAACAGTCTGAACAGTGGATTACAGCCTTAAAAGTTACCTGGATGATCAACACATTTTTTTAGCCTTAAATCGTGTTTTTAATGTAGGGTTTGGAGACTTCAAAAAGTGGTAGGCTGCTGTGGCAGGTTGTCACATTAAGTACAAATCATTTTCCACTGTTGTTCAGTTCTCCTCTTTATAATGTGTCATCCATTTTCAATAGGAGACAGGTCTGGACTCCAGTCAGGAGGATAATGACATTTTACTTCCACCTGACTCCTTATCATGTCGGGTTGCCCTGCACTCTTGTTGCCTGATAGCTAATACTTATAATACTAATATATAGGCTATACCAGAGCCTCAGTTTACCAGACTGTCTATATTATTTGACAGATTGTAAATTCTGACTTGTTAATTATTCCATACTGACTGCACACTGTGAAACAGAAACAGTTTATTTTTTGACCTTCAGAGCTCAGCGTTAACGCAACAAATCGCATGAATGTCCTTTAAAACCAAATCTTTTGATAGAGAAAATGAAAAAAGGTCCAATAAAACAAGGCTGGATGGTGACTTTAGCGACTTTATTGGGCTCTGATTTGCTTTAGCCCTTTTGACTCTTATTTCTTATAGATAATTACAAGGTCTATCCAACATACAATGTAGGGCTTGATCACTTGTTGGCTTCAAAATATTTTTCCTTCCTTTAATAAAATCCAATCTTCTCCTTCTTTCTTTACTTTTTATTAAGCTGCGTGTCTCTAAAAATGACCTCAAGTTCTTTAACTTTCTCATAACTGTGTAAACTCAACTTACCAAATTTGAAACTCATTTCTTTCCACTTATCATACTTGACTGAAACAATGGTTTTCCAGGTCCTTAAGTGCACAAGTCAAAGACTGTATACATGTTTTCTATCCAGCTTGAGACAGATGACAGTAAAAGGATTACTTAACATAAGGTAAAGATTTCATATTTGGGATTCTATGCTGATACCACAGATACAGCATAAAAGTAGCTTCTATTCTACAACTGTCTGCTGACTAGTGGTTAGTTTTCTCAGTGACAGAGTTGTTTTTTTGGTTAATGACATTCAAATATCATACCACATGCTGTTACAAATGCACCTGACTATTGATGCTGAGAAGACTCTTGTGTTATATCTGCTAGAAGTCCTCAGAGAACAGAGACCACAGATGCCTTTAATAAAATGACACAGGGGTTTGCCCCAGCATGTGGTAATATTGATGGGGCGCATATTCCAATTACAATCCTATATTAGTATGCACCAAACTACTTGCAGCCATATGGGAGAAACCATTTCATTGTACTTTAAGCTTCTGTGGCACACCTCTTCAAGTGAGTAAATCTGTTTACACAAATGAAAACAATATTCTAGGCATCTGTGATTTGGTAGTAAAGCTGGTGAGTGCCCTGGCAGCCCAGCAAACAGTTTTTTCAGTTCAGCTTTCCTTTTGTTTAAATTTTGTATTGGTAAAGTCATGTTTGTCTCAATGTCATAAACGGTAAAACATTAGACATCAAGCTGTGCGACCTGAACCGTCAAACAACCCATGAAGTTAACAACAGGGTGGCAGCAGGATAAGAACAAAACAAATTATATGTTTGTTTAGTTTGTAGGTCGTGTTGCATTATAGGCATCATCAATCAATAGATCAATAGATGAACACTGGCCAAACGACTTACAAAGAGCAGATTGATACATAGAACAAGCCGAAAATAAAGGAAAACAATGTACCCTCGTCAACCTACATCAAATAGTAGAGCTGCTAGTCTTGCTGCAACACAGGTAGCAATAGTTTTTCTTGTTCTGTTTAATTAAATTCAACTTTATTTATATAGCGCCAATTCACAACATAAGTCATCTCAAGGCACTTGACAGTGTGAGGCCTTAAGACCTTACACATTATAGAAATATATACAGAAAACCCAACAGTCCCACTTGAGCAAGCGCTGAGGCAACAGAGGAGAGGAAAAACTCCCTCTAAGAGAAGGAAACCTCCAGCAGAACCAGGCTCGGGGTAAGCGGAAATCTGCCTCGACGAGTTGGGGTTAGTGGACAGAGGAGAGAGAAAAGAAAGGCAGGTAACATAGATCAGTGGTCCCCAACCTTTTTTGCCCCACGGACCGGTTTAATGTCGGACAATATTTTCACGGACCGGTCTTTAAGCTAGGTTTCGTTTTAGCGGTAACCTATCACGTGACCGAGGGGCGAGCCTCGGCCTGCGTCAAGAGCGAAATAGACGTATGTAACAGAGAATCCGACAATTTTTCGAAATAAAACATCTTTCAGATTCCGAAAAAAATTAAACGGAAGTAATGTAAGTTATTTATTCGTTCTCTGCGGCCCGGTACCAAATGACCCACGGACCGGTACCGGTCCGCGGCCCGGGGATTGGGGACCGCTGACATAGATCATAACAACAGCAAGGGGCAGCAGACGAAGCACTGGAAAGTTGGGTGGACAAGCAACTACAGCTCCAAGGTTGAGGATACCTGAGGTAATGATGTCATGGTAAGAGAGAGGGAGAGAGAGATATCAAAGGAGGAGAGGAGCTCAGAGTGTCAGGAAAGTCCCCCAGCAGACTAAATATAGCAGCATAACTAAGAGATGGTTCATAGTCTCTGGATCAATCTCTAACTATAGGTTTTATCAAAAAGGAAAGTTTTAAGTCTAGTCTTAAAGGTATAGAGGGTGTGTGCCTCCCGAACTTTAACTGGAAGCTGGTTCCACAGGAGAGATGCTTGATAGCTGAAGGCTCTGCCTCCCATTCTACATTTGGAATCTCTAGGAACCACAAGTAGACCAGCACTCTGACAGAGAAGTGCTCTGCTGGGAAAATAAGGATCTGTCAGGTCTTTAAGATATGTTGTGGCCTGATCACTGGGGGACTTTCCTGACACTCTGAGCTCCTTCTCCTCCTTCTCTCTCCTTCTTTCTGCGACTCTGTCACTTGTCTGTCCCCTAGTCGTGCTTCGTCCTTCTGTCTCTTTCTCTCTGTACCTTTCTGTAGGTATCCTCGACCTTGGAGCTGTGGTTGCTGGTCCTACCAACCTGCCGGTGCTTCGTCTGCTGCTCCTTGTTGTTGTTATGATCTATGTTACCTGCTGTTCTTTTCTCTCTCCTCTGTCCACTAACCCCAACCGGTCGAGGCAGATTGCCGTCCACCCTGAGCCTGGTTCTACTGGAGGTTTCTTCCTCTTAAAGGGAGTTTTTCCTCTCCACTGTTGCCTATTCCTTGCTCAAATAAAACTGCTGGGTTTTCTGCATTATATTGTTTATATACACACTTATATTTTTCCTAAAGGTCCTAAACCTTGCTATGTAAAGTGCCCTGAAATGACTTTCGTTGTGATTTGGTGCTATACAAATACAGATGAATTGAATTGAACTTATTCATGGACTCTGGATAAAGCATCAGCTATGAAATTTTTGGACCCCTTCTTATGGCGAATATCTTTACTTTACTTTACTTTACCTGGCAGATATCGAGGTGGAAGTCCTGCACAAACAGGGCCCACCTCATGAGACGCTGATTGTGGTTATACATACGTGATAAGAATGTTAAGGGGTTGTGGTCTGTGTAAACAATAATGGGCAATGAAGAGGATCATAAATACACTTTGAAGTGCTGCAGTGCTTTCCCAGATACGCAATGGTAGCTTTTCAGAACTTGCATTTCGCCAGGTTGGGCGTAAGGTTTGCCTTTGCTAACCTAGTGAACACCTCCCTCGAACTGATTATGTGTTCATCCCAAGTGGTGTTGTACACCACAAGGTCATTCAGATAGGCACTACAGGCCCGCCAGAACAATATTGACTAGGCGTTGGAACGTTGCTGTAGCATTGCACATGCCAAAAGCCATGACTGTGTACTGCAAATCGATCAGGTGTCACGAAAGCGGATACATCGGATGCCTGTTTAGTAAATAGAACCTGCCAGTAACCTTTTAAAAGGTCTAGCTTCGTCACATGTTGTGCTGGACCCACATTGTCAACACAGTCCTTGAGTCGCGACAGTGGGTAGGAATCAGGCACAGTGATGGCGTTGACTTTTCGATAATCCATTATAAAGCGGGAAGAACCATCCGGCTTCCCTCCTAGTAAGCACGGTGAGCTCCAAGCACTATTACTGGGCTTAGCTAGTCCATTTTTCAATAGGTACTTAGTTTCTTCCTGCATAAGACTGCGCTTATTTGCATTTACTCGGTGCGGGTGCTGTTTTATTGGTCGGGCATTCTGGACATTAATGTCGTGCTTTAGGATGTTCATTTGAGTGGGCACATCGCTAAGAATGCAATAAAAATCATCTAACGGTGCCGATCCAAAGTCTTTTTCTTTGGCCTCCCCGAACTCTTACCATACCCAAATGTTTGCCTCTGCAACAGCCGAGGCTGCTGCACGCTTGGCTCGCCGGTACCCCGAGGCTGCTTCTGTAGTCCTACTGATCAACAAGACCCGATAGGACTCCTTCATCAGCTTGACGGCCTCCCGCACCCTAGGTGTCCACCACCGAGTACGGGGATTGCTGCCACGAGAGGCACCGACAACCTTACGGCCACAGCTCCGCACTGCCGCTTCGGCAATGGAGCCCTGGAACACGGTCCATTCGGACTCAAAGTGCCCTGCCACCTTCAGGATAAGCTCGAAGTTCTACCGGAGGTGGTGGTTGAAGATCCTTCCGACAGGTTCCTGTGCCAGACGTTCACAGCAGACCCTCACAACACGTTTAGGCTTGCCCGGTCTGTCCGGCAGCTTCCCCCACCATCTGATACAACACCCACCAAGTGGTGATGCACTTATGGACGTCCTTATGCTCAAACTTGGTGTTCGTTATAGACAATCCGTTACTAGCACAGAAGTCCAATAACTGAACACCACTTGGGTTCAGATCGGGGGGGCAGTTCCTCCCAATCACGCCTCTCCAGGTAGGTCTCTACCTCTTGAACCACAGCCGCAGATCTCTTTTGTTCTTGTGGCTACAAGCGATCTATAGGCATCCTACAAACAGGTTTAAAACAAATAACACATGATCACAGAGAAACAAGGCAAAGAGTCTCTCTTCCCCATTTTCTTCATACTTTTTAGCCACAGCTGCTACAGCACAAATTAGTATTTTATGATGATATAATAGTCTATGATATAACTCTAAACTATAAAAAAAAATAATTATTTCCAAAGAATACATTTGTGTTTTATCAAGTATTTAAGTTAGAAAGGAGATAAATACAAGAAATGTCCTAATGTATGATGATAATAATGAAAATAATAATAAAGGTAAGGAAAAATGTTCAGTCTTCTGTATTTAAAAAATAATTTTAAAGTGAAGCTGTAATTATGATTTTAATGTAATAAGGACATTCTCACCTTCATTCAAACTTCTATGCCTCCAACTTCCTTGTTTTTTTTGAGTACTTTTACAAACTTTCTCCCTCTTATCTGTCCCTCATATCTAACTGTACCACAGGCAGAATTGCAGTCATATGCAGTCAGAATTTTGTGGAACACCACTGGGGGCTGCAGACACATCACCTCCTCAGGCACAGTAATTATTTGGCTCCTTTATTGTTGAATGTGCTGCTGACGGTCGGCCTGAGGGGAGTCAAATATCTTCTTTCCACCACCAAGTTTCTTAGAAGAGACTCAACAGCTGCTAGCTGCTCTAAACACTGCTTTCCAAATTTACCGGAGGTAATGGAAAGGAGGGTGCAGGCATTCAGAGATGGTCAATGTTAGCCGCAAGTATAAATTGGTTTTATTGAATTCCTGCAATGTGCTGTTAAGAGAGGCTGAAAACACCACATACCGTAACCCTTGATTTTTGTATGCAAGTGTGGTTACTGTTATCATCAGTTTACTAACCTAATTAGAGTAACAGTGTGCTCATACTAGCTATAACACTGCTGCTGTGTATTAACATTACCACAGCCTGATCCGTGGCACAGTAGTACCGCCTACAGCATGTGTTTGGAAGACCACAAACTATGTCTACAGATTCTATGCAGTTAAATACAAAAATAAACCCAATGCATAGGCAATCTTAACCCACTTTGTTTTCTAGCAGTAGTATTCATTATTGCAACATTTGGACCAGACAAAAAATGTGTATCTTCAGATACAGTAGGGTGCGATGCCTAATTTTGTTTAAACAATTATTGCACACTTTCTGTAAATCCTATAAACTTTGTTTCACTTGTCAAACATCACTGTGTGTGTCTCCTATATGATATATTTAATTGAAAAGTTTTATCGTAGTAATCAACGATTTATTTAGGAAAATCATGAAGATTAACAAGGTTGCCCAAACTTTCGCACCTAACTGTATATTTTTTAAATCAGTGCCACAGCTGGAGAGCAGCAGGCAGTAAACTTAAAATGTCAATCACACCTGTCAGTCAATGCCCACCTGCCATCAAAGCCATTCATATGGTTAAAATTTTAGAAATGCAGCAAAACCACCTGTACACTTAGAGGGTGTGTAATAACAGACTGAGACCATGAGAAAAATACTTTTTAATCTTTCAAGAGAGAAGGTGATTCAAAAAGATTTGAATGAGAATGCCACCTTTCAGCCATAGCTGCATGTGGCCAATATATCAATAAAATGCAAGAGATTTATTATCTGTCAATTAATCACAAGTTCAACACCTGCTTGTTTTTCACCCCTGTGTTAACTTTCCACTGTAAATTGACTGGACACCTCTGCACCAGGTAATCAGCAACAGGTAGAAAAGAGAAGGCTGGAAAACAAGCCTATATTGTGGAGTTTAACACGGAACAATCCACCCTTAATCTTCTAATAAAGTTTTTTTGGCTGCTTGCTTTTGGGGTCCAATCTATGACGCAACCCTTCCCACTTTAGCTTGGGACTGGCAATAGAAGGGTGACAGGATGTGAACCACCAACCCTGGTGTTCTTAAACAGTTAGCAATTGCTGACTGAACTTTTCTTGGAAAGGTGGCCCCACTACACTCGTAAGAAAAGAAACATGTACTTTACTTGGACACCTACCGTATCACAAGAAACAACCAAGCAAGACCCCCTTACCAATACTAGTAGAGTTCAGTACAGTGAGAACGCAGTATGGTAGGCACCAAATACCTGATGTTTTAGTTTAAGCTGTGTAGTAACTTGTCAAAGCTTTGCATACTGGTTTTGTTTTAAAGGAACTCCCAGCTTTGCTCTTTAGCAGGCTACGACACAGTACAGCAACAGTTATTTGGCGGCATAATAGCTCAGTGGGTAGAGCAGCCGTCTTCCAACCTAAGGGTCAGCGGTTTGCTTTTCCGTCTTCACAAAAGCTACAAGTCGTGGTGTCCTTGGACAAGACACCAATACCCAGTAGTAGCGCAGACACAGGATCATGTTTTTTTTTCCATCTAGATGGCCTGAACTTCACATCCTGTGATGTGGTCAAGGCCAGGTCTCTAAATTTCAAGGTCAACCACATTATCTACCTTTATTCCACCTACTACCCAAGTCCATTATCTTAACAACAAGCCTTTAAGAAAATGTATGAGCTCAGTTTATGAAAAGGCTAATTTAACAATGGTATGAAAAGGCTGGATTTTTTCAGACAACACACAAAATTAAACAAGCAGCCTCGTAAACAACAAGGTAAACAAATCAATATTAAAAATAAGTTTCCCTTTGTGAGATAACTGTTGCTACAGCCTATCTGGGGGATGCAACACAGATAGAGCTACCCATCTCCAGGTGTGTGCTGCATATCTCACATGCCTTTTTCTTTCCATGTCACAGTTTGTCAGTAGAAACTAACCTGGCATCTAGAGAACTCCTCTTCCAGGGAAGAAATCGTGGAAGTCAATGAGCTGAGGTGAGAGTGGCAAGGGAATAAAGATGGGTCTGAAATAGAGAGAGGCCCACACAGGTACTAACCTGAAGCCTACGAATGTCACACCAGGTGAGATGTCAACATGAAGGTTAAGAAACCAGCTTATTTGAGAAAGTCGACTGTAACCTGGTTACTTGGTTGCATGTAAATCAGTGTCTGTTAAAAAATCTATCAAAATGTAATAAAGCAATATGCACCAACACAGTACGCTTAAATGTATAAAGACAAATAGTGAACAATAGAAATATAAAGCATGACATGTGGATTGTATTTTCTAAGGCACAGCTAAATCAATAATTCATTAAGCATGGCTTTGGGGGGAAGGAGAACATGTTTTCTGTTATCTCTAGCTTGGGAGTGCATATGGATTTTCTTGACACATTTATTCAAGTATTTCAAGTAAGAGTGAATCAAGGGAGGGGGTTAAAAGAGAAAAACATACAAGAAAAGTAGAAGTTATACCATTAACTCTGTGTAGAAAGCATGCATGCATGAAGGTAAACTGGATAAAATAAGATGGCATCAAACATCTTAGTTTTGCTAACAGAGTTAGGACACTATTCCAAAAATGCTTTGCATTTCAGCCTTAGTAGGTAACACTTCCTGCTTAAGGAGCTTGAGAGTGGACATATGATAGAGTGTTCCATTTTAACCTTATGAAACGTTTTTGGCAGGAAAAAGGAAGATACAAGACCATTTGGTAATTGATAAAAATACTGTGTGCTGAAACGAGGGGATGAGGGTAGGGTATAGGGGTTTAATTACGGGTGCCACCACCCTCAATTTTGCCTCGGGCACCAAAATGGAATGAACCAGCTCTTGATATGTTGCAGTTAGTGGTAGCTACTGAAATTCACTGTCCACAGCATAGCCATAGCTAGTGTAACTACCATTATAATAGCTATTACGGGACATAAGTCTTATGCTAAGCTATCCCCCTCTAAATTTATATCAACTTAAATAACTGGCTCCCATTTTTCTTGTTTTTTAAGACATTCTCACTGAAACATATCTATAATTATCTATAAATAGATCTGGTAGGAATTACACCCTCAACATTTTTGTTAAGCAGCTCTACTGAATCTCATGCTTAACTTATTTTGATAAACAAGAGAATTTGTCAACTGAATTACATTTAGTTTATTGCAATTGCATTTTACAATTGAACACATTCACTGGGCATCATTGGGCCACTGAAAAGCAATGGCAATCAACTGAAGAAATCACACAAGGAAAGCTTTAAGGGTCTGCAGTCGGTTCATAAAACCTTTCAAATGAAATGCACAAACACACCAATGCATGCCTGTGAGGAGTGAGTTTACACACACACACACACTATGCAATACACTATGCAATACACTTTGACAAACACGCAGCTGAAGTATCTTGGCATGGTGATTTATTAATTTGCTTCTAGCAATAACTGAGGATACTGTTAGTACCCCACCCATAAATCTATGTTATTTTCTCTAACACAGACCTTGGGAGAGCAGAGGCAGCCAGGGGAACTGGAGATGATCAAGCTAAATTTTGACTTTTTTGCAAGTAACCTGCAAGGCTGTGACCAAAAGGCACTAAGGCTAATGTGATAACGCATGTGTGTGTTAGTTCATCGCCAAGTGTCACAGAGTACAGTATGAGACAATGACTGTACAATAAACATCACTTTAAGTGCTTATTTAATCTCACTGTACATGCAAGAAAGTACAAAAATCAGAAAGGGGCCAAACACGTCTGACTTCTAGTCCATCCTCTACCAGGTGTGTCCTTGAGCCAGACACTGAGCGTTAGCTCCTTGTAAGTCACTTTGGATAAAAGCGTCTGCCAAGCAAAGTAAAGTAAAGTAGATGCATTTGAATCACATACCTAACTCTGGGTATAACCCCCCAAAAAAATCAGTATTTAGCGAACGTTGTTGATTGTTTTTACAACTCTCACTCTAAAAATTCAAATGATAAATGGTCTGCACTTATATGGCACTTTTCTACCTAGACTGGTACTCAAAGCGCTTTACAGTGCTTCTCATTCACCCATTCACACACACACACACACACACACACACACACTCATACGCACTCATACACCGATGGCAGAGCTGCTATGCAGCTGACCTGACACACTGGGGGCAACTTGGGGTTTAGTGTCTTGCACAAAGACACTTCGACATATGACTGAAGGAGGTAGGCAAATCGAACCACCAATCTTCCGATTGGCAGGCGACTGCTCTACCACCTGTGCCACAATCGCCCCAAAGGGCATTTCTTAAATCCTCATTGATTCCTCTAGGTGCTCAAAGTCCAAAACAATCTGGTTGGTACTGGAATCCAAAACACATGGTCAATACACTGATAAACCAGTCTGTGTGTATGTATAATAAGGTGTAGTATTATAAAGTCTTGACAATGTATCTGGAAAAATAAAAACTAAACACAGGACAATGGTATTTACACTAACTGGACGTGAGGGAAAATGGAATACAGGTGTGTGGGGAGTTGGGAACACATGGACAGAAGGGGAACAGAGGGAAAGTCTGATGATGTTTTTGTGGCAGAAGAACTGACTGGACAACACACTTACATTTGTATCTGTAGCAAACAAAAGCTACTGTGACAAACCCACAAGGACCTCAATATTATAATAAGAACTGCCTCGACAGATTTTTGTTTCTTTAAATTGTGTGATAACACACCACCATTTAATGCATTAATCATATATCATGAGTATATTTACTGTTGATACTTTTCTACTCTTCAAGAGACTGATCTGCTGATAGCCTGAGTTTATTTAGCAAGGTTCTTTTAGCTGGCCTCATAATGAGGTTGCCAGAGGAGCTCATACCTATGTGCAACGCGCAATCAAACTGTGCATGTATTTTGCACATCCATGTTTCCTGTCATCACATTCCCCCTCCCCCCCCACTCCCCCCACCTTAGTTCTCCCCGTCATTGGTCATAAATAACCTCAGAAGAAAAAAACGACAGGAAATATAAGCATTTTTTAAATAAAACATTTCTCCTTGTCTGATTTATCTTACATTGCCATCACCAAATATCTTCCATACACCTGGAATGAGCATGATATCCGCAACCATTTAGACATATGCATTTGTTACCTTTGCTACCTACTTGTTGTTCCGAGAGTTTCCAAATGTAGAATGGGAGGCAGAGTCTTTAGTTATCAAGCTCTTTCCTGTGAAACCAGCTCCCAGTTGCTGGTCCTACCAACCTGTCCAGTGCTTCGTCTGCTGCTCCTTGTTGTTGTTATGATCTATGTTACCTGCTGTT
>JAUMHF010000012.1:23053026-23074141 GCA_032359275.1 Microctenopoma steveboyesi
AACACTGAAATACAAATTATTTAAAAAGTACTGAATACTATTTTACTAAAAGTAATAGCACACATCCCAGGACCGAGACGGTCGATTTAATGTATAGTTTGTGTGTTATCTCTCTCTCATTCGGGCCGCATTCTTGTATACGGAATAATAAGATATGTGATAAAATGAATGGAATGGCAAGCACCTAATAAAGAAGCCAGTTTAGAGGTGGAGAATAGTAGGGAGTATAGTCCAATAAAATGGAGGCACCTACTTTTTATTCTTCTTCTTTCTATATGGCAGGCACCTAATAAACACTAAAGACAGGGAGGTCGAAAAGGTGCAAAGGGAGTGTGAAGATGGGGACTAAATGTTAACATGGGAAGAGGGAGGTGACAGAGACCATGAATAATGGAGAGAACAGAAAACCCAGTTACAGAAATGACAAAAACATAAGCAAGAGAGGTGAAAGGCAGGAGTGCAGCACGATGACCGTTAGCAAAATATGATAACATTATGAACAGACAGAGGAAAGTAGAAAGTGCAGCAGCTTAAATAGTGAAGGGACTAACTGGAAATTAAGCGCAGCTGAAGGCAATCAGGGAGCGAGAGGAGCGTGGCCAAAGTGAAGTAGGAACAGAAAGACATGGAAATGAAGACTAACAGCAGACATGGCTCTGGCCTGTTAAACAACCCCTGAACCCATCTGCAAAAACCATTCTTTTAGTAATATTGACACTTGCTCAACTACCTACAAGTTTTATATACCAGTTAGTTATCAGTTTTTGCATCAATCACCAGATTACAAAGTAAAAGACACTGTTGAATATCAAACCTGTGTTTTCCAGTCATTTAATTAGAAATGTAATATAAAGTTTTGTTTAATTTACTGTTTGAGGTTTAAACTGATGATTTAGGTGTTTCTCAAATATACTAAAGGTTTATGACAAGTGGCTCTTATTGATTTTGTAGGCCTGCTAAAAATTAAATTACCAACATTTAATTACTATAAACCAAAATCAACTTATTTCCATAAAATAGATGGTTTGGGGCAAACAACAAAACTACAGTTAACCACACAATGCTTTTGAAAATTAAGGGAACATTTATTTGACTTTATTATTATGTGCAATAAAACTATATAGGACACTGTATATTTTAAACATATGCTTTTTACTAGCTTAAGTATTAAGTAATTAAATACATATTTAATAAATATAATATTTAAATAATTAAATATAGATTTTCTTACAATAACAAATAAGTACACTTTGAAATATATTCTATATTTTCAATATTCTATAATATTCATAACACAAATCATGGGATAGTGCATCTCAGACCCTTTGATAAGTCTTCGCAAATCCCACACCAGAACAAATTTTTTGTAAAGTTGCAAATAAAAATTTTCAGTTTACTATCGAATGCTTTTTTTGCATCTAGAGACAATATTGTGATTTGATGATTTTTCATTGCATGAATAGTTGATCAGATCAAGTAATCTACATTTATTTGTTGATGAGTGCCTCCCTTTTATAAAGCCAGTTTGATCAGGAAGAATTTTGAGAGGCGTTATTTTTCTCTATTTTTTTTGAGAGAGCTTTGCAGATTATTTTAAGGTCAACGTTAATAAGGGACATTGGGCAATAGCTGGTAGGCAAAAGTGGGTCTTTGCCTGGTTTATGCAAGTGACTAATGTTAGCAAAATTCATATTTGTTGGTAGGATACCAGCTTTGGTTTCTTCTAATGCCTGAATACGTTTATTTTCATTTTATGTAATGAAAATGAGATTATTCTACTTCTCATCACAGCTTTGCCTGCTTCCCAGATAACAGATGCTGATGTTCCAGGCAGATCATTATAGTCTAAATATAATGCCCACTCTTTTTTGAAATATTTGATAAAATCATCATCCTTGCAATGATGTATTAAATCTCCAGTTTTTTCCTTGGTGGACTGGCCTTCTTATTTATCAGCGTTAAAGATACTGCATGATCGCTGATAGCTATAGGGTGTATTTCTGTGTCTCAAATGTCACCCAGCAGTGAGCTGTTGACTATGAAATTGCGGCCTGGTAGCTCGCTGTTAAAGAGGGCTGGAATGCAGGAATAGGAGGATCAATTCCGGGCCGAGACACTCAGCCCATCCACCATACCAGGTGTGTCCCTGAGCGAGACACCCAGCGCCAGCTCCTCGAGCACCACCTGTGGCTGCTCACTGCTCCACCCAAGGGGAGATGGATCAAATGCAGAGAATAAATTTTGTTGTAAAAATGTATCAATGACCAATACAGTGGATTCTTCAAACAACAGTAAGAATGATGAACATGTGAGAAGAAAGTTTGTTCCCCAGTGAGGTGAGTTGGCCTCTCAGCTTAGTAGCTGGATGGCTAGGTAGCTAAAGCCATGCTGTGTGTATGTACACTACCAGGCAAAAGATTGGACACATAGAAACGAGCATGTTTGAAAGAAAAGACGATCTCATAACATTGAAAGAAAATGAGCAAGATAACAACAGAACTCCTGCATATGAGATAATAAAGTTAATGAAGCCTATTTAGGTTTGGCAAAAACGTTTCAGCTCTCGCTATACATGCTAATTCCTTCCTACCACCTTGTCTTACAATGCTAGTAACGCCCCTGATTTAACTGTTAAGTAAAATGAATCCAAAAAAAAACTTGCCGGTACATTTTTTAATTTTAATTACAGACATCAATGAGAAACTCACAACACATAGTTTTTATCTGTAATTTTGAAATGTTTTCTCATTAGCACAACAAGTTTTCTATTGCCCTAAGAAATAGGTTAGTTGTAACTAAATCTGTGATAAGCCTTTCAGCAGGAGAACACAAACTGTCTGCAGCAATCAGTTCATCCATATTTGTGTGAGCCCCACTCTCGTTTGCATTTTTAACATCGTAGACGCTGCTGTGAACCTGTATACAACAACACAAAGTGAATTATACAAAACTGTATCCAATAGCAAAAACTAATCCTCTGTGTGGACTTATCAGAGCTACCAACCTGATTCTTGAATTATGGACACCACCACTGCACTCAACCTAAGTCAGCAGTCACTTCACTCATGGTTGTACTACATTTCAGGAAAGCATGCTTTGTAGAAATAAACAGTGTGGCCTGAGCAGCAGCACGGGGAGGTCCTCCCTACAGCAGATAACACTGAGTAATAAAGCCTTCTGCAGGAGGTCATGAACGCTGCTGCTCCATGATTGTTTCCTGAGCTGCAGGGCAACAATCAATCCACTCTTTCCTCCCCTCACACATAGCTTTTACCTTATTTATATCCCTCTCTCCACCTCCTTCTACCTGCTGCCTTTTTTTAATTCAACTCTCTTGCTATTTTTCTGCCTCACTTCTCCTCTTTCTTATTCTTCACCTCTGTCTTCTCTTCGTCCTTCACTGATTTTGTACCTCTGGATTCTCCTCAACATTTTACCATTTCGTTTTCCGCTGCTTACTTCCTTTGCACCTTTATCTGCTTTCTTTTTGCCTTTCTTCCTCCATGCGTGCTGTCTTTTGGTTTGAATCATGGACGGATGTTTTGTTCTGGTTTGTCTGTGGGTCAGTTACAGGTACACTGGTTTTCATTTAATATTAACACTATTTTTGCCTTTATAGACTCTCATTTCTTTGAGTGACGAGTGCTGAGTAGTAATGCTGCACCAGAGCATTTGGAAGAATGTGCTAAGTAGTCCAGAACTTCTTTTTTGAAAACACATATGGATGATGTTTGAGGCATCATCAGGCATTCTACAGGACCCCTTTAGGGGTGGTTTGAGAGTTGGTGCACGACATGGAATAAATGGAGTAGCAAAACGCAATGGTCTCCTTCCATCACGTCTGTGTTTTGGGATTGTTAATTGTGACACTAGTACCAAAAATAGGGATTTCTCCTGTTTGGATTAAACCCATTCACTGCAGTCACCCGGTTTGGGTGACTGCGGTTACACCTGGTTTTATTATTTACATTTTGTACCTATGTTTATTGTTAGGAAAAATATACACATCAAATGAATAACATCCTTAGTACTTAAGTTTGCATGTTGTATTTTCTTGTCCAGTAGTTGTCAGGTTTTGTGAGTGGAGCAGATAAATCTTTATGTTTCAAGCTTCGTCCAAAGTCGCTGAATCAAGGGGTAAGCATCACACTGGGATAAAGAGGGTTGCAGGTTCAAAATCCCGTCTGACTTCTCATCTGTCCCCCACTAGGTGTTTCCCTGAGACAGACACCCAGTGCTAGCTCCCTGTATGAAAGCGTCTCTAAAGTAAAGCTTTTTTCTTTTAAATAAAAAGGTTTCGCATCAAACCCAGGTGACAGGCAGAAAGTAAATGTGGCTTACTGTGCCAATATAACATGGTCCAACACTAGCTGTTGACAAGCACTGACTTATGTAATCTGACACCAAATCCATGCAGTTATTTAGCATTTCTCACATTTCAGGGTGTCGCTTATCAGTGAGTCAGTTTAGAGGAAAGGAAATCCAACCAGGATCACAGACTGAGGTCAAACAGCCATAAGAAGCCCATTTTGAAATAACATTGGGTCAGGGTCAACCTGCTCTTCACTACAGAACTCTCAAAATCCACACAGGACTTAATGGTATAAAATGAGAAAGAGCGATACTGGCACTGGTTAATTAATGGATTAGGGGAAACTCACATGATCCATCCAGTAACAGCCGAGGGGCGAAAAGGCAATGGTCCTATTTCCTGAGTCTTGCCTGGTTTTTGAGCACCACAGTGTTCTTTTGACCGCCTTAGACAGGTGGTGCTGTGGGGGGCAAACCTTGAGGGTCACTGACCTAAAATGTCCCCAATGAGAGTCAGCATTTCTCCTCCCATGCTGAATCAAATACAGCTTTTCCATACTCCGTCACTTGACCCTTTGCCAGGACTTTCTCAGTGGTCTAAAAATAAGGCTTATTAGAGTCTTGTTATATAGTAAATTCTAACGATGTAGGTCATCTGATGAACACACTGCTCATGCAGAGGACTTTTTGTAACATATGAAAGGTGAGTCCTTGCAAATAAAATGGTATTTTCCAAAACTTATTTTTGCAGCTTTGTATTTTGAAGTGACAAGATGTCAGGTTGCAATGAGTCAATTTTGTGCACGTTATGAACATGTCACTGAGACGGTGTCATTAGTATTCATGTCTCTTGCTTCATCCCCTGTTCCTAAGTGTAAAGCTGTCATATGTATCACATTTTGTTTCACGGTCGGCCTGTAATTTATGACTCCTAACCTGCAGCAGTGACTCAGCGGGTGTCTCACCATGGTGCATATACATTCAGCCTATTGTGTCCAAACATTGGAAAATGAACTGTTTTCCCTTTACTGGCTTAGTTTCGTTTATCTCACGCTACTCTACAGTGGACCACCATCAAACAGTCATCTCCCTCTTGAAATATCTAAAATTCCTGCATTCACAATGTGTATGTCTGGCTTTTATGTAATGTTTCAGTATTATTCGGGGACTTTGGCTTGTCATGCAACATGTGCTGTATGATGAGCAAAGGCACAACTGCACTAATCCATCGTGTCTGGTAGTTTGGTTACGTACCATATATCTGCACCAGCAGAGGTTTATGTCTTGGCCCAGTGGACATGTCATACCTCTTCTCTGTGTAAACTGAGTTTCTGTCACCCTACACTGTTCTGTTGAAAATTAAGGCACAAATATCAATAACTTTTAGAAAACTGCACTAACAAAGCGTCATTGCCATGTGAAATGTAAAAAGCATTTTGCTGTAGTGTATTTCCAAAAAGCATCTCTGTGCTCTAGAAATTCAGAAAAAATTAATTAACTTTAGACTCCAGGAGAGCTACAACAAACCGAACGAATCCTTGAATCTAAACATCAACAAACAGAATATCTAAGTTAATCAAACACAAATAGTCCAGATCGTTCATGTCTTCATTGAACCCATCATTGAATGAATGAATTGCTGTGTATTAAACCTACTTCCTCAGAGCTGCTGCAGCACTGCCTTACTCTTGTGTCTGGCGTCACTAATGCTCTTCATGTCATTCTACAGCGCCTGAATTTGTTTAAGGCGTGGGCTACGACTGGACCTCTCCTAAGCTTCTGTAAGAGATTTATTTGTGCAGTGTTTACCTGGCCACTGTGACATCATGTTGCATACCCCCGTGCTATCCCCTGTTCTGCATGAAGCCTGTCACTGGCAGTAACACGGCATAATGAGAACAGCAGCTACACTATCTGTACCTCTCCCTGCGTCTATAAGACTGCACTAACCTAAAGATGAACCCGACAGACAGCACTTGTGCTTGGAGTTCTTTGAATCATTAAACATCCCCAGTGTGGTACAGCGACACAACAGCGGGGCCAAAATATCACTTCATGACAATGCTGATATTATCTTCATATTGTTTTTATTCTGTGTACTTGCAGACTGACATGCTTTAAAAGTCTACAATGACTGCACATTATCTACAAACATGACCTTGCTAATGGGATTACAGCATCAGCATGGCTGCAACCGTTGCAATGATGAGCTTCATGTATTTGATTTACTTGTTAATTTTACCGCATAAAAAAATAAAAACTGGAGCAGAGCCAGGACTGGAGGAGATAACTCCTTCATGTAAGATCAAATAAGCACTGATATGGAGGGCAAAAAGTTCAGCATCAATAAACCTTAATTTATTTTAAAGACGCACTAAAATAGATTTGGAATATCTTACCTTTGTTCTGCTACAAAAAAGCAGCTCAAACCTACCCTGTCTTCTTTCAGGCAATCTGGGCACGCTCCTCATTCTCAAATTAGGCTGTTTTTATTCCTGGAGAAGTGCTTTAAATCACAAATGAGTGTTGATGAGTAGGAGATGCATTAAATTTTGATCTTCATAGCTGTATTATTTAATGTGTGGAGAAGGCTCACCTTCAATGCATCACGCTCCTTTGATGTCTTGCCGTTCAATATCCCCACGGAAGAAAGCGGTTTATTTTAAGGTATTTTCATAAGAATGTGAGGCTGTGGAAATGATCAGCATCACAACACCGGCTATTTGTTCACTTAAGAATAAAATGGTGATTGAAAGATCAGCTAAGTGGTCTTAGAGTCAGGTCTTCATACACCACAGGAAATCCTACCTAGTTTTAAGGCCTCCGTCACATGCAATCTCCAGCAACTGAACCTCTTGCTGCACGGACATGCTCAATGCACAAGGAATGTTTACAAAATTCATTCATTATAAAGGGGCTGATGGCAGAGAATCTATTTTTTTAAAACGAAAGACTGTGTGGTGTGCAACGAAAATAAAATATATTTTCTTTCGGTACCAAATGACCCACAAACCGTTCCACGGCCTGGTAATTTACGATCTCTGTCTAAATCTAAATGACTTCATTTTCAGTGCTCCTGCCTGTCATGCTGGCGCCATAAAGAAGATCATTTTTACCTTATTTGTATCCCTCAAAACAAAAAATTCTGACTAAGCTGTTACAGTACAAATACATTACACGTCATTGTACATACGAGTGAAACACAGTTCATGATAATTAAAGACTCTGGAAACATGCATGCTTAGATGTGCACTTATCACTTTATCCATTTTTTACCAAGAGCACTTAAAAAGTTCAAATACAATACACCGGATTGAAATGCTTATTTGTAAAGTAAGGCAATTCAGAGTGCTTTACACTTAAAACGTGCCCTGACCTCATTAAAACCACATGCAGGAGAGAAAGGAAAGCAGTTGAAAAGAATATTTTTTTCTTTCTGTTTCATGTGAAAAATATTGTTTAATGTCGCTGTCTGTTTAAAGTCACTGTCTGCTGTCTGTGTATAGATGTGAGGCTTGCTTTAAAGCCCTCAGCACATGATCGGGGTGAAAGCCTGCTTTGAGTGAGAGCCTCCACGCTCGTTTCTTACTGCTCAGTTCACGCTAAGCTCTTCATCGTGGTCTTCTCCCGGTACATCACCGTGTCCTTACCATCTGATCCTCATGATCACTAGACCTTTCCTTTTTCCCACCTCTGGAAGTGGTTCGGTTTTAGTCTCGTTCTAATTATCTTTCAACTCACCCATCCTTCACTTTGTATGGCTCCTTTTTACCTCGGTAACTCTGACCCCTGGTTAGTTTCATTACTTAGTTCCCCCTCTGTCTTACCCCTCATTCTTTATCGTTATTCTCACCATGTATTATTGTTTAACCTCATAATACAGTTCCTAATCATTATTTCAACTCTCTGGTTGTGGTCTGCTTCTTTTCCTATTTAAATAAGGTCTCTTTCTGAATGTTAATTTGGGTTTTCAGACTACATAACTCATTCACATTACTTTTGTACATACTCAGTAAGAATCAGATGGGTTTGGCACTGTGCCATAAAGTCCCACTCAGTTTTCTAATACATCATCTGGATTAAATTTATTAATGAAATGTGATGAAGTCACAAATAATTATGTTGTAACATTTAACATTTATACTTTTCTGACCGAGGCATTGTCCTGTAAAGTAAATTGATCTATTTATTATTTTTACGTCAACAAGCTAACTGCTGCTTTTAAAGCACTGACTTTATGAACTTCTCAAGATTTGAATAAACTTGAAGCTCAATCAGAAGAGCAGAAAAGAGCACAGAGGCTCAACTCAAAGGTCAACCCACAATGGGCTTTAGGTTCTGTTCACTTCTCCACCTCTCATAGAGTTTGCTGCTTCAGTGGCGCCATTTCATTTCCCAGAATCAGCATCGGATGTTTGAGCAAGCAGAGAGAAAGAATACATTCAAGCTTGAGTTTCCATTATAAAACAGACTGTGAGCTGGAAGTAGAACAGGACAAGAGGGAAAACTCTAGGACCAACACTGCCAGGTTCAAACCAGCTGATTTATCCCCTCTCCTGAAGGGAGAAAGCAAATGGGATTGTGTCGTGTTTGTGGCAGCAGGAAGGAAGATACAGAAGCGTGTTCATGCATGTGCATGCCACCAAGACATAGCTGATGATGTTGCCTGTATCAGAGGCTCCCAGAGTGGCATACACGATTTCCAGCAGAACTTACTATTTCTAGATTTGTGAAGTAGTTTACACGTGTGCATGTGTGGAGAAAGTGAAGGCTCTAACCACAGTCCTTCTTTCTATCTCAGTGTTAATCATATCGTGTTCAGCATCCACACAGTCAGGCTCCAATTCTTGCAGATTTAAAATATGTGGGCGGATGCATGTCAATCAAGCTGTGACTTTGGAAGGTTACTGTCAGTTTTACTTCACAATTAGATGTTTAAATGTTTCCACAAAGATTGAACTGTTTTTTTGTTATTTCCGCTTCAACACCACCCACAGTTATTCCTCCAAACATGTGTGCATTGTGTTGGTGAATACTTAAGTATCCATCAAAAACCCTGCTCTTTAGCATGCACAGTCACTGTTCCCAGTTTATGTGTTTTTCTCCCTCTTCTCGTGTAACATGTCGGTTTAGTATAAATTTGTAACACCTTTGTTGCCTTTCATCACTGATTGGCTTAGTTCTTCTTGAATTCAATGACACGGCCATCTGAATATCACACACTCAAATGAATTTGTAATTGAACCAGATTTTCTTTGCATGTACCACAGAGCTCCATTGTCCAAAAACCATAAGTGAAACAAAATCACTGCACTGACACAGAAATCTAACCATGATATTAAAAATAAAAATAACAGAAATTGATCTTTTATATTTAATAAATAATATAAAAAATAGAACATAGTGAAGGTTTTATTTGTGTGTTTCGCTTTGGTCAAATGTTCATGACATTGAAGAACAACCAAAATAAAAAAAAGAAGCTGAATATTTGAAATATTTAAAATCTGATTTGAACTAAACAAAAAAAAAAGTGACTACATATGAAGCCTGACAATACTTTCGATGACATATCATCCTCAACATCAAGATTACAAGATTTAATATGGGACAGGTTTCATCAATCACCCTCCCATTGACTCAGACTGGATGTCAACACATCCATGACTCCTGGAATGAGACATAGACATGTCAATACTTCAGGAGGGCTCATCATCTTGGAGTAGACTGTTCAGAGATGTCTGGCTGAAAACAGCTTGTCAGTTACGGACACCAACTCTAAAATGAAATGAACTTATTGCGACAGCATTGCAGCAGCTATCAAGAACACAATGCCCGACATTACACAGTGCAGGTCAACGAGGAAGCCTTACTGGTTAGTAAGTGTAGTATTCATGGGTTAAAGTCACATGATAAATTAAATCATGCAGCATAAGCTCACTGAAAACACCATCACTTTAATTCAATCAGTACTCAATCTGACTCAAACATGTCAGAGTCCTGCACAATCCTTAAACATATCCCTCACCCGCAGAGCTCTGAATAAAACAAAATGCTACTCATATGTTATGTGTAAGCAAAATTCAGTCCTGCAATGTTAGCATAAGACCCATGACCCCATGACTCATAACACCATTTACAAATCTTTCTAAACTTGAGCAATCCACTCTAACAGCATTAGGCCACATGGATGTCTCATCTGAGCTGGATTTGAACTTTTGATATTTGCCATAATATGTCAGCTTTCTAAATGCATCACTAACACTCTGTGCATTCTTTGTTTTAAGTTACATTTAATTAGAATCATATTAGCTACCAAATGTAGTGCTCACTGATATTCAGCTGTTCACATTGTTCCTAAAACCTGACGGCTTCCTGAATGAGGAAGAACTACAAAGACTGTCAGAAACTTTTGATCCCACTGGACCCCCCCCCACCACCATCATTTGGGAAAGACATTTACACAGCTGTAAAACAGTTTGTTAAAGACATGTCACGGTACTGAACGTGCTTTCATGATGGTTCTGGACAGGTGTCATTTTGATGGAGACGGCACTGCATCAGTAAGACTGAGATCAGTGTGGTGAGAAACAACCGTAGGCAAAGTAGAGCAGCACAAGCTGAACTAACTTTTTAAATACAGTGTAGATAAATGTTCTGTAAGCCCATGTGTTTTCCTTTTCTAAACATGTAAATTTACAGTGGGGTGCGTTGGGCAACTTTGTCAATGTTCATGATTTTTCTGAATAAATCATTCGTTTTTGCGATAAAACATTTCAATTAAATATATCATATAGGAGACACACAGTGATATTTGAGAAGTGAAACAAATTGAGAGTTGTCTTGAGACCCCATGTTGCTGCTCTTCAGAGAATATTCAAAGAGGAGGGAAACTTACAATTGCCCCTCCTTAAGTATTTTTTCTCATAATTGGATTCACCTGTGTATGGAGGTCAGGGGTCACTGAGCTTACCGAGCCCATTTGAGTTTCAATAATTAGTTCTAGCACTGTCAGTTAGTGTCAAAGTCCAACAGGCGCTGTACCACCGAGTGTTGAATAATGAATTGGCATGATGGCACATTTTGTGGTGTAAAGCCAGAAATAATTTTCCAGATTCTAACGTAGGTGAATGCCTCACTGCCTCAACAACTTTTTTCAACGTAAGGTTTATGCAGTATCGATCTGTAAATTAATGTCTGCCCTCTCACTAATGACATTGGAGTGAATGTTGTTTTCCTTGGCTGAGAAGAGTCACAGTCTTAAACCTGTAGTCGAAGAAAGCTGCTGTGTGGAGAATTGAAGAAAGATGCTGATGTAGCTCTTAGCCAAACAGTCATAAATGTTTAATCTCCCTGATGATATGTGCATCCGTGCCAACGCCTGTTTCTGTGTCATGAAGCAGCTGTGAATGCAATGGAGCCGGTGTTTGGTTCTTAGACGTTATGTTGAGTGCCATTTTTGTTGGTCTGAGAACCTTTGCCACACACTCTGGGAATAAGGATTTTTTAGAAGTTGCAAACTTTATGAGTAGGACTGTGGTAGGCGTTGGTTTTCCTCCATAGTAAGAGAGTGAAAAAAGCTCCATGAAACTGTAATGAAACTCTTTTTGTAGCAAGCAGCTTTACATCAAGGTCCTTCTTTCCTGGGAGATTGTTGAATCCAAACTGTGCCCAGACACTTCAGTGAGGCTCAATCAAAGTCCTGTGTAAGGTAAGTCTTATAATTCTAAAGAAAGCTCAAAAAAAGAGGGGGCAGGTGTGAAGTTCTGATGCAGCAGTGGGGATTCAACACTGGATACTTCCAAAATCCGGCTAATAGTTGATACACAGGTGAGTAGCAGCAAGGAGCAGGACAATGATCTCCAGTGTCTTCATCTGCCAAGTGGTCACTATGATGGAGAGAGTGAATGCACACGCACAACAAAGACAGACACAGATGACAGCTTCGAATACTGGCAGTCAGAAAATCAAGGCATCCAGAAATCCGAATACTCGATGCACTTCCAATGGGCCCAAGCATTGTTAGTGTATCAATATGAATATTTTGCCATCCCTAGAAAAAATCATGTGAAGACTTATAGGTTATAAGAAAAATAGAAAGAATAAATAAATAAAAATGTAATATAAATGTGATTCAGTGTTTTTTTAAATATTGTCTGTAATGTAATAATTACAGACAGTTATCATGGAATATAATGATAAAGTAAATGACTACAGCTTCCACAAATACAAATGATGTCATGCAGTGCATACTGTTTATATACAATCCAGCAAAAACTTGATGGAAATTCATGAGAAGGTGAAGTTGTTAACATGAAGTATGGTGAAAAATCTGGCAGAGACACAAAATGGAACCCAATTCCCTTAAGTGATCAATCCTCGCTCGACCCACGAGTTGTCGCGCTCCTTCCTCTTGAAGGACGTCACAAAACCCCAAAACGTCTTTCCGAGGAGCAAGAATCGAGCAACAACGTTTGACGAAAAGCACCTAAGACCGTCCTTCGCTGACGCGCTTGACGTGGCGTGTTTATTGGAAACCTGAAGCTGCTCCCACTGATGTGAAACCACACGACAACACTAGCACAGTTTTCTACACAAGTACACTGATATTCATAAGAACAATGCAGTGTGCTGTAGTGCGATGGTTGTAACTGTGCATAAACCTTATTTTGTTTTTTGGCAATTACAAACTCCAATAAAACAAAGTCACCATGGCAACTCTAAAGTCTGACGAACAGTTAATCAGCAGCTGTGCTGCCATTATCAGAAACAGATGTCTCTAATAGTCCATCCTTGCATCTTCAGTGGGAGAAACTAAGAACTGCTGAAAAAATGAGTGAGAAGGTGAAGAAATCATGGATGCAAATAACGGAATTGTGATGCACCCAGAGTGAACAGCAGGCACTGAATAGTGCAGGTGTGTGGATGAGAGGTAAAGATCAGATGATCCTTTCACAAAGATTGTCACGAACAACAAGATTCAAACAGAATTCAGGCTGCTTTACGCTGGCAAAAAGGCGTTGGAGTGACTTTCATAAACCATAAGCAATAACATCCAGAAAGAAATATATTACAGAAAATAAAATGCAAATAGTCAAAAACACAGAGTTACAGTTTGCAGATTGTCCCAAAGGTGCAGTGAAAAAAGTGACTGTGTCACTGAAATGATTACATTACAGGAAACAATAAATCAAATGAAAACAATGATACAAATACTAAGTCAGCAGCTTCAGCTTAAAAACAATAAACCCAGCCTGCAGACTCCCACATAGCCGGGACTATTTTTACCTTTGTGTCATGGCCCCTTCAGGGGCAAATTAGTGTCAGTTGCTTATGATAGCACAGAGATGGAGATGGTGCTGGGCAAGATCATGTGCGGCTACTTAAATATAGTGGGAGACTAGTGACAGGCATTAATCAATAATGCATTAATACTATAGTGTTGTGTGGCAGCCGTGCGCACCGTCCATCACTGGGAGTTCTCCCGTCTCTTCTGAGACTGAAATCTTTCAAGGAAAAAGTGCGAGAGTGTGTGTGAGGTGCTCCTGGAGCGACAGGAGAAAACGAAAGCAGGTAGATAGAGTTAATTCCTTGGAGGGTTTGAATTGATGCTTACTGCAGGAAATGAAATGTGTGTGAAACTCACGTGCTGGTGGGGAGCTAGCTCAGGGTCGTCAGGAAAACAGGCGCACGCGCGCGCACACACACACACACACACACACACACAGACCCCACACATGAAGATATCTTTAGACGTGTACTCTTGTTCTTCCTATCTCTCTAAAGGCACAGTAAGATGAAACAGCCTCCCAGAAAGCTTTCATCATGGAGGTGTGTGTCTGAACGAGTGAAGTAAAAGAAGGTTCTCTATTAAAAACCCAGAAAGGTCCTCTCCGGCTCCCCGTTAGTGGAGCTAGATGGCCGACCCTCCCAGCAGCTTGAGAGAGAACTGTGATCTCTGGAGAATCCTTCCCCTTACTCCCAGTGCCGCCTTAATGATATGGGTCAACTCTCAGTAGGGTGTGTGAGCAGGACTCCACTGAGCAACAGACAGCTCTGAACGTGGCTGTCAACATTGTTCTTGTTGCACTTTTGTTGCTTCTTTACTACATGAGTTTGATTTTTACAAATAACTGAATTCTTTAATTCTTCTTTTTTTTTAATTATGAAAATGAAAAGCATCTTGATGAAAGGTTCCACTGCTCACTGTGAAAATTACAGCTGCTTTAATTAAGCATTACATGTTTTCAGTTTTAGCATGGAAGAGCTAGAGGAGGCCTGTTTGTTGATGCAGAACAAATGGTCACCCAATTATCACGTAAACTGCAAGAAAAAATGGACTATTATGGAGACACAATAAAGCAACCTGGCTCGGTTTATGCTCATAGATGTGTAATTTGCCAATTAAATATAATCATATACTTAGTTTGTCATTTTCTCTAGTGTTGACTTTGGGCAGCTCCGAAGATTTTTATTTACTGCAGGATGTCGACATTCATGTCGCTTAACGTTAACTTGATCAAATATGTTTGGATGTGACATTGTAGATCAGTGGTAAATAGGGTTTGTACATATGTGTTAGCTGCATTACAGTCAAACATCAGATCGATCCATATCTATAGGGCTCATTGTCACAAACTTATCTCCAGGGATTTTACAATGTGTGTCTGCTTTTAGAACAAAAACTCTCTTCTAGCCACACAAAGTGGACTAAACATGAAGAGGAAGAACTGAAGAGGGATCCCTCTTCTGGGAAAGACAAGAAATAGATGTGAGCACAGAACACAGCGCAATCCATCCTGTCTTATCCGTCTCCACCCAGGGATCAGCAGATTCACTGCTTCCGCTGCATGGAGACTTTCATTGTTTGATTTTTTTTTCCTACCACACAAGAGTGTGTAGTGATCCCAGAACTTACAAAGCAATGTAAGTGACCCGTGGATTCATAAACAGCCCTGGATATCCAACTCTATTTTAGGTGTGAGAGGCGTGTACATGTGTTTATGTACGTGTTTGGTCTGCAGCGCAGACCGCAACATATCCACAGTAGAACAATGCAGCAAAGTAAGCAATGAAACAATAGATGAAGATGTACTTGTAAGGGGAGGTTTGGCATGTTACAATTAATCATAGCAAAACACATGATGTCTGTTTCACACAGGACATAAACTTGTGTTAGATACTGATAGCATATCTTGATGACTGTAGTCGCGTCACTGTAACAGCATCAAGAGCAATTAAATCACATTTCTGTGGTTGCTAACAGCACATCGACCAGGAAAAGACAGGGTTTAAGCCGTGTACCTAACAGAAAAAGATCACTCAGGGACACTAATATCAACACTAGAATGGGATGGGAGTGTGAAATGGTGGACAGGAGAGAAGGGAGAGGTAAAGAGAACACAGAACCTGAACAGTGAAGAGTGCACGACATAAACAGCAAAAGGACTAATTAGAAACAAGGTGCAGCTAAAAACAATCAGTGAGAGTGGACAGAGGGGCGTGGCCAAAGTGACAGAGGAACAAAGACACAAACAAGAATATAACAACACACTGCCATCAAGGTTATAAAGGTAGTTCCGCCTAAGTTACAAATATAAACTTCATGGTTTAAAAAATATGAATTTAAAATGTACATTGTATGTTGTTGAAGGTTGTCAACAATTTTCCATTTGCTTTTTAGAAGTCCACAGGGGACTGTTTGAGTATCAGGATTTTTCTACAGGTTCAAATTGACTGGAAAGCTTAAGCTTTATTTGTGATTCTGTGTTGAATAGTCTGTTTGTGTCACTTTGCAATTACACCGCTACAATGCTTGTTTTTCAAGTTTGTCCTGGACGATGAATCAGCTGCAATCATTATGTACACTTGAAAACGATGTTCTCGTGTGCATAAATCTAACTGTCTCTGAGTTGCTTTAACAACTCTGAGACAGTGATCCATTGTTGCTCCAGCGGTGCATTCATTCAAAGAGGGTTTGTACTTTTAATAAATTACCGATCCATGGAAAACTGCTGTTTAAAAACTCTGTTAAGGGAAAGACAAACCCAGAATCCTTCATACACGGTCGTTTGCTTATACTATATACTGTTCACTAGTGTCTGCAGCAGACCAGTGTTGGATCTAGAAAATTTTACATGGGGCTCAATCAAAAAATAAATAAATGTATATATCATAAAACAAGCGCTAAGTATCATTTTCAGGACATACATTTTTTTGGGGGGGCAGCTGGATGGGCAAGGCTCAGTGGGGAGAGTTGCCCCCTGCTATCAATAATATTAAGGATGTTGATGTTATTATATTATAGGATGTACCTTTACCTTAATAAAATGTGTCCTGTGTGATCGCTGGTGTTAGTGCTTTAATTTACCTCAAAACTAAATAAATCATCCCACCACCACTTAGACTTTTGTTTTCTTCTCACCACCACTGATGATTGGTAAAATATAAATCAGTAAGTATGAGTCAATAGAGCTCAGACTAGGGCTGATCCGAACTAACAATGGCAGTTTTTCCCATTTGCACATCTGGATACACTAAATCCCTGCGACAAAAGGCTGTGATAAAGGTAATTGCAATTCCAAACCCAATTATGGCCCTCATTTATCTTATTTTCCTCTGAGTTGTTTGTGCTCATTATGTTCTTGTGCTTGGAGAGTAACAGGGAGCAGATGTAAATTGAATGCAGGCACGCAGCTATACGCTTGATGTTGTTGCCACAGATTCGTGGTGATGGCTTTCCACCTGTGCGAGCCTCCCTGAGGGTCAGGCACTAACAAGCCTTCACAGTTACCCATCTAAGGCACGAACCCCTAATGTGGAATAGAAATATGTTCGCTTCCTTTGAATAGTCTGCATGAAGGCCTGCAGTAATAGATGAATGGTGAGAGGAAATGAAGGAAACGGAAAAGGAGGAAAGGGAAAATTTGCTCGAAACAAAGTTGAGAGTTTCAAACAATATTCTGTATTGATTCACAGTTTCAAAGACAGATTTTCTACTATGACTGGATTAATCCAGTGTGCTAATATTTGACAAGAAGTTACTGTTTTTACATCTCTTCAGAGTGTTAGGTTTGTATCCTGGCACCTATCTGTGGTTAGATTTACAGTGAGATACTGGATAAAGGTTAACAAACATCTTGAATCCCAATTGTTTTTACTAAGGATATATTTTGTGTGCTGTAGATGTAATATTTCCTATGTAGCATGCCTTAATGTGCATTAATGTAAACTTAAAAAGCCTAAAGACATTCAGTGCAGACATATTGCACTGCATATGGTAGAACTTTGTCCCAGAGGAACTGTGTGGATATAAAGAATCTCACATTGTTGCTTTGAATACAACAGGCCTAGAGATGCTGAAAATTATTTTCCAGCCACATGACACTTATGGCTGGACTGTAGAGCTCTTCTCCACACACTGGAGGTCTCAGTTTGAGTCAGGGGAACCACATTGGGTAAAGCAGAGACGTAATCTTTAGGATCAACTGAATGCTGTTCAGTGTTTGGCTCAGATGTGGACAATACGGGCTGAGAATCGTGAATATTGACAAGTAAAAGCTCTGCGAGATGATTGACCCACAACAGAAAACACATTTTACTTCCAAAAGTACAAACACAATTCTTGTTTTGGTACAACAGGAACTGGAACAAAAAGGTCTCTGATGCCCAACATTTTCTGAGTGCTCCCACGAGACAAGCTACAGTTTTCAACAGCCTAAAGATTTCAGTTTCTAATGAGTTAAGGTCAGAGCTGGGTGTGCTTTAAAAGGGTGAAGAGGCCATCTGGCTAATATGTTTCATTGTGACAGTTAACTATGGAGAAAAAAATCATCTACAAACATTTACATACACACATAAAAGTGTGACTCATTGACAGACTCGCACAAAACGTAAAGTCTATACAACCTGAAAAACCAAGCAAACCACTGTTCCTCTGTTCTCCAGGATTAAATGCTGAGAATAAAAGGAAGAAAATGCATATTATGGATTTTTCATTTAAAACTGTAGACATAAAATGCAGTAATTAATCTTTGAAGCTTTTGCAACTTTTATCCAATTTATGGTGTGATGTTCTCAAAATATCGCCTCTACTCAGATGCCTAGAAAACACACAAACCCTTCGAGGCAGCGGAAATAGGCATGGTACATTTACAGTAGACCTACCACAATTACTGCAAACACGCTGAACGTTAATTATGTATCAGTCAGATGCAAGATTTTCTGGGCTTCTATTTACACCCTGCTAATGTAAAACTATGCACATACTCATGCTTTGCCCACATTCTTATCACACGCCCCCACACACATGCAAAGCACATATGCTCTTAATGCTCCTTTCCTGCAACAGCATAGAGTGCATCACACAGAGACTAACCCTGGCCTCTATAAAGTAACAACTGCAGGGCAATATTTGATCAAGTCAGACAGCTCCATGCCTAGCTAATATTCAAAGGATTCTCCTGCCGCAGAAATGTGAATATGTAATGTATTCCCAAGTAACAAAACAAATAGAACAAGGGATGCACAAAAGCAGCTGAGAAGTGCTGGCTGTGCAGGCAGCTACCACATGCAAGCGAGATATGTATTATGCCTTTGAAGTTAGCGTCATGGTTTGTTTGCAGTTTTGTGAATAAGAAGGATAGTGTCAGGTGCTGCAGCTGTACATCAATAACGATGTGGTCCAAATTCCTTTCTTGTTTTCTATTTGTGGTATCAGCTCACATTGCTGCTGCATCTCTGATAACCACAAAGACCATCTGACTGTGTGAGTTTTTCTTGAAAATGATATTATGCACATTATCATGTTGTTTAGGGGAAAACTATATATTTTTATAAATGTAAAACTGCAATTTAAATATCTCACTTTGATTTCTTAATTACAGCAAAATATATTTTGTTAGAATTTTTTTTCTAACTTATATTTTAGAATATGTAGAGATAAGCAGAAGAGTATTGACTTCCAATATCTTATTTCAGCAAGCCAGAATCTGGCTCTGAAATCTCAACAGTTCATACACAGTATGTGTCAGTTACATGCACGAAATGGAGGCCCCAAATGCACACCGAAGGCAAGAGAGGGTTTAAATAAAGGAACTTTATTACAACTTAACCTAACAGGAAACAATATGGAACTGAAAATCACTCTAGGAGGCAAGAGGTTGAATGGCGATACTGAAACGTAACTAATGAAGGGGGGATTAAACAGACACAGAAGGACGAAGAGGAAAGAGAGAATGAAAGAAAGAAGGGAGAAAGTAAAAAACTGAACCCAAAAACCAACTTACATAGAAGAGGAGCATAGTGACTGGCGGGATGAAGAGTTGCGTATGAACAGACAAAGGAAAGGATAAAGTGCAGAGACTTAAATGGAGAGGAGACTGGTTGATAATGAGGCACACCTGGAAATAATGAGGGAGTGAAAGTGGAGAGAGAGGGGAGTGGTTAAGGTGAGGGAGGAACAAAAGACACATGAGGGCTGGAGGAGACATGACACTGACAGTAAGTTTCCCTTTGGAAGAAAAATGTTGCTCATAGAGACGGAAGAGCAGTTGCTGTAATCCCTAATAAATCTGTAATAAAGTTAAGGTTTACATTGACTTGGACAGTTTAAGGTCAAGGTCAAATTTATTTATATACCACATTTACAACAGTTTGTGCTGCCCAAACAAGCAGTAAATAAATAGTAAAAGACATAACAACCACATAGTCCACACTGTATAAATTTGGGAAAGTATAGAGCTAGTTAATAGAAACTAAAAACAAAAGTAAAATAATTTAGAGAAAAATAAAAACAGGTAAGGGAAATGTTTAGTGAGGTCTCCATGCACTCCGGGCCTTTTATGTGTAGACAGTAATGAAAGGAAACTGAATAGTATTGCCCACTGGGTCCTCTCTACCCTGCAAGCCTAAATACCAAAGTTTGCTATATTCTGTTTAAAGAAAGACAATTACAGTCATGCTATGTAAGGTTCTACATATGTTGCTGTTGCAATAAACAACATTGTAAGTGGAGAAATTCCTAAAATGATTGACTGTCTTAAGTTAATTTGCTTTCCTGCGTGACACGAGGACTGAACTCAGAGATAATGGTAATGAGAAGAAAAGTTTTATATAATTAGACACAATCATAAACTAATCACACATGACATATACAGTATATTTCTCATTGTTCTGCAGGGTCAGATGTTTTCATGATGTTATTCACATGTTCCCGTTTTAGAGGGAGACAGACCCTTTTATGACTCAGGATTCTACCGACAAAAGGACATTTATTTATGAAAGTTATGGAAGAACTCCTAAGTCTAAGTATATTAGACATTTGGATATCATGCAATAATGTAAAACACTTTGTAGACAATGGCAGAATATCTCCACTACCTCCAGTAGTGACAGTTTTTACATAAAATTGCGTATCTGGAAGTTTTTAAACTTTATTAGGAACGTACTGACCATTTCATATTAACATTGTAAATACGTTGTTCAAATCAAAGGACAGATGGAAACTGATTTACTGAAATTGAGCTTATTATTCAATTATTATTAATTGGAGTAAATCAGAATTAGCATTGGGGCATGCTTCAGTAATGCCCAATCACATCAGCTCCTCTAATCCCATTTACAAGTGCCACCAGAGAGTGCGTAATAGTTGAGGATTAACAGCTTTGTCAAACTGTTTTACATAAGGGGAATCTCACTTTGTGCAGTAAATCAAATTGTGGGACATTTATATACAGGTCCTTCTCAAAAAAATTAGCATATTGTGATAAAGTTCATTATTTTCTGTAATTTACTGATAAACATTAGA
>JAUMHF010000012.1:23075756-23108496 GCA_032359275.1 Microctenopoma steveboyesi
TGAATCTAAAATATATGACAGTCTAATGTTTATCAATAAATTACAGAAAATAATGAACTTTATCACAATATGCAAATGTTTTGAGAAGGACCTGTATACTGCAGTAAGTTTATATAAATCTATATAAATTCAGCACATTTATGAAGCAGCAAGTACAGACTGAAGGAGGGATCAGATAGAAAAGTAGTTGAGGTAACCTCGGTGTAACCTCTATGTCTCTGCCTCTGAAGAACTATCATCCAATGTCAGACTAAAGGTCTCACAAGCCTGGGACGGGTGGCAGAGCGGGAGGAGCACAGCTGATGTGGTGACACCTGATGACAACAATATAGACCTAATCAACCAACAATTTCAACAAAGTCGAATAAAACAATATCAATAAACCCCACTTTTGATGTCATAAAACCATCATTGATTTGCATCAACCAGGTCGTCTTGACATATTCTGTGTTCTTAATCAACGTTTTCACAGCAGGCATTTGTCATGTCAGAGCGGGAAAAGTAATAAATGGTATTATTAACTGCTGCAATGTGTGAGCGAGGCCTTTGGGGTTGCTGCCTCACTGGCTTTCTGACTTACAGGATCGTGAGCCATTGTTAATAAAATGTATTTTATATGTGCTTTTACTGCTTCTGCAAGTTAAAAAGTCCAATGTTAAAAATGTCTGTTACCAAAAGAGCAGCCTCATTGTGGAGGTTGATGGACTTTTGAGTTCTTAATTTCTGCTCAGACATTTGAACATTGTGCCTCCATACCAATTTATTAAAGGAACTTCAGCCATACAGATGACACACACTGAATAAAAATAAAGACTGATAATAAGTGACCTGATCTCTCTGTGATTGATTAGGTCCATTTTTGGAGAAGAGCCACGGCGACCCCAAAGTCACTGCCAAGGTTAGCTGCTAACACTTTTCTTTGTCCTGAATGCTCATCTCATGTTATGAGTGAGCTGTTTGAAATACAGAGCAGCATGACAGTGACAGTTCAGATTTGTAATTTTGATTGAAATGTGCTAGTGAACCGATAAAGCGTGACACTAATGTCTGACTTGTGAACAGATTTAGTGCCAGCAGTAACCCGCAATACAGTACAACATGTTGCCTACGAGCTTTACCACCACAGTCATATTAGACCTAATGAAAATACAGTGCTGTCCGTGTCCCATCAGCAAACTACACGAGGCATAAAAAAAGAGAAATGGGTGTAACTGAGCGTGTGCGAAGTGAAGACTGTATAGAGAGAGCAATCTTCTCATGGCCTTCCAGTGGTTTTACATCGTGTTGTAATGAGATAAACTCAGATATGAATGACTTCAACAGTGCACTGGTCAGAACAATAATAAATTAATCTGCTGCTGTATTACTACTACTACTGAAGCAAACAGTGTGACCATGTGAAGGAGGAGTAAGAAGTCTTTAGCTGGGATGGTTGTTTTTTGAGGTCCAGAAAGTAACAGGATCACAGTCAGATTCCTGCAGAGACAGAGCAGATTGTTTGCGCCACCAGTGAAAATTCTGTCACATTTCTGACTTTAATAGATTTTCAGTGCACAGCAGAACTTGTTTTCCCAATTCTTCAAAGCAGATTTGGAAGTTTTATAGTGAGCTGCTCCAGGAACTCAGCTCTGGAGCAGATATTATTTCTGTAGCCTTTTTTAAAAGTTTTAGCCTGTGTCCAGTTTGAACCTCCTGTGAAGATCTGAGGTGGGCTGTTATATCTGCCAGAAATCTTTCTCTTTCATTTTAAAGGAAATCCACAAATATTTTGGCTTCTGTGTGTTTTTTTTCTCTTTTCTGTCACATGAATGATTCGACGACTTCAACAAGGAGACTTATGGTGTGAACCCTTTTATTTCAATAGCTCCCATGGCCTTTTTGTGGAAAAAGCCTGAGGAGACAAATCACAGTTTTTAGGGTGCCCACCATTAGGCACTAATGGCGTGATTACACTCACTCTGAAACACTTTAGTGTTGTGCGGTGTAATGACGTTTGCCGCCTTTAGGGGATGCCAGCAGGACTTTATGGTGTGCGATGATCAAACAGCAGCCTGCCTGATATTTTTCTGGTCCACCTTTGTCCGTCTTTGTTCCTGTACAGTGTCGTTAACAATGATGAAAAGTATAGGCTGGCTTACTATTCACAACATGGCTTTGTCAGACAATCACTCTGTGATTGCAATCGAAGCCCAGAGAGATGATCCTTAGCTGCGAACTGGAGATGAAAAGTTTTCCTCACTTTACCAACTAAGTAATAAAGTCTGCAGCACCTGGAATACACACAAAGACGAGAATGAAAATACGATCACAGTGTGCTTAAAGTATTAGCATTTTATGTGTGTGTTTAGTCTGATTCTACCTTGTTGTCTCTTTAATGAATCGTGCCTTATTTTTATCTCATGTTTCACTTGGTTCCACCCTCTCATTTCTGCTGTGTACTCTGTACACATATTAAACACAGAAAAGGGCACAAAGCAGCAAACTAGAGCGTAATGCTGAGGAGGGTGTCCAAATGTTTCAAAGTGCAATGCATCAAACTATCTCTAGAGATGCTGGCCATCACTGCAGGGACAGTAATGGCCGGAGGGTTAGGGAAGAGAACAATGTCTGGACAGGAAAGGCCTTAAAGATGGACTTTATTAACTCAAACAGAGGAGCAGAGGTGTTTCAAGTACACAAACTAAATGCATAAACAAAAGTACATGTACATCTCTTTCAAAAAGACACGGGTGCAATCAGAAAATGTACAATACAATTCTTTAATCAAGTTAAGAAAAAAAACTGGAATTAATAAACGCTTTTTTCAACCATGTTTTTCTTATTATTCGAATATATTTTATAATTATTTAAATATTTCATGGATATCTTTTGGATTGAGAATCTTCTAATTGATCATTGTGAAGCTGAATCAAGTAAATGTAGTGGAGAAAAACCTACATGACAGAGTTCCCTCTGAATTGCGGTGATGCTTACCCCTGGGGCTGAACAGGCAGGTGTTGCACTATAAAGGGGACGCACTGGGATGTAGATGAGTTGGCCACAGGAGGAGCAATCTTAGCAGGTGGAGAGGTTGCTGGAAACAGCTGCTTGTTCTCTTTTATATTTGTTAGAGAAATTGCATGCTTCGTGACCACAGGGGAGTCCAGTAACCAGGCTTTGGAATCAGTGATGTTCGTCTAGGTTGCAGAGATGTTCTGACGTGCTGGGTGAAGCCAGACTGTGACTCTGTGTAGGAGTTGTCATAAAATATGCTGTGGTCCTGTAAAGAAAAAACAATCATCAGTGGCTTTAATCTTTAATTGTGCCTAAATATATTTACACATTGCCTCTGCTGGGCTTTTATCTGCACTGTCATCCAATCAGAGTTAGAATCAGAGGAAAAGAAGGACAATAATTCCTGGAGAAAACAATGCAGATCTGAGGTAAGCAGTGGCAACAAAGGGAGACAAAAATGATGAAGCCAGAATCAAAGGTGAGGGCTGCAGGGAGTGATTGAACAGGGAGCATCAGGTGAGACTGGGTCTGGTAGTAAGAGGGAGACAAGGAACCGAAACATTTCACACAGTAAAAGCAGAACATCAAAAGTGTTTTTAAGTGCAGTACCAGAGTACATGCATGTTACCTACTACAGCAGTAGTGGAGCTTCTTAGTGGCCTGGAAGCTTAGAGGGATAAGAGTCAGACTGGGATGCAGAAGGTTGCAGGATCGAATCCCAGCCCAGGTGTGTCCTTGAGCAAAACACACTAGCTCCTTGTGTCACCTTGGTTAAAAGCATCTGTCAGGTAAAGTTATTTCATCAAACAAAACTATCTTGTATGCTCTGTTGGAACCATCCAGGTTTTTGACCGCTTCACTCACAAAGGGTTTTTAAAGTGTATTCCTACTTGATATAAGTACGTAATGTGAGTACGTGTAATTATCTCTGGTCAACTGCTTTATATTGTCACAGCATGGGGAAAGAGTAAACTGGGATCAGATTTAATGAGTGACAAAGCCACAGAGAACTACACACGCTCAGTCCGTGCTACCACAGGTCAAGCGGGACTTGAAAGCCTCATGAAGTCAGTAATAAGTGAATTGGCCAGATGCTCTCTGAAGCTTAGCTGAGCATGTCTGTTTCAATCATCGGCTCACACACACACGCGCACACTCAACAGGTGGTGGGCCCTTATTTCTCTCCACATCCTCCTCTGTGCCTTTCACTGTGTGCGGTTTAGCCCTTCTTACAGAATGACCTCATATTCGTTAAATAATCCAAGTCCATTAATGAGACATTGCTTTTACAAAAGAGGCAAATAATGAAAAGACCGCAGTTAAGTCAGTAAGCTATCGTTGCTAATATTGCTAGGAAAAAATAGATCTGAAGCTTAGAGAGGTCCAGCATTTGAGCTCTATTACATTACATCCCCTTGTATTGATCCTGTAAAACATCTTACACTTCTTGACCTCATTTCACAAACATACGCTGTGACATTGGGCTAGCAAATTAAAATTCACATCAGTCCCCTGTGTAAAAGGGAAAAGAGCAGAGAGAGGGAGGGAGAAACACAGAAAAGAGAGAAAGAGAGAGATGGGGAGGGAGAGAATGGGAGACCTTAAATAAAAGGTGTCATCTTCCCCAGTGGAATTTTAATGAAGTGAATTCACAGTCCCTTCCCACAGAGAGGGGAGCAAATAGCAGCTGCAATTTATCAGCAAACCAGAGTCAAATGTCCCCAGTCAGAGGAGGAGGCCTCTCATCAGTGCCTTTAAAAAATACAGCACAAGTTACGACAGGGTGCTTTAATGTGTGTTGAAAAAGTTAATATGACAATGAGGTGTGTGGCAGAAGTAACTTCGCTTAGAGAAACTGGGAAACTACATCAGCAAATTATCTTCAAAAGATTCAGGATTATAAAATATAGGGTACAAAGACGTTTGTTGAGTTTACAGAACTCTGTACTGTATATATGTGGTCAAACCTTCTTCTTCACAACAGACCAAACTTAAACTACTGCATGTGGCTAAAGTACTGTAAACAGATGTATTCATCATTTATATCCTCATTGGTTACCAAGCTGTCATGCAGGAAAAAAATCTATTGAACAACATAGGAACATGCAGATGTTACCAGCTGAGAGTAAGTAAGCAAGTACATGTAAGTAAGTAAGCAAGATCCAAGGTCCACTCAAACATTCAGACAAAAACATCAGGCAATGCTTTCCATCATGCCTTTAGCCCTAATTATCTAGGAAAAGACACAGGAAGACGTTTGACTGGCTCTTCATGAGACTCTAAGATACCCTTAACTGCAGTGAAGTTCAGAGGTGGAAGCATCATGCTGTGGGGTTGTTAATGGAGCAACATATCAGGACATTACTGAGGACAATCTGTTGGTCACTTCAACAGGACAGTAATTAAACACGTACTACAGAAGATTCGGAGAAATACATTTAGGCAGGAACGCTCCAGTCGATCACCCAACATAAATTCACAGACCTTTGTGGAAGGAACTGAAGACTGACTACATAGCACCTCAACTCAAACCTCTGCCGAGTCGTTGCTATGCACTACCATCCTGATAAAACTTTATACAGTACAGCCTCCAGTTTTCCCATTCCTATACACAATTTCTTTTTGTTTACACTGACGTCGCCTCTCTGTAAATTTCAACTTTGCGTCAGAATGGATGAAAAGCAACCAGTTCATTTAAATTCTCTTCTCATTATAGTCTGGGAGACACAGATAGAGAGGTCCAATTTACATTTAGATTGTTTCAGCAGAAGTAAATTAATCAACACTGCAAACTTGGCAAAGTTACTACAGAATACCTATATGAATGACACACACACACACACACACACATATATATTTATACACAGACACTGTAGGCATTTTATGTACAGTATCAAATTCACACTTGTATGACACAGAATGAAGTAATCTTTTGCATTTGGACATAGATCAACTGATGCATGAGGAGAATTACCAATCTGCTGAATCAGCGTTTGACTTCACACAGCTGAACATGTGACAGGAGTGTTTTTAACTACTTGTATTGAGGCTGACACTTTTCTTAGGGGCTGAAGCTCACTATTTACATATTCTCTAACATTGTCTTAGTGGCTTCGCATTCACTGACACTGCTGTATCAGCATCATGACTTCAACCATGCTATGCGCGTGCGTCATGCAATGATCCATTGTCCAGGTTACGTGTCCACATGCATGTCCTCAGCTCCAGTCACGCTGACATGCATGGTTCTCATTTGGTAAGTACAAGTAGTGACAGCTATTAAACGTCTGTGTCTCCTCTCTTTTGAACATATCTCTATTTCTAGCTGAGAAACACTGTTCAGGTCAGATGATGTCATCAGCAGCCCTTTATACAGCAGGTACATGAAGAAACCTTTAAAATTGTGCTTTGCGGAAAGATCAGTTGGTCACAAAACCAAACAAATAGCCCTCTAGACATACCATTTATACCAGATACTGCTCCAGAGCCATGTGTTGGATGGACTGATTAATTGACCAACATCAAAACATTGGGCTCCACACAGAGCAGAGCAAAAAACTATTAAGATTCACCAGGACAATAAGACTCAGTGTATCTTTCTTCCTCACATGTGGTCCCCTGACTGTTGCATCGGGTGTTACAGTGTTGTTATCAGGTGGCATTTGAGAGGACAGAACAGAGAATTGAGAGCTTTGTTTAGACTAGACATAATCAGCCTGCTGAGGCTTAGCGGAGCCACTGATATCAATTGCTCAAATGCTGCTCCATTCAGGACACAGACACACATGCATTAAAGCAACCAGGGAGTCTGGAATACAATGAATGAACTGACAGCTGTGTCTTATGTATGAAAGTCAATACAATGCCGATTTGAGTGAACTAGAAAGGTGAGTACTGACACAAAGAGACTATTTGCAGTTTTGTAACTATATGACAGTGACGCTGCTGCTCAGCAGTCCCAGGTTGTCGTTGTCTGGTTCTCCTACACATGGTGTTCCATACATTCTCAATAGAAACTAGTTGTGGTCTGCAGGCAGGCGTGTGAAGCAACACAGTTATAGCATGTGCAGGGTGAGGCCTGGCACTGCCCTGCAGAAATATCCACTGACTTCCTGAGATGCTGCATTAATGGCAGCATATGTCTCTGTACAATCCCAACATATGCCTCTGTGGCGGTGCTACTCTCACACATTGGCACCTTACACATGCAGTAGGCAGCGATGCTCTCCCATAGCATCGCAGATGCTGAATCTCGCACCTTCCGCTGACAACAGTCTGGCTCGACCTCAATGATGTAAATGTTGCTGCAATAAAAATGTTATGTTAAAATTCTCCATGATATTATTCTCAGGCTCTTCGTGTTCTTGTTAAGTCAAGATGTGAGTACAAATAATATTTAGAGCCTGAGGGCACAGTCAATTACGCCATACAATATTTAAAAGAGGACACTTGGATAGTACCTTTTAGACTGTTTCTGCACTGACCTATGAACAATACCTGATTATCACATTTAAAGGTTGCAGACGGTTAAATTGGTTTTGTAAAGGGCTTTTATTTTGTGTACTACACAAAAGATTTCTCCTCACAGTGTTGACTAGCAGCTTTGGACACACACATAGTCTGTGTTACCATCATTACAAAAAGGTGTTTTAGAATGATCAGTTATCCCTAAACATAATGTGCTATTGGAAGGTAATACGATGATGTATGTATGGAAATATCGATTTAAAAGACACTTTCTTTTGCAATAACCACTCTTAATATTAACAATGTCTACATTGTTTTTCAGATTAGAAAAACTCATTTTGGTATGTGTCCAAGCATTTGACTGGTATTCTGTGGACACTGCAAACCTCAAGGTTCTCAGCATCCCACTTGTGTAAACAGCATACTCGACCACAGTTTGCTCTGAACGAGCTGTTATGTCATAAATCATGCCTCTTCACATCTTTAAACACAGAGAGACTTGGCTATTTCAGCAAATAGAAAACAGCCTCCTATGGAAAGACTCTGCACATAAATCATTCTGCACTGTGAAACCCAAACGTCTAACTGAAGGAATTTCTGACTAGAGGTGAAGTTGCTTTTGAAATGATCTGTGTGTAAGCTTTTCCCTTACAGGCTCCCCCAGATGTGCAGGGGTGCAGATATTGAGGCGAGAGCATATTTTTCAATATAACAACTGTCATTGTCAGCAATGTCCTCACTAAGCCATTGTGCCTGGAATCCGAACATGTGACATTGTAAATGAAATGACCAGAATACACCTAAAAGTCAGATTATCCAGATGAATCAGTTGCTTCAGCAGGATTTGGAATCTAAACACAGCCAGTACAAAGTTCTGAAGTTAACATGTAGTTTTTTAACCAAGACAAGCACTTTACAAGTGCAACCTCTCCAATGTCACCTGATAAAGTTTTTAAACCAAAGACCCACAGCTAACATAGCTTGCTGACCGTGTCATTTGAGGAAACTGCAGACAACAGCTTGACTATCGTCCTACATGATGCATTTGCTCTTAACACTGAAATACAAAGAGCTCTAAAACAGTCATCCGGCCATCAGTCAGACTCAGGTGACACGACTGACCTGCTCAGCTTGTCTTACTGCTACTTGAGTGTCTTCAGGCTTTGTCCTTTGCTGATGGCCACAGAGATCAAGGACACAAACTGAGGATGTGATGTGCTCTGTGCTGCACAACTGTGTTGCAATAGAATTTATCATTATACCACATATAGCATTGATAGATTTTGTTTTCGTTAATGCCATATTTATTATTAATTCATTTTTTAAATTCATTGTTATATAAAAATTAAGCTAATTGAAAAGTTTTTTATTTGCTGTTATTTTAAGGTTCACTAAAAGTCAAATTTGAGATTTGATCTACTATACAGCAGGACATTGTTACGGAGTACAGCCCAAAACCTGCCATTCAATGTGAGTGCTGGCAGATATGTAGCAGAGCTGTAGAACAAAGCATATGTGTTAGAGAGGGGGCCTTTCAGCATCGTGTGGGGCTTTGTCGCATGTTTACTTGCTGTGATTAAACGGCCAAAAGAGCTTCTGATCATCAGTAGTGATCGACCTTGCGATGCTGGGAGTCCCAATACTATTAGAGTGCCAGAAATTTGACCCAAGGACATAAAGCTACCACACCTGATGACACGAATACTCAGACCCCTCACTGAGATCAGTTATTGAAAAAGAGGGAGGCGAGCATGGCTTCTGTTTGTTGCTTGCCAATGCTAAATGGGGTGCTTCAACCACAGACACTCTGGCTGTCTGGTGTGTGTATTATTACTGAGTAAAACTGCCATCCTTACGTAAACAAAGCAGTTTGAGTTTGTGGAAAGGTTTCAGATGCTCTACAGGGAGGCGTCCATACGATATTTTATGTGCGTCTGCTTGCTCACCTTGCAAAGTCGGTTGAAATTGTCTGGGCTGCTCGGTGGAAACACTCAGAATCCACATCAAGAGGTGGCGGTTTCGAAGAACAGTAGAGTAATTGAGACAGGTGATGATGAAAAACGGATTTTTGCACAACACTGTGCACCAGTTCAAACAGTGGTGCACAGGAGAGTGGTAAATAAATGCTGTATACCAACAGAAGCCAAAGTCAATGATTACAAGATGAGGAGGTTCTGAATACGATCATTTATGTCAGATAGGGCAGAGAAATTGCTTCATGTGCCGGCATTCTTTCTTATCACGTTATGCTTGAGAAAACTGTAATAGCATTGCTAACCTCACATATTCATTAATAACTTCTTTGACTTGATCAGAAACAGTCAAGAGAGTTCAAACTACAAAGACCATGAGCTCTACCACTGCATCATTAATAAGTCCTTGAGTCCTGATGCTTCACTGTCCAGCAGCTGCTCTCAGCCTTTACTCAATTATGGATAAAGTCTTGTATTAATAGGTCCAGCTGGGTCTGGAAGAGATTTGGGGATAACTTTAGGTCCAGCTGGGGTTTGCAAACTTTCTGTTCTTCACGCAGGACAGGAAATGCCCTGAAAGATCTGATAGAGCGCAGCACTCATGCTGCAGTCAGCTAGTCACTGTGTCTGCATGTGTCCTCCAGCTCACTGTCACTTACATCAGAATGCAAAAACAGTAAAAAGAACCTGATGTTATTGATGTGTATTTTCTTGTTAACATAGTATCTGAACATCACCTCTATCAAACCATAGAGCGTGGATGAAATGCCTCTTTTCTGCTGCTTTAAAATTAATAGGAGTTAATCACATACACAGAAAAGATCTACTACTTGTGAGCAGCTCAGTCACTACATAGGGCAGCAGTATTGACATGTCCATATGTATAACATTATTATTTTTATTGTTCTCATTTTTATAATAACTGGTATTCTAATGCACATGATAATTACCAGGCACCACTGACATACCTGTGTACCTTGTCATTACAATAAGAGGTGGTCTGAGTAGGATTGACCCAAACCACCCCGAAAATATCAATATCAATGCATCACAATGTTTAAGCTACACCTCCACACAGTCATACTGAAACACAGACTATTCTGAGCACATGTAACAGGCTCCCTGCCCTACTGGGCTATTCATCCTGTAGATATGCAGCCATCAGCACATGCACATGGTATCACTGTGAAAAGAGAAAGCTTAATAAGGATTTTGATTTGACACAAATTTAATCTGCAATGAAACATCCAGATTTGAGTATGCTTGAATTTGTATCGATCAAACAAGTTTTGCATAATTGTGATGCTCTGTGTAATTATCCACAACAGCAACAGGTGGTGAGATTTGAAAGCTGTCTGGCATCATATACCTGAAGAGTCCACATGTCTCTGTGCGTGTTACAGTATATGTCCTCACTTTCATCTTATTTTTTAGCTTTGCCATTCAGCAGGGATAAGACCCATCTTACTACTTGACGGAAATATGAGTTAAATCAGGACTTTGGAGATCTGTCGGCACAGCCAAATCTTAAATTATGCATTAGCAGCGATTAATTTTTTAGTTACACAGTCATCATATTTCACCCTGTCTTTTATGATCTGAGGACCCTGTTGGAACACAGTTGGTAGACAGAAGTCCAGTGTCTACTAGACAAATTAAAGTGCAAATGTGACTTTTGAAAATCAAACTTTCACAGGTTGCCAGAGCACATATACAATATGTATGTTACACTACATGCTGTTTCTTTTAAGAACCTTATGTTGTTGGAGGTCATACCTTCACTTGATTAAATTTACAAAATTAAAACCTCGTCATGACTGATGCCAGTTTAAAGATCAATAAGGCTCGTGAGTGTGTGACAAATCATAGCCGAAGTATGTCAAAGACAGTTAGGGACAGCGTGTTAAAAAAAGAAAAAGAAAAGAAAAATTAGATTTCGGATTCTGGCAGCATTAACAGCATCTCACATTAATGTGAGAAGTGCCACATGCCCATCCACCAATTCAACTTTCCACTCTACTTTTTAAAGAGCATGCTGCTTTTTACACTTCTACTGTAAGTTGGCATTAAACATAAACCGAACATTGCAAAATCATCCAAAATGAATTATCAGGGACTTGAAGACCAGTAAAAAGTACAGTAAGAGTTGTGTTAACAAGTGGATATAAAGTTATTTTTTACCTGTGGTTGTTAGTTTAGTTACCAGCCGACGGTGTTATGTCTTGGTTGTTAATCTTAGCATTAGATGATAAACAGTATTTCCTTATAGATACATAGAGTATTATAGCATTTCAGATTTGTATGACAGTGACAACAGAACTGGAAACATGAGCTGGAAGTGAAAGGGAACACATATCAAATCAAATATATAATTAAAGGTAAAAATCTTTACAAAAGTGCATTCAAATTTCTTAAATAACTTACATAACATAGGTGAAATAGAACTCAGCTGAATTTAATCACAGCAATTCATAATGTCATAATTCATAATGTCAATTGTCATGTCCGGTGTTCTCTAGCGAACGCCAATTAAGCTGCATGGTTCTGGGCTGTGGGCATAGGTCGCACTACAAGACCAGAAGCCTGCAGGGTTATTTTGTAAGGCTTGTGCAGTGCTCTTCCTGTTCTTCCTTGTGGAAGGGAGCAGAGATGAATCCTGCTGATGGGATGTTGCCCTCTAAAGCCCTGTACAGCTCTCTAGTGTAATAGCCGGACTCTATCTACATCATGATCTTTAGACTGTGCTGGGAGACACAGCCAACCTTGTTGCAACCGCACGTATGGATGTGCCATCTATAACTAAGTGGACTGACTGCACCCCCCCCCCCACGTAATCCTGTGAAATGAAGGTAGAAATAACCCCAAAAATATCTGTAAAAACACATGCAGTGAGATGCTTCATGTCATCATAGTTGTATGTTAGTAGAGCTACTACAATTTCAAACAAATACAATTTTATAATTACATCAAATAAAAAGTCACCATAAAGCCACGTTATTATCTTGCATAGTTATCACACACACACACACACACACACACAAAAGCCTAAGCAGCATAAGTAATGCAGTACAGATGCATCATATAGCATTGTTATAAATACTGTAGCTTATACAGTAAATAATTTTACTGAGTGCCAAAAGGGTTCTTAGTGTTTGCCCTATCTATGAGACCCAGAAAAAATCTGTCTATACAAACAGACAATACACCTTGATATTCCAATACCCGATTCCCCTGAAAGCCCCATTATCTGATAACCACAACAGATGTGATGGAACAGAATGTAATAACCTGGCAAAATGTCTGGAACAGAGCGGGAGTGTGTTCGACCAGCTAGGAACAGAGTGATAATGCTCTCCTGTTGTGCAGGGTGAGCACAGATAGGTGGTACATCAGAGGCGCCATTCATCACACCGAACTCCACAAACGCACAGAGAATTTGTGAGTGGGGTCTAAAGTTTCTCTTTCAGGCTAACTGGCAATATGGTTGAAAAAGATTTTTTAATGCACAGCCCCTGTGAAAAGCAGGGGAAATGGAGACAAGCAAGTTGTGCTCTCAGTAGTGTGAAAATGAAAAATCAATCAGTTCTTCCAAATAGTGTACAACAGCATGACAAAACAATTACTATTGGATCATGTGTCCCAATGCAGAGAGCGAGGTCTGTGTGTATGAGAGAGATCAGTCATGTACGTGTCCACATATGAGAAAATGCATTCTTATTCCCTTAGTGTCACGTTATATATAAAAAGACTTATCTAATCTCAAGTGTTGGCAGGTATTTACGTATCTACAGGAGCTGCTTTGTGTGTTTGTAGGAGAGAATTCCTATACACAGTATATGTAATATGTTGAGAAACAGAACATCCATAATCCAAGACCATGGTTTTCAGCCCCCGAGACCCTTCCCAAGACATGGAGTTTAACTATTTTGGGGTGTTGTTTACAAGTGAGGGTAGATTGGAGCAGGACAGGCAGATTGGGCTTTATGTTGATCCATCAGAATCAGAATCAGCTTTAATGATGCACATTCCTAGCTTCTCTAGGACAGTACAAACAGAAAACAAGTACATGAAGTACAAAAGTACAAAACAGTAAATAAAGACAAATTACAGACAAATTCTAACAAGACAGAAAGACAAGACAGTGTGTGTGTGTGTGTGTGTGTGTGTGTGTGCTGAGTTGGTAAACAGAATGTACTGATGAGTCTGGAATCCTGGGATTGATTCCCAGGTCTGGTCGAAGGGTGGTGGCAGCAATGTGGCTGGGGAACTTTACCTTCACCGTCTCCAGCAGGGCTGCCTGCTCCACAGCGCTGACAAAAGTCATGGTTTTCTTGGATGGACAAAACTGCTTTGCCCACACTGGCTTCAGCAATGGTCTTGAGGACTTGGCTATACTGCCACGGGTATCGTCCTTTTCCAAGAGCTGTATTGCAGCAGCTGGAGAAGTGCTCTAGGGTACCTCTCTTGGAACACAGTTGGCATGCTGGTGATTCTGCTATACCCCGTGTGTGTGGATGAGGAATTTAATGTGGTCCAGCTCACTTTCCTCTAAACCGCAATTTCCCATCTTTTCCAGGTTCCCTGTTCATTTCCACCGAATTGCAGGATGTTGTCACAGCTGCTCTCACTCCTCCTGGACAAGACGCCGCCTCCCGTTCCTTCTGGTGTTCAGTTGTGGAGTTGGAAAAGATCCTAACCCAACTTGTCTTCTTGCAACCACTCCCATCATCTTCTGTGATGCAACCTTGCTTCAGCCTCTTGGACAGCCTCATCCACCCTCGACTTCCTGCCCATCCTCACTTGGATTTCAGCTCATCAGTCCATGTCCTGAACCACTTCTCTAGCTCTTGTAACCTTGAATTCCTCTTCCAAGAATATGAAGGGTAATGCAGTTTGTTGTTCCATTTCTAAGGTCTCTATTGTGGAGATTGAGACTTCACAGATGAGGAGGGACCACAGGATCCTGGGACCCAGGCTTTGATCTTTCCAGGTAATCCAGACTTATCCACGGCATTCAGCCATCTTTCCAACTCCTCACAAGTAGAGTGGATAGATGTTGAATCTCACAGAGAGCTGCCAAAGCCTTGCCCAAGCTTTACCTTCTGTGATTGTTGGAATGGCTGTGCTTGCAATGTAAAACCAAAACTTGGCCTCCATCTTCCTCTCCCCGAGAACAATTGCTTCTCAAAGGCCACTGTTTATGTCTTTCCCTCTTGGCATTGTGTTAACACATGCCTGAATGCTCCAGACCAGCAAACTGCCAAAATGCCTCTATAAAATCTGCTTTCATAGCATCTGCACACCTGCTGATGCCCAATTAACCGAGGGCTGATGATTCGCAGCACCTAGCTGTAACATATATCTTTAAGTCACATGGAAAGAATGCAAGTGTACTTAGGAACGACTGCATTTCTCTTTTCCTTTTTGGCTTTGTTTTTGTTCATAATGGCACATTGAAAAAAGGTACAGATGTTTATCCAGCCTGACTCCACAGGTGAAATGATCTTAATGAATTGTTTGTGCCAAAGATTCTCAGTAAATTAATCATATTTGCGCCTCGTTTCCAGTGACCTCTTGCTTCAAATACTAATCTGACAGTGGTCTGCTTGATTTATTGATACACAGATTAAAATTAGGAGACAGGACCAGGCCGAGTGGATGTTTTACATTCAAGAACACATTAGTTTTTATCTCGTCATCATTTTAAATCACTGAATTAACATTAGTTAGCACTGTCCATACCATATATATATATATTTATATGGCACATTTTTAGAACAGCATGACAGCTGACCAGGATCTTAAACTTACTCTGAAGTTTACCAGAAGCTAATTGAGGCTGGTGGGATATGGGTGCGTCAGGAGGTCAGTATTGGTCAGTAACCTTGCTGCTGCATTCTGTGCTACCTGAAGTCTGTTTAAGGCAGCAGCAGAGAGGCAGCTGGAAAAAGCAAGATCTAACCCCAGCATTGATCTGGGGGGCCATAGATAGGCTTGATCCCAGCTGTTTTTTAATGGTGACAATAAGCAAGTTAAAAATGAGAAGCTGCTACCTGAATGTTTCTCTAACTACATTAAGCCTCGCCAGCAGCAGCGTCAAAATTAAAACTAGAGTCAATCTGTCATTGCAGCACAATAATCGTGTTATCATGATTATCTTCATAATCGCTGGAAGCCAAAATCATAATTGAGAATAAAATTAGATTAGTCGCCCAGGCCTATAGTGTATATGTCAAACAGGGTTTCTTGGTTCCATTTTGTGTGTTCCACCGAACAGGTGTACAGCTTTTGCTTTTAGAAAGTAACACCATGCAATATTAGCAGGTACTCATCAGCAGTTACATAGTGCACATTATGTGTGAGTAGGTGAAAGTAACTATGTGTTTAATAAAGCACTGTATAGATTCCAACTTTATAAACTGCTTCAGCTTCTACAGTTTATTTTTACAACCACACCCACATCTTTTCTGGACACACACCCTCACTGCGTTTTTGTGTTCCTAACTGTTAAAAACACATTTGTTTGTGTTTTTAACACACGTTGACATGAGAAACATGACTCTCATGTAAACAGTAAAAAAAAGATGAAAACAAAATCAAGAGTAACCACCCTACTACAGGTTATGGAAAGCTTCAGGTTACAGGTTGGTGAGCACCTGCAGCCAAAAGAGGCTTAGAGTAAGCAAGCCCCTCACAGTTCAAACGTGAAATTTTGGATCCAAAGCTAACTTGTATCAGAGGAAACCAGAGAACAGGTTTGGAAATAGAAAGAAGTAAAAGAATAATAAGATAGCAGTACCAAGGCCTTTTGGTTATTTTTCACGCAGACAGGTGCACATGGAGCATCTGCTTTGCCAGATGGAGGTCCCAAAGTGACTCTTTCCTCTGAGATATTCTCACTTGACTCTGGTTTTCTTAGCATTTGTGATTACCAAATAGCAGAGATTTTTCTGTGAGCCAAGTGATTAAGTGGGTTCCAAATTTGCCTCTTGCCTTCCACAGAGAGCCTCCTTGCCCTCTCTATTTTCTGCAAGATACCAGACTTTCTGCAGCAGTAAATTAATCAAGAGCCATTTAACATTCATGATGTTGGGGAGTGAGCAAATGCAGCCATTAAGACATTTGTCGCAGTGTTTGCCGGTCCACAGGGGGTGAAAGGGGAAGAAAAAACAACTGCGTGTCTGTTTAACAAGAGGATGCCAACTGCTGAATTCGAGACTGGGGTAACTATTTTAGAATGATAGATAAGTGATTTCTGCAAGATGCATCTGCTCAGTTGAAAGAGGATTTTGTCTGCTGGGAAAGTGCTTCTGGAAAGGAAAGAAAACATTAGTTGAAGAGCCCTGCTGTTAAACGACAAGTGTGCAATGCTTTTGTTTTAACTTTCATGATTGACGAGTCACAGGAAAGCTTAAAGTGGAATGTCATTAAGAAATCCCTGAGAAGCTGGAGTGGAGGGCGGGTGAGGGAAGAGGCGAGAAAACGGTGCACACATGCGCATGTCTGCACACACACTTTCTCTCTGACAGGAAATCTTTTGCCCCTACTCACCATGTGGTTTGTGATTGCTGGTGATGGGAACAGGCCATGTTAGAGCATACAGACAGCCACTGTATACCTCTGACTGAATGAGAGGGATGAGGTGCTCTTTTCTTAGAGTTAGTGTTTTCTGTCAGAGCCAAATGTTTTTCTCAGGCTTCAAAATGGGCCAGGGCCCAGTCCTCCATGTCCAACCTGTCTCATGCCGCACCACCACCAACTGAGCGCATACTTTGACTGTTTGCCTACAGCACTGAGCACTGGACTGACTGAGTTACACAATCATAATACATGCAGTGGTCTCAGAAGATAGACCTCTTCACCTTTTAGCTTCTTGTGTAAAATACCAAATTATCAAGTTTCCAGACTGGGTGGGAAGTGCCAGTGATCTGTCAGGTCTCTCCACAGACCACTTAAAGACATTGGTGCAGTGTTGTCTTAGCTTTATCTTTTGGTCTGCTGTCATGTCTGACTGAAAGGTGAACAATTTTGTCTAGAGCAGGTTTTCTTCAAAGGCTTCTTTGCTATGACCAGTCTTCCTTTCCCTGTCACTAAGAAGCCTCATTTTCTATGTCTTTCTACCATAAAGGCCTGGCAGAATGCTGGAAATTGGTTGTCTTGACAAAGGCCCTTCTCACCCAGTGGCTCTACTTCCACAAAGTGAGCAAAAGGGGAAATGTTTGCCGTTCTCTTCTGGCTTACTTATCGAATTTGCTATTTTATGGAGCAGTCATATTTCTAAGGTGAGATGGAAAACTTAAGAGTCCTGGTGGTTCCAGTCTTCCATTTCAAGGTTGATGCTGCCTTACTCCTGGAAAGACTTAGAGCTTGATGATTTGATTGATTGATTGATTTTGTCCTCTTCTACTCTATGCATCTCCGCAAAAATTACACCACAGTGGTCTATAGAGAGTTCCAAGAACCTATTAAACACCTCGACATGTGACCTGGTGTGACTGGGAATGGAACTCGCTCACCCTTGGGTTTGAAGATCACTGCTTTACCCACTGAGTTATTATGGCTTGGTCTGTGTACTGTTATCCAGTGTGAATTGTGGAACCTCACACATTTGTGGCCATCAAGAAAGCAGTAGTCCATAAAAGCTCATCAAATGTGGTGTAAGGTTGAACTGTCACATTTAGTCACCGCTTAGGTTTAGACAACTCTCATTCATCTCCAGTATGTGTGAAGGCAAAGTGACATTTTGCACAACAGTCTGTCTACTTATCTAAACTCACAGTTGTTTCAGGGATCTGGAAATTTCACAGTTAACGTTTTTATTTGGTTATAATTTTAATTGTAAAGTTTATTATAAAAATGTAAATACCCAACCCATACACCTCTTCCCCCATAACTCTCAGGTAGTGTGTCTTGAGTTCATAAACACACTCTACAATCGTAAATGCAATTGTTTGTTTTGTTGGTTGCTTGAAATAATTTAGGTCTCATGTATACATTTGCCTCCAAGGGTAGATTAATGTCTGAATGAATGAGTTTAATAGGCCTGACTTGAAGCAGAATAGAATCGAAATAAACTTTATTACCCGCCAGAGTGGAAAATTGTCTTTGGCTCAGAACAAATGTGGCAACAAGAAACCACTACAACAGAAGACTACACTTTCGGTAAATAGGAAAAAACTGCAGACAACAGAGTCCTGCATGTGACCAGTTTTGCAGCCTTCAAATGCAAAGCTCAGTACCAGACATACCTGTCACCTGCACTTAGCCCCAAAACCAACTTGGACCTGATCCGACCCGTGAACTAATGCTAGTTACACACATGCAGAGTATGAGTAGTAAAATGAGCTGTCCCATTTAGATACAACACACTTACTTGGCTCCAGTTGTTCTTTGTGGAAGCTAAGTGACACTAACAAAACTAATTTTGCACAACAAGCTGTCTACATATCCGAACTCCCAGGAGCTGTCAGTCAGCTACATTCCCTACTCCCATCTGTATCTCGTCCACTATCAGCCAGCTTTCCACTGTTGGTTCATTCTTAAACATGCCCATACGTTGTATGAATGTTTTTCCAGGCGCTTACATACATTTTTCAGCTTGCTTTCATGTTACCCAACCCTATGGCGGATTTGTATACTTTAATCATTTTTTGTCCACTTTATGCTGTTACAAAAACGATATGTAATAAAAATGATTCATAAGAATATAGATTTCTTTTACAAAAAAGGCTAAAATTAATAATCCTTTGCTGAGATCACTCTGTGGATGCATTCTGCAGAAATCCTGTAGCTTTGACTTATTGTTGTGCTAAAATAGTTCAGTTTAAATTGACTTTTTTTAGCTTGATACATTTCCGTAGCTTTTTCTCTTCAACCTTTGTTGTTCTCTCTCTTTTTTTTGATGTATAGTGTGACAGTAATAAGCATATGTGAAGAAACGGTGGACTGTATATAAATATGGATTCAATCTAGGCAAATAAACATTTGGGAGTTTTTGGAGTTATCCGCATTCATTCAACCCTATGTGTGTTCTTTTACTATGGAGCATTAATATGGGCCAAATCCTCTGCTTGCTTCTCTTAAGGTGCCTGATTTTAAAAGAAGGTGAACTGACACAACAGCATCCACAGGCTTAGATAGAAACTTTCCTGTTGATCTTTAATTCATTTATTCATCAACAACACTACTAGTGCATCATTTGTGCCTTTTTAAAGAAAACTCAAGTGGGACCCCTAATGTACTCTAATTGACCAGCTCAGACTAGGTTTTAGAAATCACAAAAGTGATTTCTATTTTGTTTTTGGTTTGTAGAGCACTGACCAAATAATTGAGTTTCCCTGACTAGAAATTCTTTTTTTTTCTAGGAAAAGGTTTTAGGATTTATTGCTGGATACTTTCTCACAATAATGTGAAAATAATCCACACCGTCAAATCTACTGTAAAAATCTGTCAGTTCTTTAAAAGAAGAAGAATCCACTTTAATGTCAATGAATACATTGTTACATGTTACAATGAAATGTATTCCCTGCTATTTCTGCCTCCCAGCCCTCTACCTTAACCACTGAGCTACCAGGCTGCCTATTAATTAACTAATTGACTAAAACCACCAGTTGGGAGCCAATAAAGGGAATTTCATTATTTAATTTCTAATCATACCATTCTGGGTCAGCAGAAGACTTTTAAAACTGGCACATGAAAGAGATGAAACCAAAACTTTGCAATAACTCATTCTAGATGTCGTAAAGCTAAATGATTTGTGTCTCTGCCTATTTTCAAACCATACAAGCAGCACTGTTTCATGCCGCGATAAGTGGCACCGTTGTTACTCTTTGCTTTGTCTTTAGATTTTGGTACAGAGCATCCACTGATTTGTTCAATTGATTGGCTCAACCGCTGGGTCCTCCTCCACCACCTACTTTTGTTGTACTAGCTATTAATTAACAACAATTTCACTCTTCACCTCCATTTCATTCCTTTTCTTTCCCCCTAGCTCGTTCTGAGGTGGGGATTGTTACACAAATGGGGGAAATAAAGGGATGAAGTGGCTGTGTGCTCTCCTCCTCTGCTTGATTTATCTAGTACCTAGTGTTGACAAACTTGATCTGTGTCATAAAGATGATTTATTAAGTATTTCTGCCCACTGTAAACTTTCGGTTCCAAGATTCGCTGTTATAAAAGACAGTAGGCAGGTGTTGTTAAAAATGAAATAAAATTAAAACAGCTTAAGGTAGAAGCATTGAATCACCAGGGCAGAAACCACACTCCATTGAAGAAACCCCAAATCTCACACATAAGTTTTGATGTCAGCATTGCATGCATTGGAGTCTAACTTTCATGAGTCTGAGGTGGATTCAGATTTCAGTGCTCTTAAAAAGATGGATAAAGGCCAAAGGGCATGGCCAAGCACAGGAGCTTGTATCTTCATTTTCTCTAGAACAGAGTATTAAATATGAATGGACTGGTACAAGAGGCCTACAGGCAGAAAATTAGAAAGTTGAGTTGGCACACGGCCTGGTAGCTCAATGGGTTAAGCGGCAGACTGGGATGTAGGAGGTCGCAGGTTCGAATCCCGTCTGACTCCTAATCTATCCACTACCAGGTGTGTCCCTGAGCCAGACACCCAGCGCTAGCTCTTTGTGAGTCGCTTTGGATAAAAGCGTCTGCCAAGCAAAGTAAAGTAAAAAAGGAGCTCTTTTTGACAAATGGTGTTCTGCTAATGGGGAAATGGCTGAGTCTCTTCATGAGTTAACACTGTTGCAGGATTTAAAAAAAAGTCCTTGCCCAAGAAATTGATAATGTTCTTAAATAAACAAAAGGTGATTTTGTGTCCAAAGCAGCTGTGTTAGCTGATAAATTTGTGTTAAATAATTTGTGTGCCCCTACCTCTTGTCCAGAGAAAACCAACAAACAGTTGCGCCCTTCAGCCTGAGTCTAGTCTAGTCTAGTGACCACGCTGGAGCCAAAGTTATGCCCATTCCTGAGGTGCTAAAAAGACCTGATTTAAACCCAGAGTTGCTGGTGAACAAACCAGATAATTCCTCCATCCCCCTCCTGTCCTATTCCAGTGGTAGATGAACTATTTCAAAGGTTAATTGTTGACTGTATGGGACATTTGCCCATGCCAAACTAGGTTTCCATGACTTTCTGACTAGCCCTACACAAATCAAGCAGCATGCCTATCAGGCAAGCCCAGCCAAGAGAGACTATAAAAAAAGAAGTTAACTATCTTGGCTTTGCCATGCCAAGCTCCAGCTCCTGGAGTTTACCGTGTCTCCTTTTAGATTTGGTACTACGTGTCGTGTGGTAATTTTTAACACTTGGGGATATTATATGAGTCAACTGATAGTTGAAAAGATGCTTAAAGCTGATCTGCACACTTGTGTGTCTACAAATACCATCAGGGCCTAGAGCCTTACTTGGATTAATATGCTTTGACACTCCGTGACATTTTCCAAGTCATAATGTAGATAAAGTATTTTAAGAAGAAAATATTCTCTGTAAAGTCACGTCTTTCAAAAGGAATTAAAGCATTAGGCAGTGCTGAGTCACATTTACTCAGTTTAGTTTACCTGTCAATGACCCTTCCAAGCTGTTGGTCACCACTGAAAATACTAAAACTATGTTTTCCATTTGATGGATTTTGCTGTATTTCTCTGGAGATTTTTTTCTGCATTGTCAATACATAACATTGGCCTCCTCCAAGCAAGAAATATGTTTTTTACTATTCAAACAAAATTTAGTTTGGAAATATTATAAAATGTTTTCAAAGAACAACACCCAAAATAAGCAAAGGTTCTACCAATTACTTTAAGGTTCAACAGAGGTCATGGAAGATGCTCCCATCCATTGTCTCAAGATAACCCTGCAACTTAGAAGAATGCAGTTCTTTATCCAGCATTTTAGTTTAGCATTTCCAAGTTTTCAGTCTGTTGAAGAAACTCGATAAGCTGGCAATGATTAACATTACCCAAAATAAATTTGGTCATCTGGAGAAATGGATTCCAGTTTTTGCAACATATCACCCATAAGATAAAAAACTGGAGACAAATGTACAGGTCAGGAATATATGTTCTTTCACATATCACTATAGTAAGACAATACCTTGACTTACATTAAAACACACAAAAAGTTAGTCCTCGTGAAAAAGTCAAATTCAACTACAGTATACACAAACAGCTGCAGGGTGCAACATTTTATTTAAATGATTTAAATATAAAGTTTTAATCATAGCAGCTTTAAAGCTAGAAGGGTTAGGGTTAGGGTTAACACAGTGTTAAACAATGGGAAAAGGACACACAACCTTAGTGACATGGTATGATGTCATATGAGTAGACTGTAGAGCAGAGAAAGGCTCAATTTATCAAAAAAGATACCATAGTGGATTTTTGTGATATGAAGTTCGTTGTAGTAAATTCAAATGTTATTAAAAATTGTCAGGCAACAGAGGGTTTTAGGGAAATACAATGACATGGTCAAGTAAATGATCAATACAGCTTGATATATTTTATTATGTTTAAAGCACGCCTGCACACAAAAAAGTCAAAGGTAGATGACCAAGTTGGATGGTGGACTAACAAAGGAATGAAACTATTCACTCCATACACCTCAACAAAAGCACTTTAAGGTTGGAGAAATTAGCATGATTTTATGTGGGTGTAAATTTAAATTGCAATTTCATTTGTCACATACATAGTTACACAGTGTACAACACACAGTGAAATTTGTCTTTTTTAACTATGTGTAAATGTTTAACTATGTATGTGACAAATAAAATTGCAATTTAAATTTACACCCACATAAAATCATGCTAATTTAAAATCATGAACATAAAATCATGCTAATTACTACAGTGGGCAACAACAGACCACGTCTGGGAAGCTAGCACTGGGTGTCTTACACAAGGACAGACCTGGTATGTGGGATGGGCTGGGTGCCGCAGCAGGGAATCGAACCTGCCACTAGTTACTAAATGAAGGAGTCTTATAACCTAATTATGCACAGCACCTTTAAGAATGAAAGAGGTATTTTAAAGAACCATATTTAATAGAAAGACAGACACTTTTTCTAATGAAACTTCTCAGACTTATCTCTATCACTTCAGGTAGTTTTGGCGCTTCATATAACTCAATACCTGTTGCAGTTTTCTAGTCCACATGTTTGCCTGTGTTGTGTTTGAGCAAAATCAGCCCAGAAACTATTTTATTCTAACCTCCTAACATCAAGAGCAGACAAAGCTAAAGAGTCGCTTGGGAACACAGTGGAGCATTTATAGCAGCTGAAGACTTGAGTTGAGATAGAAAATGTGCGTGAATTTTAGACTTGGATTCATCATTTTGACAAACATATAACCTTATTTGATAATATTGCTGTTCTCAAAGTAAAGAAAGAAAGTGTGTATGTTAGCTATCCAATTCTCCACTTAACCAAACACTATGTTTATCCTTACTCTGCACATACAGACTGTATAATCACCCTTTGAGGACACATACTTGTAACTAATTGGGATGGAATTCATTCCTCTGCAACATTCTGGTATTGCAGTTTAGCACAGATTTCTATCTTTCTGAACAATGGCACTGATTGTTTCACAGACAGAGAGACAGAGAGAGAGGGAGAGAGAGAGAACAAAATGACAGAATGAGCATGCTCACATCCATTGGGTGATTCTGGATTTGCTGGAGTGCAGATAATCAGTGTTCATTCCTCCCATCCCCTCTTCCACACATGGAGTTAGAGAATGGGAAATTGGAAGGCAGCAGGTAGATGCAATAATTATTTGCTTCACCGTCAAAGACATTGAGCATGGCAGAGAAAACAATGCAGCTCCCGGATTGGAACAAAATAGGAAGCAGTGATTTAGTCACACACTCATTTGCAGTAACAGAAAACCTCGTTCAGCATCACGTTGTGCTGCTCGGCATCTTTACAGAACTGCTTACAGAGCAACGAGCCATGAATGAGCGAGGCAGACACAGGACTGCTTCAATGATCATAACCTCACTTGTTGATTTTTAAATCCTTTTTTGTATAATTACATAGTGTACAGTGGATATTTTTGATGTTAAAACTGTACATAAACTGGATTAAACAATGTGTGTATTGTACAGGGGCTTATTTATAGTAATGAAATCATAGAAAGTTCTCACCCAGCTATGCAGTTATCTTCAGCTAAAGAATAGTTGAGTGATTTAGGATTCATTTGCTGATGTAGTACTGGAGACAGTAGAAAGGAGCTGGAAATAAAAGCCTGTAAAAAGTTGTGATGATGTTTTTTAGACCGACCCCAGCATTAGAAATTCAATAATGTAATTGTACCTTGTCCAAGCAATGTTGGTCTGGCAGTGATTTCAGTATTACTAAAAACTTCCAATAACTGCAATTAACCTATAACTATAAGAAGCGTGACAGTAGTATGCTTTCTCTACTCTGCCACGTTGGGTGTCGCATTAAACTTGAAGTTCAAATACTAAATAACGTTAAGCAGTTACATGGGTTTTTCCATCGCACTTGAGAAGTGGATGAGAAAAGCCAGATTTAATCACCTGCACACTCTTGTGGTTGTTGTTGTGCTAGATCACATACTCTATGTGAATACAGGAAACAGTGGAAAGTCACTTGTGCACCGCTCAGTAAAAGGACACAGTTTTAGAAGGTTCCACTAACTGCAACAATTGCTGCAATTTATGAAGCCAGTGAATGATCGACTGTCGTCATTGTCCACTTCAATGTGCTGCAGCACTGATTGGGATCCATGATTCAACAGCGTTTCATAAATGACAACACTAAAGAAAATGGCATGGAAAGTGACAGTTATCATAACCTAATATTTTGTTGCACAACCTTAGGAAGTCACTAAATTGATCTCTCCCACATGTCATGACAATGACAGTATCACTGCTGCTCGCAAGATGCTCCAACATCTGTGTAACATCTGGGTAGCTATGTGAACCAGTACAAAAACTATCAGGGGGGTACGAAGATTAGAAATAGACAAATTGATGGTGGGTTTGGGACTGAAAAGGGTTCTGTGCAGACCTCCTCATATCTCAGGACCATAATGTGGAACACGTTTCCCTCTCACTTATGCAAGTCTGTGATGGAGCGATAGTCAAACCAGCATTACTGATGACATATCCCAGCTGATTTTATCAACATTTTGTGAGTCTTGAACACAAATTTCTTTTAAATATTCACTTTGTAAATGACTTTGGGGCGGCAAAGGACCTGGGCATTCTATACACATACAGATTTTGTCACACTGCCCGCTCTGATCTCTCGCTGACTGGCACCTTGGCTTTACTGCCAGTACGCCACTTACAGTACCATGTGAAGGAACATGGCTAAGACTACAATACGGTAAATACAGGATGGTGCAGCTGAATTGACTTTGATGATTTGTTTGGTGCTTTGAACAGCAGAAGTCAACCGCCCAAGTGTTTAACAGCACTGAAATGTTTGAGGGATCCCTGAATGACACAGCGAAGGAATCATCCACATCCACATTAATGCCTAAGGGCCAATAAAACGTTACCATTTCCATATCTATGGACTGGAAACTAAGGCGATTGTGCTACATAATCTGGTTGCGGTTAAATTGGTTGTTTTTCTGGTTTACTTGAGGAGTTAGGCAGTGTGCTGATTCTGACTACTTGATGTCTGTAGCATGCTGGTTAGCTTTACAGATAACCTGATATCATAAAAAATAAAATCAAAACAGACAGGGACACTGGATGATAGAAAAAAAACAGGCAGTCATAACATATATAAAGTGCAATAAAAAGTATTCACCTTGACTGGTGGTTTCTGCAAAAATGTTTAACAGAAAAATGTAGTAAAAGTATGGGAACAAGAAGTAGCCTCACTATTAGTATTGTCCCCAATAAAATGCAGATCACCTGAGTGCTGTAAATATGTTTCAGGAGTTTTGTGGTCACAAAGTCAGATATGATTCTCCTGAAGTTAGAGTTAGAGGCTTCTGTGTCTCAGATAGAAGAGACAGTGTGTACTGCACATTAAAGTCGGGCCCTTCAGGGGTTTGTCTTTATCTACAAAGACACATTTAGTTAGGGATCTATTGAACTATGTCCGGACGAGTCCAATCAAAAAGAGGAAAGATAGTAGATAATAAAAGTTTTTCTTGCCTTTATGTATTCTCTGTTGTTCCTCACATAGCCTAATTTCTGCCACTTGCGTATCAAATTTGAAAAAAATAACATAAACTTTTTAAAAAAATAGAACATTGTGCCACTACATTCATCCCTTCATCTCAGGCCCTGGTCCAGCTATAGAAAGAGTACCATCCCTAAAGATTACAGCAGATGCTGTCGATGTAACGACTGCTGGGAAGGAAGAAATCTAGATAAGAAGTTTATAATTGATGTTTCATATCAGCTCTCGCTTGATATTAAAAAGATAATACAAGTTTGATAAAAGTGAAAATCAGCTCTGCTTTACTTTACATTTCCCCCATTGTGTTTTTTTATTCTCTGACCTGTGATGACATTTATAATGTAATAGTTGCTCATCATATGACTTACTGATTCAAAGATTCATTAATTAGTGTGCAATACTGCTACATGATTCATGCAGGTATAAGAAAGAGCATTTGCTTAATGATGACGATGTCTGATGTTACATTAAAACTATCTGATAACAAATTAACATGTTTTGAACATGGTTATGGAAGGTTTAGTCCAAAAAAATGGAAATGGTTTCTGATGTGCTCACTGGTAGAGAGAACATAGTGAAAGGTGTGAATTTCAGATTTTCATGTTTCGTTGTAAATCTGACCGGTCATACACGCATACTGTCTCTTCGGCAGCAGTTCTTCTCTACTTGTGTGCATGCTTCTTACACCTGGATGTGGGCCATACATACCACTATTTCTGATAGATCTGCCCAGTCTCACATTGGATTGGAAGCAATCTGTGAACTATAATTTTGAGATGTGTTTTTCAGGGTTTAAGTTTTGGCTTTTACTGGGCAACTCAACAACAGTGAGAGTCCTCCTCTGGAACCACTCAAACTTTCTTGGCCAGTGTATTGCTTCACAAAATAATCTTTCTGAGAAAGATGGGCGCATCTCCGTTTTCCAAGTCACATCTCTAAACTAATGTAGCTGGGTTCTTTTTGAATACTATAAAGTTGCATCTGAACCTGTTTGTGTGAGTGGCCCAACAGGTGTGGTGCAGGTTTTTTTTCTAATCAAAATGGAAGTAGCCTAATTAGCTGTTCCTGGTGTTCACGAGAGTTTGGCAGATCCAAGCAGGCTGTCATGGCTGTGGCTATGTTTAGCCACCAGACCAAAAAGGCCTGTTTGATGGAGTGCTGGTGAGATGGGGGTCCGGCATGTTATCCCATTTCTGTAGAACACCAACATGACCATTGGGTTCTTGGTTGCCTCCCTGCTAATCAACCTCTTAACATCCTCAACCTGTGATCATTTGCAATCTCCATTTTCTTGATTATAATCCTTGGTCAGCAGACTACTGGGGCTTGAGATTAGTCCTTCAACCACAAACATTAAGTTCCTCACTCCAGCCCAAATTGTTTTTCCTTATTTAGGTTTAGTGGCAGCGGGAGAGAGAAGAAGGCTTTAGAGTGACTATTATCCAGTTCTATTTACTTCAGAGTTCAGGGCACAACCACATTCACACACTCAACTATAAGCTTATTTCCATCTGGAGCTCAAACAAAGGAACCACCGCAGTTCCTCATCAAAATGAAGATTGCATTTCCTCAAGGAAAAACAACACAATGAAAAGTCAGGAGGGTTAATGACACTTGTGAATAACCCTCCATGTGGGCCATTTGGGGGATAGTTTTCAGAGAGAGAACGAGAAAGGAGGTGGATAAAGAAAGCGAAAGAGAGGGCCTTGCTTGGTGACAGTGATCCATTTTGAATATAATCAGGCACTGCTGCTTTAGCTATTAAAAACAAATTAGGCAAAAGAACAATTAGCAAGCATTGTCTTACAAATACTATGAGATGCATTGTTCTCTGTTAGAACACATGTTAAATCTAATTAAAGTGAACTCTGGGTTGTCTGCTCTGTTGTTTATGGAGGGAATGCATAACAGAGGGGATACACTAGAGATAGTGTACATGTCTAGAAAAACACAATCAATATAAGCCCCTTGTCATTTTTTCCTTTATGCAGAGTTCCAGCAAAGAGACATTTGCCTTCTAAACTTATCACATAGTTTTCTTGAAATAATTACTCGAGTCTCAAAGAAGAAATGGACAAAAAATTTGCTTGTTTTCTATTAATCAACAACATAATTGCGTTGTTGAGGGCCTCACAATGTAGTTGAGAACCACTGAACTGAACTAGCCAACTGTATATAAAGTAGGGAAAACTAACCAAATCTTGAGCAGCACCATTAAATTCTGCTTATCACTGATCACACCTCATGTTTATGCCGTCTACTGTGTGATACTTTTTTCAAGTTACAGGGCCCATGGAGGACATGTAGCCCCATTGCATACTATTATTGCACTGTGCTGCTGATACATACTTTACACCTTTGAATAACATTTAAATAAATTTAATTGAAATTACTTTCTTAGATTTTATATATTTGTACTTGGATTATCTAGTTATTCCTCTACCACTGCTGTAATAGAATCCAGTAGAAAAAGGAGTAGGAGCCAGGAACTGGTTAAGGTCTTGCAAGACTTAATACCACACGGTGTGCGAGCAAGTTATCAAAATCCTATATCCACACTATTTCATTCCATTAGTCCTCAATCGTTTAATTACAAGTCACAAGCTTTTGCTTAGTCCTATTTGTATCACGGGTGAGGGGGAGTCAGGACACAAACGCATACTTACTAAGGTAAAAGACTGCAACAGAAAATCAATGCCACAGAAAATCACTCCTAAACCAAACTCACAGTGCCAAACAAAGTCCAGGGCAATAACAGAAGAACACAAACAGACCAAAGTGGGGGGGGTTATATGGCATGATCCAGGTTGCTTGACTGGTAACAGCTAAAACAGATGAGGTTGATAGAGAGCATCTGCAAGAGTTAACAGGAGTGCTGGGAATAGTAGTCCATCAAACCAGGAAGTGAATAGTCCAGAGGGTGAGAAAGAGGTTGTGGGTAATATAGTCAAATATAACCAGAAAAACAGAATCATCAGAACACAGAAGAAAACTAAAAGGAAACATGAAGCTGAACCATATAAAGACATAATCCAAGCAAACAAATGTACAGACAAGCCAAAATCACACAGAACCTTAACTTAAATCAGACGGACCGTGACAATTTGCCATGTTTCCAAACAACACAGAGAATTCTCAACGAGAGAGAATCATATTAGAGTTCGATAAACCAAGAGCCGCATCTTCTCATAGGTCCAGTGGGGAGAGAATTAAAAAAGGAATCAAGACAGACAGAGAAAATTTTTAATCACCAGAGAATTAAACTCAGTTTTTCCAAGGCCAGAGTCAAAGAGGGTTGGTCAAGGCCGAATCAGGGTTGGTTCAGATTAGTGATGTTTAACTCAAAGCCAGAGGTTTGACTCATTATCGACCTTTTGAGCAGATGCACTGCAGTTGTTGTTTTGATGTCTCACTAAACAATGTGATCAACCCAAATGAAGCTTTATTTAGTCATAGATGTACTGGAAGGTGGTTTGTAATGTCAGATGTTCTTCTCCTTCTGCATATTCAGAACCTCTTACAAATTGATGTGGTTTCATAATAGTCAAGGTCAGTGGCCAATGGTCAGAAAACATGAGTCAAAGGCTGGCTGGAAACTTGACATGGAACGTCTGGTAAGTGTGGGAGGGGAACTGCTGTGAAATCAATGAATCAATGTTTACCACAAAAGCTAGTTTGTGTTACTACTGAGCGAGTGGAGAAACAGGAAATGGAATATCAAAATAAAAGCCAGGGAACAGGAAGTAAAGTTAGTTTCCATAACAATGCTGTGACAAAATCCCAGCCTTGTGTTTACAGGTTGTCACAATGCTTCTACAAGACATAATACATCAGATCATGCTGTGTTAAAAATGGCTTCTGGTGGAGTGTTTCTTACTCCATATTACTGGTGAAAAAAATTGTTGCTGTTTTCAGTAGATTGTGAACACAGGTACTGCTATGCAATATATCCAGAAGACAAATGTCACAGAAGTGACACCTGCGAGGCAGAGTGTAATGAAGCATAAGGTATTCTAACAAACCCAGAAGCCACTGTCCACAACAACAGAGGCAGCCTGGCAGCTCTGCCATCCGACCACTGTAACAGAGCCTGGTCCAGAGGGAATAACACCATCTCAGTGTTGACATGTTTTTGATAGGTGGTAAATAAAGTGTAACCTGTGCTGACACACTTATTTTGTCTTAGAGAAATGCAGTATCTATCATATTAATTTATAGTGCATTGAATCAGTGAGCAACACCTAAAGAAAACATAAAAGCACATGTTCCTCTTTGCAGATATAGTAAAGTTACGTAAGTCACATACACAGTCAGAACAAGAGCAACAACAGGAAACAATGAAGAAGCTTGACCTTTGTAAATGTCTTGTTTACTCTGAAGACACAGCCAGTTCAAAAAGAGAAAAACATATTTTCATCAGAAAAGAAAAGGTTTTTGAGTAAATGGAGTGATTGCCAAATCAATTCATCTTTAACTCCCTCCTCTCTCTCCCTTCCTCTCACCCTACATGGAGGCTTTGCACGCAAGCAGCATGAACATCAAAGGGAAGTCAGCCCATGTGATTGGTGCTGGAGCATGAAGTGGTTGTCAGACATTGCTCTTGTCAGCTTCCTTCATGTGGAGCGTGTGTTATTTCTCACAGTGTGGACTGAGCACCAGCAGCATGCCCCTGGTAACAGATGCACTGTTTTTTTAGTTAATTGAATTCTGAATTAACCATTGTTTACTGAGGAGCCCCTAATACATTATCTGCCTGTGTGATTACAATGAAATAATAACATGCAACTTTTAAGGACAAAAGGCAAACAGGAGAAGACGAGGACAGTACCGAGTCTACAACCATACACAAACAACGACAGAGATATTAAATTCCAGCAATTTAGTGGCTAGAGGTCCACCAGCATCTTTCACATTACACATTTATACTGAGCAAATAAGCAGCAAAAACAAGAAACAGGCTGGTCCTACATGTACTCATTACATAACCCAAAGATGAACCCACCCCACATGTTATCAGAGTATCTCCGTGTAGTGCCGTCGAGGTAACATGATCTTCTGCTTGTTGCCTATATGCTTATCTCTGCAAGATGACCTTTCAAACCAAGATGCTGACATCATGTTCATGTAGTTAAGCTTACACTTTCATGCTAAAGTAAACAAGCTCTTATCAGTGGAAATCCCCATTACTTTTTCATAACACAACTGCCAATGTAGAAGCATCAATCTGTGCCAGCATCGATAAACACCTGTGAAAGGCTTAGGAATGTATGCTTTCGAACAACAACGCCGAGATGTGTTACTGAGGACAGAACTGTCGACTATCAGAGGAGCACAAACCACCCCTTGATAATGAAATACAAAAAGCACAGCATGTGTTTTAGAAAATAAACTGGGTAATCTTCCATTTAGAAATTATTGTTTGAACATGCACGGCGTGTACATCAAGTCCTGCTGTATTTTGTTTTGGTGTTTGTCTCTCACGATTATCTGCTTTACTCTGCAGTGCACTGGACGACAAGAGCGCGTACATTTAATGAAATTCAAACTAACATAGAGCTGACAGTCGTAACGTATGTTGTAGCAACTGACATTTGAAATGTTGGCCATTATGCTGCCTTTGAATGAAGAATGAATTAACAATGTCATTAATATTTATTATTACGTATGTAAAAGAGCAATATCTTGAAGTCAAAATGAATTCTAAGAAGAACTGAAAACTGTCAACATATTATGTCAAAAGTGATTTACTCAAATTCCAAATTTAATGTGCACACATCCGTGTAGCAGCATTAAGACGTTTCAGGGTAGGCCCTCCAACCAGAGTAGTGGCAAAATGGGAGCATCAGGGCCAGTGGTGGTGTAGGAAGCTGACTAGTTATTAAACTGGCATGAAGAATTTAGGTTAGGGATGTGAAAAAACAGCTCTTACCACCAAGTGCTGTAGACCTGGGTGGAAGGTAGGAGGTTTGGAGGCCGCTTGTCAGATGGTTGGCTACAGCTGCTTCAAACAACAAAAACTAGTACTACAGGTCCTTCTCAAAAAATTAGCATATTGTGATCAAGTTCATTATTTTCTGTAATGTACTGATAAACATTAGACTGTCATATATTTTAGATTCATTACACACAACTGAAGT
>JAUMHF010000012.1:23119887-23181386 GCA_032359275.1 Microctenopoma steveboyesi
TCACCAAGACTGACACAAAATGTTCTCTGCGTTAAGTAGGATCTAAACAACTCTAGTGCTGCGCCCCTGATACCCACCCACTGCTCCAGACGAGAAAGTAAAATGGCATGGTCCACTGTATCAAAAGCAGCTGTCAAGTCTAAGATTACTATTGATAGAGATGTTGAACATTTGGTCTGTCTTTGTGGTTAGAAGACCTTTGTATACCTACTTTACAGCATTTCTTATCGTACTCAAATGTTGGTTTGGCCGTTGGGTTGGCCGACCATGTGACCCAACTGGCCACCCCATCCTCATCCCAAAACGGACATTTTCACTAAATACTAGTGATGGGTAGATGAGGCCTCATGAAGCATTGTGGCAGAAAAAGTTGTAGGCTAATATGCTGCAGCCCCGACTATCTCTCAGACCACGGCACAGTATAATCTCACTATGAAACAACGCGTCTCCACTGGAGTCCTAGAGCCTGTCATTTTCCAGCCAATTAAAAAGGAGAAGGGGCCTACACTATAGCCAATCAGAAAACAGCAGTATTGTATCTGGGTAAAATGCAACACAACAACCAATGAAAAGGCATCCCTTCCCTGAATTCTTCGTGATTCTACTACCTCCAACGTAGATTTAGTTGACTTAAAGCACAGAGTGAGTTATCTTCTGTTTGACAGTAACCCTAACAACAACCAATGTTGCCAGCTGCTGTTAGAGAATGTTGTCAAGATAATTAGCTTTAGTTTTCAGTGCTGAGTGTCTGTAGCCTAAACTTAGCCAAGAGTTTGACAGCCTGTTCACTGACAACAGCTGGTTAGAACAAATAGTCTAGGTCAGTGTTTTTCAACATTATTGTTTAGTGCAATGTCAGGCTTGATTTCCATATTGTACATTACATTATGTAATACATGAATCCAAGTTTAAAATATCTTTGATACATTTAAAATATCCAATAGGTTAAATAATAATGGTAAATGTCAACTCGTTAAATAGTGAAACTGAAGGTGATTTTGCTCATGGACTTCTCTTTGAGCCAGGCTTGTTCCAGTTTCATCCCGTTGACAGGTGGAGACGCTCCTCCTTTTAACACAGTTTGGTGCTTCACTGAAAGGCGATGCAGCAACTGTATCGGTCACGTGACTACTTCCTCTCAATACGTGGTCACGCTCTGTGAGCTAGATACATGCGCCGACGCATCAGTGTTGCTCAACCCATCATTACTAAATACTATAACAACTAATTTTTCTTTATTTAATATCTCTAGAGGTGCCAAACCATGATGCAACACTAAGACAAGATTGATCCTAGACTGCAGGATCAGAAATTCAACAGTGTTACATTTTCTCGTCTCTTGCTCACAAACAGAAATTTACCTTTTCAGCATTTCAACTTCAAGCTCCAAGGCATTGTTTGTGTTTCATCACCTGAATGTATGAAATCTGCTTTAGGCTTTTGCCTTTAAATTTATCCCATATCATCATTTTAGTTTTTGCTATACCATATGTTACTTTTGTTTTCAGTCCCCACCACAAGTACAAATTGCTTTATTCTTAATCTCTTGGATACTGTTTGCAGTGTCTCAGCTCTGTGTGACAGCATTAGGTCAAAAAACTTCTGTTGATGTCCTCTTTCTTTGCCAATTACCAACACAGTGCTCCAAAAATACTGCACAACACTGCTGACAATGCCCAAGTCAGCAGCTGCACCATAGGACGCTGTCATTTCAAATAGTGACACTGACCTGGAATTTGATAGATGGATGCAATTATTAGCAACACTCCCCCACCAGCACCCAATCATCACGGTGTTTTATTGCAGGTCAGTTTGTAAAGTCTTCCATGTGTGAATAGCAAAAACCTTTGTTTTTAGTTGGAGGGGAAATTTTGCCTTTTCAAGAAAATGTATTTTCTTGGTGGCATGGTAAGTGACAAGTGCTTATTCAGCTAACATATATTTTCTGCAGTACTTAAAAGCCAGTGACCGACTAATTTCAGGGTTTGAGGGGAAAGAGTGATTTAATCACCTTTCCAACACTAGAACACTAGTTTAAATAGTTATTTGTGCAACTGCCTGCTGCTGGAAATTACACCACAACAGCAGAGATAGTAAAATAAAGACAATGAGCTGACTCATTATAAACAACAGAAAGTCACTAAAAATCTCTACGTGGAGCAGAGCTCTGAATTCAGCTGGTAATTAAAGTTCATTACTACGCATCACACAAACGGCTCCTTTTCACACTGACACATATTTTTCACACTGCTGCTGTTATTACACAAATATAAACAAATACACAACACTGCACAGCTTATATATTTTATACATATAAAAACACAATTGAAAGTAGTAGCACTTTAAATTGATAGAACGAGTCTATAAGAACAAATGCTTCTTTCAGCAAATATACATGAGAAGAATTGTGAGGTATTCCCCTCATCCAATGAACACTTCAGCAACATTAAAGGTGCTTGGATAGATAGCCCCATCCCCCTTTTATGAGCCTCGGCCCCTGAGTTCTAACAATGATCAGGAGCTTTATAAGCTGGCTCTGTACTCTTGCAGCACTAGCACGATATCTAAAGCTACTGCAGGAAAGAAGCACAATAAGTGTGGTGTCCTTGGCACAAAACATCACATGTATATAAGTATATTCCTATATACATGTAAAAATACAAAATAAGACCCAACTAAATACACAAAGAGATTCTGGGAAAATAATGGAAAGAAAAATGGGGATTGCTGAGGATCTGTGGCTATAAATCAGTGTTCACTTCACTGACCTACAATTATAGTTTTAATAATATGAATCCTTATGAGGAATCCAATTAACTTGCTCACAGTACTTTTGCTGTAGAGGGTAGGTATCTGCAGTCAGCTTTTGTTGGAAAAAAACTAGTAACAAGTAAAACTAACAAAAAATAGTTTCATGCATTTTCCCCTTTTTGTTTAAGCATTAATGGATGTACGGTGACACTAATTGCACACCTAAATTCCTTTCGAGTAAAAGTACACCATTTGCTGGTGTTTAATTGCTGGTTGCATCTGAGCCACATTCTATAACATCTTCCCTCTTGAATGTAAATACTCATCCATTTATTTTATTTTAATTAACTTTTTTTATTTTTTAACTTTCTTACAAAGAAAAATGAAATAAAAATGAAACCAGGTAACATAAACTTGATGCTGCTACATAAACTGCGAAGATTTGAACATGTTCTTCATTTTGGTAGCCACACTATTATTTGTTGCCTGTTTACTGGTTAATTACCCAGTAGCAACAGAAATCACAGGATGGCTCTCAGCTCGTCCAAACTGCAGTAAGCAGGTACTAACAAGAAGCCGCAGATCATTCTTTGAAATAGCTCCTGTCTTCTATAGCTCTAACTTGTTTCTCCAGTGTACTAAGACCCATGCCTCCTATGGACAGAATATAACTAATAAATAACAACCACATGTGTGCAGCAAAACTATGTTTTGCCTGTAGTGTGATTCGTGATTGTTGTGTGTGACATCCAAATGTGTTATGAATATGAATAGAATTCAAAGACAGTAGTAATAAGCAGTAAATACACTTTATTGTATCAGTAACTGCATCAAGTTGTGTTCTAAAAACCATATTTACAGATTGAAGCTCAATTTACTAGTAGTTGAAAGAAAACTGCTAACAATAGTAGATTTCTTTCTGTTCATACTGCTGTTCCTATCCTGAGGTCTTTTGACCAGTTCTTGGCGATTGCCCCCAGGAGCATGCTGGGGCTAAATAGCACGGGAATGGTTTCTTTATGGCCTGAGATTGACTGGTAAACAAGCTTGAATGCTGTATGCACAGAGAATGACAACCGCATAAAATAAAGTGCCCATGCATGTATATATGTATTCGCCCCTCTTGGACTGGAAAATATAAAACTTACGAGTCATGGATTTCCTCAAAGGATTTGGTTGAAACAGTGCTTTCAACAAAATGACAAAATCATTTTAATTACTTGAAATGTCACTGACGGCCAACCACGCTGGGGTAGGTAGAACAGGGAGACAACCTGGTGTACCCTGTAGCATAAACCAACACTACATAGTTGTGCTAAAGATGCCTGGGATAAAAAATCGAAATAAACAGCGTACTGTGGACCTGTTCATAGCACAAGTTATAGTATTGATTATATGGTAATGGTAACATTAACAGCCGTTTGACTTTAACTTTAGCAACAGCAGCTGAGCTGAGCCGCTCTTTGACATTTCAAGCAGTACAGTATTATAATAATGTACAGTATTCTTCTTGTGTTGTGCGTGTCCGTGTTGAGACGTGCAGGCACGCAAACATACGAAGCACAAACACGCACGGACGCAGGCAAATTTCAGCCTGATCACAAAAAGCCTCAATAAAACAACAAGCATCGGTCATATTGGAAAGTTAGCCGCACCAGAGCTACCATATGCTTCGAACAAACAATCTCATACCTTTCTGGTGTCGAAAGTCCAAGAAATGAGTTCCTGGAGGCGATTTTTCCAACTGCTCGTCTCTCACACGGAAAAAAATTAAGATTGCAGTCAATGGAGGAGAAAATGGAGGTCGGCCTGCCGTTTGGACTTTGCTCCAAAACCATACGTCCTATCGCTACAAGAAGCATATGTGTCCACACAGGACAAATTTGTCTCCTGTTTCAGGTATAATTTGTTTATGAAAGATGAAAATTGACTGAAGGACAGAAGAAAAACAGAAAAAAGAAAGCATGCGTGACGTCAAACGCTGTGCGGCATTGAAATTTTGATAATAAACACTAATGGAGAAATTTAATTATAGTAACTCAAAAACTACATTAGATATCAACATACTGTTTTACAGGCACAAGGCTGAAAGTGTCTAGGCTAGTTTAAAAATCATTCACATTTCTAGGACAAAGTATGACAACACAGGACGATGATGAATGGAGGGAGTACATGTTCAAAAAGCCATTTTTTGACCAAAACATAGAAAAAATTTAATAAAATTAAAAATATGCAAGTCAGCGACAAGAAAGATAACCGAACACAACCCGGGACCGAGCTGGTCGATTTGATGTATCATTTGTGTCTGTGGACCTTTCCGTTCGAGCCGCATTAAGGTAAACGGAAAGATAAGATATAAAGAGGCCAGTTAAGAGGTAGAGAATAATATGTGCCTTGCAATGCTTCGCACTGCATGAACCAAACATAGTTCCTTCTTTTGACTACACAAAAATTGACAGCACTAACCATTCTACTGTTATATATAATATAACATATAATTCCTCACACTGGTGTCCCTTTAAACTCCATATTAGCTGAGAGTGTGAAAATGAATTGGCCCCACATAACACATCCCCCACAAGGCTCCAAACTTGGAGCAGGCATCACAAATGAAATTATTCCATCTGTGACTCCTTAATGTGGCGGAGAGCTTCAGAAACTTAAGTACTCTTGCCAATAGGCTTGGTCGGTGATTAGGATGCATTGCATGGCATCTATCAACCTCCTATGTTAATCCTCTGACATTCTACATATTGCTGCAAAACCTGAAATCTGAAAATACCAGCACAGCAGGGTGTATTGGGATGACTCCTGCCACCCACACAACACTGACTGGAATAGTAAGAAGGTAGACACATGACCTACTTAATACATTGGTTGATAAACTGACCAATTAACCCGAAACAAACATTTTGTAATTAATATTTCTTCCTTCATGTTATACTCTGACTTGCCACTTGAGCATTCTTCTGGGTGCACCTTAAGAATCTAAAGCCATACAGCAGCTTTTTTAAACTCTTCATTTTTTGTTGTCAGAAAGGTGTATATATATATATATATATATATATATATATATATATATTTCTATGGGTTTATATATATTATATTCTAATGTTCTGGTTCCCTCATTATGCAAAATATTTTTTTTGTTACTAATTAAAGGTTCTTAAAGTCATTTTTGAGCCTGACATCTTGTTTTGTTTTATTATTACATTAACTGTAAGTTGAACCATACGTGTCAAGCCAGTTAATTTACTTACTTTATGTAACTTATATCACTTGAACAGCCCTACTCTTTGGATTGCCTCTTCCATATTGTCTTTATGTGATTGTAGTCCACTTATCTTATTCCCATGCTGCACCTTATCCCCATTTTGGTGCTGCAATGATCCAATTTCCCCACAGGGATCAATAAAGTTTCATCTCTCTTATCAAGGTACCTAGAGGTTTCAGTTATCTTAGCAGCTGCCTCATAGTGAAGGACACAAGTTCTCAAAAGGGAACAGTAATATCTGTTCGATCGCTTCAGATGGAAAGGACAAATGAGATGCAAGCCGGCCTCTACAATATTCCATCACGATGATATGTGAAAGATCTATTGTTGCATCCTTTCAAGAGATTAGAATAGCAGTCTTTATGAATTAGTGGCCTGCCCATTTGCTGCCCACAGTGATGTACTGTGTGACAGAGATTGCAAAAGACTGATACCAGTGCAGAGGTTTTTGCTCACCTTTCCCATTATCTTAAAGTGTACCCTAACTTGATTAGAACTGAAGGTAAATACATGCAACTTTCTCACTGTTTAGTTGAGGCAGAGGTGTCAAAAGTACTCACATTCTGTACTTAAGTAGAGGTACAAATACTTATCCCATTGAGCTACCAGGCCACCTAAATATATCGTGTAGGAGACACACACAGTGATATTTGATATGTGAAATGATGTTTATAGGATTTACTTAAGGAAAAGTAAAAAAAAACTACAGGTTTTGAAATGTACTCAAGTAGAAAAGGTAAAAATTTTCACCTTTAATGATACAAAGTGCCTTCTGATGATAAAAAAAGTTCTAATTGTACAAAATTCATGATTTTTTCTTCTTTTGGTCACAACCTGCACTGTGTTGTATGGAGAGGTTTTCAGAAATTCTAATATTGTCTAGTTTTTCTTTAAACCACATTTCAAACAGGATAATATAAATTGAACCATGGATGTTCTGATCAGGTTTTTTTCTGGTGATCCGATATGATCACCAATGAGGGACGATCACATCTATCAGTGTCCAAGAAGTCAGGTACATTTTATTTAATTAGACTTTTTGTAGAGTGCCAGATCACATTAGAAGTTATTTCAGGTTTCTTTTTCCATAGAACAGGTCTGTAGTGTTTTTTAGTGTTTTGCAGTGTGAAGGAAAGTGAGGGGTGGGGGGGCACTACAGGTGATCGGCTTTAATAATGGGAGCATTAGTAGACTGAAGTGAACAGAGCTTTTGCATGAGCAGGAGGAAACATTTTTTACGCTAATGTAGTCTTCTTCGCTGCAGCTGGAAAACAAATGATTGTTTTTTCAGCACTATGACTCTTTTTGTCCGCGCGGTACATTCTTCTGTTTTGTTACGACTTTTCCGTCGCATTGTTTTCATAATAAAAGCTACGAGACGTTTTCAAAAATGTAAGGAGTAGAAAGTACAGATATGTCTCAAGAAATGTAGGGAGTAAAAGTAAAAAGCCGTAAAAAATATAAGTAAAAATACTCAAGTATAGTACAGATACCTGAAAGTACAGTAACGAGGTAAATGTTTTTGTTACTTGACACGTCTAAGTTGAGGTAATAATAAATTAGATTTACTAAATGTAAAAACATTCATAAAAAATACACATGTATGTATATGACAAACACAGAAAACATTTAGAAAACCAGAAAATTGCAAATTCTTGTGACTGTGTTTGAAAAATACACTTACATTGGTAAACACTGCAAACTTTCCTTTACTGTTACATTTCTATTAATTAAGATCATTAACTATACTAACCATAGCTAACTAACTATATAGTTACTATTTGTTAAAACATATCTTAACCTATATACTAAACCTAAACTAACCCAGTTGCTACTTGTGACCTGTCTATTTACAAGAATCACAATAGGTGTTAGCGAGTCAGTCAAGCATCAGTTATAGTTGTTGACATTTGCAGATTTGCGCAAATATCAAAGGGGACTTTTGGGGGTTATTTTCAGTTGTGAAGGTAACGTGGATTTTCATGCTGGAGGCAGGGATGCAGAAATAGAGCGTAGATGAATAGACGAGAGTGGACAACCAGGGGGGAACAGTGATAAATGAGCTGACAAATGTTGTTTGTGTAAGATCATGATAGCCGTGAGAGAGCTATAATCCACACTGGTGAGCTGAGCCAGAGGGCCGCATGCGCTGAGAAGAAAGCAGGCAGAAAACAAAAGTGTGTGTGTGTGTATGTCAGCAAGAAAGATGAAAATAGAGAAGGATAGCACGGAGAGCGACAGCAAATCCATATCAGCAGAAGTCTTGCTAAAAGACAACCGGTGTTTCTTTGCACCATGTTGAAACAGGCACCGTCACATACATGTCCAAACAAAGCCTCTTTTGATAAAAAGTGTTGCTGTTGTGCACCTCAGTATATTCTGCAAACAGATCCTAGCAGGTGCAAGGTGTCTTCCAGGTTTGAGTGCCATGTTTACTTATTTTAAAGATCTGCATTGTATTTTTTCTTACTGTCCACAGCTGAGGAGCCTGAAGAATCAATGTCCTCACGTTGCTGTGACGATAAGATTATCAAGGTGCAGTATCCACGGAAACAAACTTAGCACATTATCCTCAACCCACCTGCCCTACAATAATTGTAGATTTGCCAGTAAACTATTTTGTTAACCAGTAAGCATAACTTAATCAACACCACTTAAAGCATATCAGGGTAGCAGCCATTGATTCTTAGCATTCTCAAACACATATAAACAAAATCACAAGAAATGCATTAAACTGTGTGTCTCCAGTAAAACAGCGTGCAGCTACCATAGCAACTAACTTCCAAAACGAAGGGGACAAGGTCTGTGTAATCTTGCCCACTGCCCGTTTGCCCAGGAACATTTCGACACCAGACAATAAACAGCATTGGCAGGCAGACACAACAGACTAGCGATCATCAGAGACACATCCTAACTTCAAAAGCCTCAGAATCCTTCTAAAAAAAGCTGAACATTGAACTTACATTAGAGTAATTTCAAAATTCGAGTACTGGAAATCATATTCTGTAGTCTGTTGGGGAGCATGTTTGACACCCAGGTGATGAAGTGATCCCAACTAGTGGAATAATGCTGTCATACTAGGTAATGCTATAAGTCACACCAGAGAAGCAGACGGACCTGCCCTGTCTGTTCCTCCTCCTCTCTCCCCCCTCCTCCGCCCCTTGTATCAGCTTCTAGGCTTCACTTGACAGCAGAGAAACAATTCTGTCCAATAGTTTGATTTTGAGCTGCAGTAACACGTTTAAACAATTGTTGTCACTGCTATATATTGCTCTTTAAAGGAAAACTAAAGGACTGGAGCATCCAGTATTTGCTACTACACTGTTTAGAGTTGCATCAGCCTCCTCGTCATTATCTTGACTGAATGTGGAAAATACATTCCAGCAGCTCCAGGTGTGTCCCTTTGATATCTGTATACTCTATAACACTCTAATTTTATCTTCAAAAAAATGTAATCATGCAATGATGTGAACAAATGTACATAGATATACAATATTTTTTCATTTGTAGGAGACTTTTGGATGAATTCATTATGTAGGACAACATCCTTTATTCCCAACTGGGAATAAGGGTGATCCTAGCAATCCTGTCTCCTAAACCGTACATCTATTAACGCTCCTATCCAAAGCGACTTACAAGGATGTAATGCCAGGTGTCTGGCTCAAGACACACCTGGTAGGGACGGAGTAGGAGTCAGACAGTGTTTTGAACCTGCAACCTCAGGCATCCCAGTTTGACGCTTAACCCATTGAGCTACCAGGCCACCTGAATCATGTAGGAGACACAGTGATATTTGATAAGTGAAACGAAGTTTATAGGATTTACAAAAAGATGCAGCGCATCGCTCATGTTTAGGTATTTGTGAGTAAATTCCAACACCGTCGTGACTACAGCTGACTATCAGCCTGTAGAGTCCTCTCTCATTTCCAGTTGCAGATGAGTCCAGGTGAAACAATGTTGATGGGAGTAAATAAAGCTCAATGCTTTACTTGGTTTATTGTGGTTTTGCACTAGCTAATGGGTGCATGGTGACTCGTGTTTGAGGAGATTTCAGACTAGATTAGACCTGTCCTAGACACCAGGGGGGGTCCATGCAAAGAAACCCATTGAGTGCTATTTAATGGTTCCTTCTCCTTCTCTGGTTCCTTTATATTGTCAGTAATTGACTAGGATTGGTCAACACCTGTAGCCAAAGACACATCATGTGGATCTTAATAAGATTTCCCAGCCATTACAGTTTGTTTGAATCTCCATTGAAATAACTCATTTAGCATGGTTGCTGGAAAACACCAGAATATGTTAAACAAGGGAAGACTTCATTCGTACAGAAATGGCTCAAGGCATGATGCACAACCACCCCACTCTAACACTCATTAGCACTGTGGCGTCTTGTGTCTTCCCTCGCAGTTTGAGCCTCATCTACTTTGTCAGCCAAAGCGGTTTAAGCAGTTCAACCATTCAGCTGCCTCTTTTTAACTCAAAACTGCAGGTTTTTGCTAATACCAAATCCTTTGATCATAGGTTTCATAACACTGATAGATATTCTACTCTCGTGGACAAGCTAAGTGGTAGCTGTGGCGTTCACAAGAGTCAGACATGTATAGCAGAGCACAAAGAGATGTTTAGCAGCAAATACATACTGATTTGAAGAGAAGGGACGTTTTTTTTTTAAGTGGTAGCTGTGGTTTGTAGTTCGTATGCCATCATTGTATCAGCCAGTTACAAGAGAAAACAATACCAGAATAACAATGTCTGATGTATAGCAAAAAGGCTTTAAACAAATCATCATGAGCTTTGAGACAAGGGTAGTCATATTTAGAATACTTCTGGGGGACTCCAGCAAGGTACCAGCTGACTTCTATATATTGTCGAGATATCCTGACTTGTGGTTGTGAGCCTGACTTTGAAAACACTAAATGCTACATTACCCATAACACATGAAATAATTCTGTATTTTTAAAAATGCTCTTACTTTCTCAAATTTACCAGTTACCCTATTTTGGCTTAGTCTTTAGACAGAGATGGACGAGCTTTTTCACCCTGTTTCTATCTTTTAAAATATAAATAATTTCTTCTATTGATTAGGTTTACTTCTACAAGTAACCACCAGACATTGATATTATAAATCTTCCACTTCCACTCAGTTCTGAGGCCAGACATCAAACTGTACAATACAGTATGCATTTGTAAAGCTTGGTAGAAGCTTTATTTGGTGATATGGGTGGCTTTCCATTCTTCCCATTCATTTGTGTATGCTTAATTTGTCTAAAGAAACAAATTCTATGATTGCCTTGGAAAATCAAATACACGTGTCATTTCATTATCTTAATTGATGACTGTTATTAAAGCTTTTTCTACATTTACTTTGATAGAAAAGTTTGGCACATAGTAGCAAGTACATCACTCTAGGTGACAGGAGTAGCATCAATCAAAGGGGTAGATGGCTTTAAACTTAAATAAATGCGGCCTGCTAGCTCAATGGGTTACAGGTTCGAAACCCTGTCTGACTGTTAGTCCGTACCCTTCCAGGTGTGTCCTTGAGCTAGACACCCAGCGTTAACTTCCTGTAAGTCACTTTGGATATAAAGCGTCTGCCAAGTAAAGTAAGCCTTAGCATAGACTGTTACATTTTATTCTGTTTGTAATGGGTCATAGCTGTGAAGCATAGTGTAAAACTTGGTTAAAGTTGCAGGGACTTCCTTTCACTTGTTTTCAGCCATAAGTGCCTTTTATTTTATCATGTTAACTTTATTTTGACACGATGCAAAATGATTCTATCCCTAGGGTGATTTGTGTGGCAACATAATGAGGTGCTGAGTGTTTAGCGGCAGCAGCTGAGCATAGCAGGTAGAAATTAATTCATCAGCTGACAGGAAGGAGCATAGTACAATTAGTTTTATGCCAGGAGTGCTTCCCTCTGTGACTGGGTACTGATGGTTTACAGCCAAGTCTAAACAGCCCATGTGTAATTTGTGCCTTAGTGTTGACCCCCATCAGCTCTGTGATACTCAGTTCCCTCCTTGAAACTAACTAAATTCAAACACATGTATGAGTGTCCTTTGTGCTGGATATAAATGGGTTCAAATCTATTAAGAATAAAAACAAACAGGGTTAAAATTAATTTTAATTAGTATTTTCATTTGTAAAACACTTTAAGGCGTCTTGTTGCAGCTGTCATATAGTTATACGTTTACTCACCTTTATCTTATATATAAGATAATATAATATATATTTAATCACATATAATGTGATTGTCTTATAATATTCATGTTTGTCACAAAGAAGTTCTGATGACTTTGCCTAGTTTTATCAACATATGACACTGAAAGAGTCTACAATGCCCACAATTACATATCTCATTTTAAGTTGTTGACAAAAAGGTCAATAGTTCTCAAGGTTGATGACAAGATCTGTGAAAACACCAATCACATGAGGGAAAACACAGAACAAAAAAAGAAGACGGGTGAGTGGGTGCAGTGCATGAATATAATACTAGTAATATTTTTTGTAGAAGATGGTGCAGACATGTCCAGACATCTTCCTTACTGCTCCATGTAGACGGTGCACTTTTTTGTACTTTATTAAGTTTTTGTTATAATTTACATCCTAACATCATCGGATTTAGTGGTTTACAATAGCACAGCACTGCTTTACCTCAGAAATTAGGGTACAAACCTTTCTACAAACACTTTCATAGATGATTTGTTGTGGCTGAGATACTACATGGTTTGGACAACAACAATTTCCCCACAATGTAGAACAAAAAAACGCCAAGGACCCCAGTGCTTAGTATCCTGCTAGCTAGTTCAGGAGAACAAGCTAGATGACCTGAGAATTAAATTTGGGACATTCCAGCTCAATGTGAGCCGGAAAGTCCCATTGGATTCTTTCTGTTCTGCATGGACAGAACGGCAGAGTCCAACAAAGCTAAAGGCAAGAGAAACTGTTTCATGACCAAGCATCAGTGATACAATACCAGGAATGTTTCTACTCTCTCTAGCAGCTGCTCGCCTCATCTACAACATCTCAGTGTAAGGTGGTGTCCATTCTACCTGACATTAGTTCACCTTGTTAATCTTTCACAGTGGTCTACATCCCTCCCCAGTTGCACAGGTATGACTTTGGAGATTGATCTGATCTCTGTGATGTGCTGAATGTGCTCCAAAACAAACCAATGGATGCAACACTTTGTTGTGGCAGGGGACTTTAATAAGGCCACCTTAAAAAGTTATGCCGAACCTTTACCAACCTGATACATGTCAGGCGAAGAAGTAAACACACTGGATCATTGCTACACACTATACAAGCTGGGCTACAAAGCTATTTTACATTCAGGGTTTGGGAAGTCTGACCAACACCATTTTCTTTATGTAGGAATCAACAAAGCTTTCGTCGTGGAGCTCTGGTCAAGAGGGAAGTGCAATGCTGGTTTGCCCAACCAGAAGCCACGTGTCCTGGGCCTGCGCAGACGACATCAATAAGTTTGCTGATGTAGCAGCGTACAGTGAGAGACATTAGGCTCACTCACAGAGCATGTGACAGGGACTGCGCACCATAACAGACATCAAAAGAGGTTTCAGAGGCTGCTGAAGCACTTCCATTTCATTATCATGCCAATGGATACCTGGTAGATGCCTGGTAGACTGTTTACAAAGCTAAAAGATCTAGGACTAGTTGTATATAAACATAAGTTTTAGGAAAACCTCGTGTAAGTATTTAGACCCATGAAAAATAAACACCGATGCATCTTTATGGTGGCCCTTGTTAAATTCAGCTTAAATAGTGAAAGGCATCTTAAAGTGGGGGTCACCTTGTCACCAATATTGCAGAGTTACTGTAAACTTTTCTCAGCTTTTTCTGAACTCGAGCCCACCAGTATGACGTGTCCTGCACTGTCTATTCCACGGTCTCATTATGTTGAAATCCATCTTTTTCCCTCAGACCTTTAATTTGTAATACCTATTAGTTTGCCTGTCTTAGTATCTTATATTTCATATAGCCCACTGCACATGACAAGTGATGAAACAAATTAGGTCATTATTCAATATCTATTTTAAGCAGGTGTGTGATAATGTTTCCATATAGTCACCTATCACAACCCAGAATGATATCCATTGAAACAAGCCCTGTTGGGCATGTGTTTTGTGTGTGTGTGTGTGTGTGTGTGTGTGTCCGTGCTGTGTGTGGCATTTGGTGTCCTGGCTTATCTGGCTGTGGAGAGAGCTATGAGAGCTCACTGTGTAATTGAAATGTCATGCGTACAGGAGAGGAGTTTGACTGAACGGGAGCCTTTAGCCATGCCCCAATGAGCCCACGACAGATGAGCAACAGCTGAGCAACAGCTTCCCCAATGAGAAGTGGCATTCCCTGAACCTATTCCTCCTCCTCCGTCCTCCTTCCCCCTCATCCGTCACCCCGTCTCGGCTCCTCCACTCTCCTGCTCTCTCTGTGATTCCTCCCTGCCTATCTGCAGTCTAACAGTGATTAACGATGGTGCCCGGTAGTTACTGAAATATTAAAATAAATGGTTGGCTGAATCTGGGTCTGAAGGAATTCCAGTGCATTTATCATTTTTATCTGAGGCTAAACTATTGTGTTATTGATGGTGGCAGTGGGCTTGTCTTTCAACTGTAGTAACACAGGTGGCAAGGAATCTCCAGGGGTTTGATTGCTACCGCACATGGAGACATCACAGCATAATTCATTTTCATATTATTTACAATGATTAAGAAATTTAGTGCATGATATAGTATTTGTGAGCACACCCTCGCCTCTCTCTTGCCATGTCTTTAATTACAGGGCTCTCCAAAAAGAATTAAACAATGACATTAAGTCACCATAATCATATCACAGCTGGATAGTAATCCCTCTGCCAAAAACCACATCATTTTCAAATTAGGCTGCCAATTGCAGGATGTTAAAATATATATGAAAAATACAGTTCCTACATGTGAACTTTACCTACATATATGAGTACATTCTTCTTCTTTACTATAATAAATATAAAAAGTGTGTTTAAGATTTGTGATTTTTTTTTCTTTGTGAATGGTAGAATAGAAAAAAGAAACATTTTAGCACTTGGCTCAATTTGTGCCTGATTGATCAGTGAGGAAGCTATCAGATATATAATTACATTTCACACATTGACTAAGACTGTTAGCGTTGGCAAATTACTCTACATCAAATTGACCTATACACAAATGTTGTGTTGTGTAATGTATTATGTTTTGGCATAAATGCTCCCAAGCAAATGTTTCATTTTAAGACAGATAACTCAAGTACATTTGAATAGCTTTGTTTAAACTATATCTAGGAATAAGAGAAAAAAGCTGTCCAAAATATCTCCAGAGATGTGAAAGACTCACTGCCAGTTATTTCAAATGCTTGGTTACAGTTGTTGCCGCCAAATGTGGCATTACGAGTTATTAGTTATTAATTCAGTAGCATACTGAACTAAAACTATTCAATGTATATTTCTAACATATTCCTAATTCAGACACACTTGAGCAACAAGCAATGGTTATGTTCTTTGAGACCCACAAATTTCTTGTATTGATTCAAAACCCAAAAAATAATCTCGCAGAGGGTCCCAAAAGACCTAGAAACGGCCCTGGCTTAAATCAAATTATTTATTTTAAATTATAAAAAAGTCAGGAAATGGAGCGGTTATATGTGTAGATGTGTAGCTGTACTGAATGTGGTAAAAAAAATAGTAATTATAAACATTTCTTTACAGGTAATGTTCCCCCTAACTTATATTGTGAACAGACTGTATTTGCTAGTTATGGGTCTGGCTCTTTTTAAAGATTAGCCTCTTTTCTTGGTTATCTTAGAAGAAGCAGCTTTTAATGGCTCCCAAATGGCTCTTCATTTAGTACCACTGGGAACCTTCTCTTCTGGAGGAGAGAGTGCAAACTCTTCCAGCTGCACAGACGGGTGGAAAGTTTTTAGATGTCTTTAAGATTTGCTGTTTTTACCCACTCAGTATTTGCTTTCTGGCTCCTGTAGTTTATCTCTGCAATGATTTTAACCAGCTGATTTGAGAATGAACAGAGAGCTTTTATTGATATCACCCACACCACAGCTCACAGGAGTTCAGTGACAGAACAATATTTTGGATTTCCTAAAGGTCTCATTTCAGTCAGTAGCAGCAGAGGCACATCATTTACAAATACTTTTATGTCAAACAGGAGTTTGTGTTATCATGTAGTCCTTCAGAGTGTAATAAAAATGTTACATCACTGTAAGGTAATCGGTTTCTTATAGTGGAAACGGCAATGAAACTCAAAAGGAGTTATAGAACATAAGTCTCTCCAGTCACTTTATGGGTAGTCAGCTATCAGACAGCCAGGAAAAAAGTGTACAACTCTCCTCATATACGTTTCTTCCGCAAGACTCAGGGCACCTCGATGCAATTTAAATTACTATAAACACTCTAATACATAAATAACTTTTGCTGTAAATGCTAAAATGGCCATTTCAGTGTCTGGGAAACAAGACACTATCACACAGCAATTAACAATTAACAAGCAGTATCAGGTATCAAAAACAAATATTTCAGAAAATACAGGAACTACAATAGAAAATAGATGCAACAAATGTGAATACACCTGTGATCAATAAGACACAAGATAATTAAAAAAATCAAACTACATAACTGATTAATCTGTACTAATCTATAAAGTTGTTAAATCTGCTGATGCCATGCAGATCAGAAAAAAAAACACTAAATAGGAGTAGTGGTTTATTGTAGAAATAAATTCAGCTGCTGGTAAACATTTTCATAATGCTCACACACCTGCTGCTGCACACCTGTCCAAATTCTTGTCATACAAATGCTTACATAGCCCCTGTCGAGATCTCACACAAACAATGTCTGTGAAGAAATGTCTGTGGTCTCGTGCTTAAATTTCTACAATTTTACCTGATTTCACCTCGTCCTATGACGGAAATAAATAAAAACATTGTGTACAGTTTGTGACAGTGACAGTTTCTAGGCACACCTTTACACTTTGTCTAGAGATGTCACCAAGTCCAGAAAAACCTCCTGGGTTGGTAAAGACCTCACTTTCACCTTTGCAAGTTTAATAACATTTAGTTTGCAAGCTGATTAAATTTTTTTTTAAAGATTATTATTTTTCTTCATAAAGATTTATTCAAGTTGATCTAAAACATTTAGATGTGACAAATATGAAACGGGTGGAAACACCTTTTCACTACGTGCAGTGGACCTTGACTCCCAAAGTGGGAGCAGCTGGGATGATTGTGTGTCATGACCAGGAGCTGGGCATACCACCAAGCTGCAGTTTCCGTTCAGCAGCCTGGCAGACAAGTTCATGGTCAGCCAAGCCAGAGACGTCTTGCTATACAGCGATTCTGCTGACACCAAGGTCTCCTTAGCAGGGCTGGAGGGGAATAGCATGCCAAGGATGTAGTGGAAAGAGTGGAGGCAAGGTTGCGACACAGCATCCTAGTGGGCACAGTGGCTACAGGGCGAGCAGAAAGGAGAAGCAGAAGCTGATCCAGGAGGAGATACACATCGAGGTGGATGAGACTTTCTTTTTGAAGATGGTTGCACCACAAGGTGTACCTCAACTGTACTTGTGTGAGACAGTACAAATCAGAGACACTAAGAAACTGTTAATCAAGGGCATGAACCATGACACAGAGGTTACTTGAGGCACATTATCACAGTCACAGCAGCAGTTTAACATATTGCGCTAGTTTAGCTTCTGCAAAACAATTAGTGCTTGGCACTTAACTAATTTAACAAGACAAACATTTTAATTTAATTTAATTAATTAAATTGAAACTGGTTGTGATTTTACATATGTTGAAGGTAAACAAAAAGTTCAACTGATCAGAATAATAACACCAGTGGGAAAATAACAAACTCATCAAATACCCATGTAATGTGTAGGAGTTATGGAAAATCTAAATGGCCTCCGTACTACTACTATTATAAATAAAGAATAAATGATGAATTAATTTACCTTTAGATCCATGAACCAGGGCAAAAACACATACTGTACATTGGATGGATTGAACCCAGTATTTATCTGTGTGATGTGGACACTAATTACTGCAGCACCCTAAATGGGAAAAATTACATATCAAATGCATTCATTTCCAAGCTGATCTAAATATTACAGGAGCCCACTGAGACAACTTGGTTCTGGTCAGGCTAAGAGTAACACTTTTCTCAGGGAGGTAAGTTTTGAACAGAAAATAATTAACATATGTTTGCTTTAAAGCATCTTAATTCCAGTTCATTTTGTTGAGTATGTCTTTTAGATCAACTTCACATTCACATTCTAACACCACATACTGACAGCGTGATTTTTTCTGGCTCATGTGAATTTGGTTGAAGTTGTCTGAAGGCACCAGTAAGACTGAGGGTATAACACACACACACACAAACCTCACAAGATGTCTAAGCAGGAAAAATCACCTGTGTGGCTGGAGCATGTATTTGTACATAAGTGTGATCAATAATGTTTAGTAAAGCTTCAAACCAGTTAGCCATCACTGTAACCATTTATTCATTCTTTCATTTATCGCTTTATCTTTGTCGCAGGGCCGACGGACTGGCCAAATATGCTACCAAATAAGGCTAACTTGTTTGCTTAACATTAGCAAGCATGCTGCACATCAACTATAAACTATCCACCTAATGAACAGTTTACCCTTTTGACCATTAAGAGTGGTGAAGGAATAGTTGTTTGTCTTTATGTGTCCCTGGAATGGAGACCTGTCCAGGTGTAGCTCCGCCTCTCACCTGGTGACTGCAGGAGCTAAACATCAGCTCTCTGAGACCCTGGTGAGCATCATAGGGAGGTTGATAGCTTCTTTTCCACATATGTTACACATCATATCATTACACAAAACTAAACTAAAACTTCATTATACAATATAAAAAAGTAATAATATAGTATTCTACTGTTTTAGAACTATTTTAAAAATAATGTTGCATTTGTTAAAACAAATTTAAACTTAGAATCGTTAACATGTCTGTTTGTATACTATTGTCTTCGTTCAGGGTAATTAAGAAGGTTCCTTGCTCCAACAGTTACATTTGCACCCTTCCAAATTGCTAATTTTTTTTTATTTTTGTTTTAATTCTCTATGTTGAAATTAGCTTTTTTATTGGATCTTTTTGTTAGAAATTAGGGTTTTTTAAAGTAAATTCTTTTTTTTTTGCTGTTCTTTATCAGCCTTCACAATTAGATTTTTAAAATATGGGCACAGTGTTGTCAGTGTCAGGTGCTTTAGGCTACATATGATGAAACCTAGTTGGAGGGCCCCCTTGGAATATTTTGCCTGGGGCCCCAAGAGACCCTTGCAGCGCCACTGCTCCTATCAGTCATTCAGGCTGGTATGAGGTGGAGGTATAGATTGACCAGTTATCAGTACAGTACATAAAGGGGATAAAATTAGCACCACATATTTCAGATGTACTGTTTTGATTAAAGTGTTGTAATGTCTGTCACCAGGACAAGCTGCCAGGTTTTTACATTTATTATAGTAGTAACCTTTTTTTTGTTGCATACAATGTTTATGTGTGACATTTGCTCTGTGTCACACACTATATCTTTGTGCCCTTGACAACAGCTTCTGGGTATTAAAAATATTCTAATAGTGAGCATATTTCTAAACAATCACTACGTGGATTTAGCTCAGATTATTAAAAAATAAATGTATTCCTGTTGTGTATGCGCTCAGAAATCCAAGGGGCATTTGCTTGGAGCTGATAACTGCAAATGCAGGAACTCAGCAGTGGTATACTTCCACTAACCATATCAAATACCTTAGGGGTTAGTATCACATTTTGCTCAAGTTATAAACAAGATGTGCGGCACATATATACACACACCCACACAGACCCAAATTTCAATGTGCTGCCTCTATGCGGCTGATATTCTTCTGACAGCTGTGTAATCTGCAGCTTGCTTTGACATCTGCGAGACCTTCACAGTCACCTAATCAAAACCGAGTTGTAGACGCTTCAGAACATTTCAGTTCACTGAATTCAACAAAAAGGGGGAAACATTTCTTAATCCACTGGATGGCGCAAGGAATCTTAACCATTCACAGTTGAGCTCAAAGTTGCTGTCACAGTTGATGTCCAGTTTCCATATTCTTCATGCACACACTCAAGTTAATGCCAACTTTACACACAATATATATCATAATTAAAGATGCACATCACCATGACATTTGCTGAGCACATTCATTTTCATTCATTATGGGATAAGCCTATCGTCCTCAATGCAAAGGTGTTTTTTTCTCTGCTGCTCTGCATTGACTGAGGCTAGACTAGCTGGCACCAAACATACTGAAACCTTTTGAAAATTCAGCTAGTTTAGATAGCACGTCATCAAACCCAATCTTTATTTCATTGGGTTTTTTATCTAAAGCATGCACTTCATTGAGTTGTATTATTTATTTAGTGCAAATTCAAAACAGCATAATCTCACTAGATGTATGCAGGTCAAGACTTTACAGAATTACATATAGAGAAACCCAACAATGTCTCTTCAGCAAGCACTGGGTGAAAGCGAGAGAAAACACTCTTTGCGAAGAAAACCTATCGCAAAACCAGGTTTAGGATGGGTGGCCATCTGCCTTGACTGGTTAAGAGATTTTTGGAAAGTAGAGAGTGGCCATCTGCCTTGACTGGTTGTAGGAGGAGAAGAGGAGAGCAGTCAGTAATGGCAACAAACAGAATGTGAGCATGGAGAATGCCTGCAGCTTCCCGGTGTAACCAGCCACTAGGATGGGGGGCAACACAGACACCTCACATAATGAGGACCGAGAAGGAGGATAAAATGCGCACGAGAGAGGGACAGAGAGAAAGAGAGGGAACCAGCCTGTGAGAATAAACAGAGGGTTAGAAGAATGCATTGATTTTTTGAATAAATACCATGATCCCATGGTATGTCTACATGAGCTACACTGTCAATACTGGATTTATTTATTAATGGAGACTGACACAGGCCCACCCTGCCATTCACTGCAGGTTCGATATAGTGCATGTTCCAGTGAGATCAAATATTATATCATCTGCATTTTATTAGCTTCTGTTTAATTGATTTGCTTCAGTTAGCCTTTTCCAGCTTCAGAATAATTTGCCATGTATTGTTGTTGGTAAACATGTCGGTATGCATTAGTTTCAGTTTTATTTTTCAGCTCAGTTTAGTTTACCAGCTTAAGATAAATTCAAAAGCTTCAGTTTATTTGGTCAGGTTCAACTAGAATTTACCAGCTTTAGGTTTTGCATCTTTAAGAACTGGTACACAGCTGCAATATGATCGAATAATAAGAAGAGTGTCATGAATACACATTAACTGATGCAGCTTTTTTACTCACAGTTGTAATGCCTGACACATATTTTACCGACAAAAAGTAGTTATGACTTGAGATTATTTTAACCTCTTTTTCAAGAGAAGTGGACGCAGCATGTGGCCCACAGTGTGGAAAAAGACTGTTATCAGTTTGCTTTTCCTTCTGACAAAAGGTTAAAAAACCATCCCATTAGTTTTTTTTTCTCAATTTCAGATTTTGAACAGGCTCATCTTCTATTTGTAAATTGGATGAACTCTGTGGTAAAGTCCTCACTGACACACGAACAGAGAGAGAGATAAAGTCCAAGGTCTCTTGAATTGATACAGCACATTGATTATTATTAGTTCTGAAATAAGCAACATGCAATTTTCTTTTCCGCCATAGCCACACAAAGTACTCTGTTCTACATCAGTCCTGAAACTGTGTTAGACTGCAAATAAGTGCTGATGTCACATAAGTAGTTATTTTAATAGTGAGTGGACCAAACATTAGACACAATGACATGATAGAGACTATTCACAAACATGTCAGTAAGCTGTAAAACATGACAGCAGAAAATCTGCAATCAGAGCGAGGTGAGAATCTGTCAAACTTCTAAACACAGCTGGTTATTATTTTTCAAATCAGGGCAGTTGTCAGGCTTGATGAGAGATGGTTTTTATACCAGTGGGGACTCATCATCATCATGCCTCGTCAGTGCAGCAAACACTGAGGTTCAAACACCTCAAGTGAAACCCATGAAATGACAATCTGGCTCATCACTTATGACAGTTATTTAAACAGATGACTTTTACATGTTTGAGCTATTTCGACTTCTGAACATAATAGGATAAAGACATTTTATAAACACTGTGGTTGTAGTGCTTTGTAAAAGTATGTCATTAACTGTTCACTGCTTAACTTTACTTATGTTTTCTTAAGTCCTGCCGCAGCCTCGGTTTTTATCCCAGTTCAAAACTAAACGTAAAAAAGTGTAAACACTCCCGCCCTAAGTGAAACAAAAAGTGATTTTCTTGTTGTTGGGTATTTTAATACCAATTTAGACTAAATTGCAGCTGTTTATCTTTCTTCTTGTATGTGGACAGAATATCAGTAATCATAATGCTGCTGTTAGAATTGGTTCTAAAAATACTAGAACTGGATATATTTGTGGCGTGTTTTAATAAACACAACTCCAAAATGTAGGCTGTCAAAAACCACAAGTTCATTATCTTATTTACACTGTTAAAAAACAGTGAAAAAAACAAAGTAGACATCCTAGAGACTAAAGGAACCAAAGGCAGGGATCTTCCAGAAAGGCCATTAAAAGAATATGAGCCAGATAACAACAAACCTTCTGCACATGAAATAATAAAATGAATGAAGCCTGTTAAGGTCTGGAGAAAATGGGGGCTACGCCCCCCTTGTCTTTCAATCCTGGTGACATCCCTGTTCAGGAGGAACTTGACGCAACCTGAGTATCTTGACTATGTTGGCCTTGAGTGGCTTAGATTTTCAGATTGATGCAGTAATCTACCATTATAGTATAATTGCAACATCTGTTATTTGCAATTATGTTGTCTAGTTTCCTAGACAACATAATTATGGTTGCAGTTTAGTGGTTTAAAAGTGTTATTTTAAGGAGTCCGGGGCAAAAACGTGCTTCAGACAAGGTTTTAACACCTTAATAAACTTAAAAATTACCCAGAAAAATGTGTTTTATTGCAAAGAAATCTAAAATAGTTTGTGTTAGAACTCCTTTAATCATTGTATATACCAATAAGATGTAATATAGTAAGAAAATGTCCAGTAGAGGTAAATAAAGGAATGCAACTTTATTCTCAGACAGGACTTAAAACAGTTTGATAGCATGTGAAAATAATTTTTCATGTCAGGTATACACACTGTTCCCTTGATCTTTCCAACACTGAGCCTTCAATGCATTGCCAGCGTCAGCATCATGATCTCCCAGGACATGATAATCTGCGAGATGCAATCAGCCTGGAGATGCACTCGGCTCTACCAGAAGGACAAGTTGGTAATCAGAGCTCTGAAGCACCTATGTGGCAATTAGCATCAAGACCACACTTCACCCTGTACAAGCTACTTCTAATCCCCCTAGAGCTGTCAGCACCCCCGTGTGTTCGCTTCAAATTATTTATTTTTCCTAAAGTAAACAAACTTGCAGTGACGGAAGACATTAGTCTTCTGGCACCCACACAAACTTGTTGTTGTGAAGACGAGAAGTGAGACTGCTGACTTATTTCCAGATAAGCAAAAAGAGACCGAGCATACCAACAGAATCTTGGCTGGAGTAATGAGTTTTCACCGTGGTTTCTTACTGCAGCACATTGGATTTGAAATGGAACAGTGCCCGTGAAGTGCTAAATCTTTCAAGGGCACTTGAGCAGTCTTTACATCCATAATGTGTTAAACTGGTGTAACTGGTGACTCTCTATACACAACACATTTTAAGACAGTGAACTTTACATTTAGATTCTTTATTCTATTACTTATGCATGCACACTGATTAATGGAGGAATCTTTATATTCTCTGTCTGTTCAAAAGGTCTTCAAATTTGTCCTCTTTGACTTAAGAATTTGCAGATTACATTTTGGTAATCTTTGCCTTTGACTAGGGTGAGAGATAAAATACAACCCATCATCTGATTTGTCTTTTGAAAGTTTATGCCGGAGCACTCTGCAGAGTGAAAAAGCAACATAGATATGGTGAAACAAACATTTAACGTCCTGCATACAAGTCGGAGGATGTGACCCTGAAACAGAGAGACAGTCAGTCTGGGCTCCACTGGAATCTATCTACATGGAAACCTACCATTTTGACATTGCAAGAAGACTAGGAAGATGATACAAGTACATGGGTCAGGATGAACGTAGAAAAAGACAAAGCATATGGATACAAACTAAGCTAAAAAGAAAAAACATCTTCACAGAACATCAAGGTTTCCACCTCTCACACTTACAGTCTCTAAATAATACATTTCCATCACAGTGTTCAGAGGCCAAACTCAAGGTCACCATGACTTCCATTCTTGTGAAGGTGATCTCACAGAGATGTCCCCTTCTCACACATGCTATATCTATAAGAAGTAAATTAGGTCAGCTTCATTACGGTCAGAAAAATGACAAACTGTGATTATCATTTTGTTAAAGTAGAGCTTTATCTGAAGTGAGGGATGTTATTTTGTTATCGCCCCAAGGAAGATGAATGAAAATGTGAAGCATTAGTTTAAATAATGACTGGTAATTTTTACTGTTTCCTGCATACACCTAAGCTCTGTCTATGGTTAACCATCAGCAGATCAGTCCAACAACAGTCGCACAACATTCCAGACATTTATCAATAAATGTTTCCAGTAGACATGTTCAGTGCCATGGGATGACGTCATACTGAACAGTACTGCCTGAAAATACAATACAAAATATAATTCCTCATTATATATTATAATTCCCTAAGGACCAGTGACTTTCCAGGTAAAAATAAAAGCCCACAGACTGAATCTGTCAGCAGAGAAATGCTTAATTTTCCAATTACATTATTTAGTAGGTCAGAATACGATGAGTCTAGACTGGAAAGCAGTTTTGCAGCTATGGTGTTTCTATTCAAAGCGCAACATTTAATTAAGCTGTCAACTAGTAATGGACCGGATGGACTGGATATTGAGACTGAGGTGTTTCAGAGGAGTCATCCATGTTTTTGGTTGAGTGTCATGTTTGGTTACTATCCATTGGCAGAACAGATCACTGGACCTCATGTTTCACCTCATTAATGCCACCTTCTGTTGGGTCTCCATTGAGCAGCTCTGGTCTGATCATGTGATTCTGCAGAAGGAGTATCGTGCTCAGGCAGTGCAGGATGATGTTTTGAGGGCGCAGTGATGGAAACCGACAAGGTTCTTTTAGGACAAAAGCATGCTGTTACCACAGACACAAGATAACGAAACACTCATTCAAACACAAATTGATACACGCACGTACAAGCACACACTCGCACGCGCGCACTTTACTTCCTGCACAGTTCCATAAAAAGCATCATCACCACGGGATTCAACTGATGAGTCATTAATTTCCAGACATCTCAAGTGCCGCCACATGCTTTTGACAGTAACCTCTTAATTCTGCCTGGTGGTCCACTCCACTGAATGTGACGCTGCATTCTTCATCCGCATATAAATAAATCATCAACTCAACAACTGCTTGACTCTTTCACACAGGGCCAGACGGGTTTGGACAGCTTTTCCCTTAAGAAATGAAATCGTCATTTAGAAACTGCATTTTGGATTTATTTGAGATTGTGTAATTTTAAAATTGATTCGATGGCCTAAATCATTTAAGCCTCATAAATATGCAAAAAAAAATCAGGATGTGGACAAATGCATTTTCACAGCACTGTAGCCAGTTGGAGGGTTGAATCTGTTCATTTACAATTAAATCATTACTTTCTGTGTGAGATATCAACTAATCACATACTTTATAATATTGTGTTTATTCTATACAGGATGAATGGTCCAAAATACTGGAAGGTTGGATCCAAAGTTACAGGAAGCACCAGTTTAAGGTTATTGTCACATTTCCGGACCAATTTATGTAGAAAACCAGAGCTTTGTAAACAGTTTGCTTACTTTCTTATGCCACTCAATGCTGCATGTTATTCATGTTATGATACAGATTATTGCTTCATTTGTTGTTGACTACAAAGGTCAGCCCAGTTTGGTGACTGTCTGCAGACACATGACACATGCACCAGCATCTATCACATGCTTAGGCTGTGGTTTGCATTTGTCAAAGTATATATGTTATAAGCACAATAAACCTACTTTTGTACATGAGCATATTAAATCATTGGACTTAGGGAGAATAAGAAGTAACTGAAAATCAGTTCTGTCAAAAGAAGTCTAAATGAGTCATGTGATAGTTTACGCCAGTCTGCTCCCAGTTCAAGTCATCGATTCTAGCCCACACCACTGGTCTCATCTACAATCCAGTAGAGCTTCACACTTATTAGAAGTCCATTGCTAGTGTTGCCTGCAGTTAGTTTTATTTTGTATTTTAATTTAAAAAAGGAAAACCCGATGGTTGAGTCCTCCACTCCTGACCACTACCACAAAAGGGAATGGAGCAGCTAAGAGTCATATTTATCTGTGTCTCTCCTTCTCTCCATGTCTCTGCCCAACTCCACATAGTGATGGGGGAAGATATTAAATGCAAGATAAAACAGGGAAACGAAGTGCTGTCACGGAGGTTCTATGAAAATGACGGATAGACTTTCATCATATGGAAGAACTCCCTTCTCTACTCTGTAATGCACAATAAACTCTAAACTTTTGATATGAGATTGTGGCAGTATGAAATGGGATCTGAGCTGTTCTATCAGAAAACACAGCGAAAGTGTGGATGGCTCTTGTAACTGTATGATTGGATCATTATCTTGCTTGCCGCACATGAATAAATGATGACAGTAAGTGCTCCAGTTGCTCAGAGTATGTTCATCATTCATTTGTATGATTATAAATTTTAGTGAAATTGAAGAATGGCATTTTTGAATTTTCAGTATCTATCTATTTATTTATTATGTCAACAACTGATGAATTTTTAACAATAACTGTACACCCCCCCTCCCTCAAAAGCTAACCAAGTCATTTTTCATCTAAGTGGAACCATGTCCACTAAACGTTACATTTCTGTACAACTAACCTGCAAATGCAAACACGTTTTTGCAAAGAATATAACTATTGCACTGTGTATTTTATTACCACGATGAGGATACACCGACAATTACCATACATGATGTGAAGTTGCAAACATGTTTACACTGAACATACAAAGAAATGTTATCAAACTGTCAGGTCTTGAAGTACAGGGTCTGACGGGGTGGAAAATCAAGAATTGCCTGTAATTTGGCAGGAAAGTGTTGAACCAGACTTTGACCAAACTGTTTTCCGAGGTAAACAACAGCAGCTTTTTTCACATGAGAAAATAAGCAAGAAGAAAATAAAAGGGCTTCTCACTCCAACTGTGGACACTAAGTGCTCAATATGTACAGTGAACTGTTTGCAAAGGAAAAGAAAACCAAATGGGAAACCAACCGGTGCTGAAGAATATGCAATCAGCTGGAACGCAGTTTTTCGACTTGGCCAGTCACAGTGCAGGCACGAGGCATCACTCGTGGCTCCACCCGTGCACAAAAACACACAGTCACTCATTAAACGGAGGGAAGTAGAGAGAAGAAGTGAATATTTTGTGTGTTTTAGATGAACATGTTGATCAAAACACCTTCCTGGGAGCCAAACAAAGATTTATATGTTTAACACATTACAGTTAATTTAATAAATCCCAGCATATTCCAAGCCTACAGAGTTTTGCAGAGGTGATTCCAGGGCACCGTCAAGCATAGACCACTCCCTCCTCCATCCCGTTAGAGCCCTTATCACTCTACTTTCATTGTGAGCGACACTCAATTTGAAGTGTCAGTGATGTGTTAGAAAGGGCCACTCACAGGTGAGGATCCGAGTTGAGAGATGATAAAAATTGTAACACGTCTGAAATGAACTCCTCTCAACATCAGTGAAGAGCCCCATCAACAGCCAGCCACAGCCGCAGATACTGTGTTTTTCCCAGTGTTTTTTTAAAAAAGCCCACATGAATAGTTTGTTAGTGTCCTACGGTCAACACCCACACATACCGATCAGGCATAACATTATGACCACTGACAGGTGGGGTGAATGAGGCTGATTATCTCTTCATCATGTCCCCTGTTAGTGGGTGTATGCTATAGCCGGCCTGCCTGTCATATTTACTGTGGAATGCTTATATGTGCAATAACCCATACTGCATTTCTTCCTCTACAGTTCTCCCCGTATGTATATAGTGCAACTTCTGTACCACTGGTTATTGTTTACTAGGTGTTTGTCTGCACTGGAGGAGCTGCTTTTAATCCCATTGTACTTCTAACATAATATATATAATAAAAAACATTCTATTCTATTCCATTAGGGAGCAAATGATCCCTAAAGATGATGTGTTAGAGGCAGGAGAGGTTTTTCAAAGTCTACCAAAGGCCGTTAGAATACCCTGTGCACACAGTTTGTAGTATATGGGACAGCATAGCAGCAGACCAGGGTTTCCACACTGACCCCTGTCCTGTGATGAAAGTGCCAACGATGGGATTGTGAATGTCACAACTGGATAAATCATGTTTTCTCTTACATCATGTAATTGGGCAGGTGTGTGTCTGTCTCCAACCTGGGGACCACACGGTACAAGGCTGCACTATGGGCAATGTACTTCGGCCCCTGCCATCCATCTGGGTGTTACAGGTCCAATTAATTGTGGACCCACCTTGCAACTGACAGAACTTTGGAGACCTGCTGCTAGTATCTTGGTTCCAGATACCACAGCACACCTTCAGGGGTCTCTTGGAGTTCACGCCTCGACGGGTCTGTGCTGTTTTGGCAGCAAAAAGGTGAACAAACAAATATCAGGCAGGTGGTCATAATGTTGCCAATATCCTATATATTCATTGTGTGCCTATTTGGTCACACTGACACCATGTTCTTCCAGTAGTATTAGAATTGGCACAATGACAGCACTAGAAGCACACCAACCCATCTGAGACCACGTCATTCAGCTGTCCTGTCTTTGCACTGAGGGAATGTATGTTTTTTTAACAGATTTGATGGACAAATTGAATGTGTGGCTAGTCACTAACGAAACTGGAGTAAAGTACAAACTGCAATATCTTTATGGACAGTATACAGGACAGAATCGAAAATGACATTTTCAGAGTCCGCCTGCCTGTCTCTCTGACCTCAAATGAATCGCCTACCAGAAAAAGAAAAATACATCATTTCAGAGTTCAGTTGAAATAAATGGCAGTGGCATCCAACTAGGGGCTATTTTCATTGCCTGGCCTACTCTTCAAACATCTGTGACTAACTCATTTAGACAAGACATCTCCTGTCATGCATATTCACAGGGCATCAATCTCAGCAATCCTCTAACTCTGCCCCCACCTCTCTGCTCATGGAAATAGAGCTTTGTCAATACGAATGAGAGAAAAACCAGGAAATGCATTTTAAGGCTTTCTTTTCCTCTCTGTCCTTTCTTTTCTCCTCTTCATTTCATATTCCACATTAAGACATTTTGTTGATTTTTTCAGGCATTTAGGGACAAACATTGAGACAGAAGCAAGAAATAATGACTTAAATGATCTGAGGTTTAGTTTGGGTGAATAGCAAAATAATTCTTGCTGCTGAAGTCAGCTTAATAAAGCACTTTCCCCTGTGCATCCAGATGTTCCTGCATACTTTTAGGAATATACAAACCAGGTTTTTCTATTCCAACAAGCATTTCAAGTGCCGTTTCAACCTCTGTTCTCACAAATGCTGATCCCTCATTACACATGTGATATAATTCAAACCGTAAAGCCTGCCTCAGGTACAAATCCGAAATATTGCTACTATATAAAACAACAAAAAAATAAACCAACTATTAATCATTGCAATAAAAATTATAGGTTAAAATCCACTGAAGTCTTTCACCCTCTGAATACATGTGCACATACGTAATTTAGTTACTTGATAATAACAATGTCTGCCTCTGTACATTTAAAATGCATTCTAATGTCTGTTTGGGTCTTTCATCAGTAATACATTTTGTTTTCCTTTCGTATATTTCCTTTTGCACAAACAGAGCAGTGACACAGACTTAGACAATGCTCAGTACTGGAGCGGCAGCCAACAGCTGCTTTCAATCTGCCACAGCTTCTATGCATTTGACGGTCGAGATGCTGTGCATAATGAAAAGTTGCTGCCGGCGTAAATGAGGATGCCCCATGTGGTGAATACATTTCCTATGTTGTGATATCTTCTCTCGCTGGGTGGTGTTTAAACGTGGGGGACACGAGTGAGGGAAGCAAAGAACAACCACATTGGAAATCACCGTTTGCAGCCGGTATGACAAAGATCCGTCTTTGTTCAAGGTGCCTTTTACTAATGATACCTGTTCGCTGAACTCCTTGACCTTCCAGGCAGCTGCCAACAAAATGGCGATCCGTCTTTTTCCTCCACCACTGCCCACAACAAAGAGCTACATGTACAAGTGTGAGCTCAGGATATGTGAGCATGCTCCTTCCCTGCTTCCTGCCCAGCTGGTAACCTGTTCCTGGTTAATCCAGTTCAAAAATGAGTGGGATGGGGAGACATGTTACAAGCTGATTGCGCTATGAATATCACATCTGCTAGATGGCAGGCACGCACAGAGGTCACATCCATGTAACTTATCTGTCTCGTCCCGTCTTCCTGGCAGTAGCAGTTAACTGAACTATTAATAGTTAAGGTGATGTCAGCCAGTTTTCAGTCGGGACAGAGAGTACAGACTGAATTTTTCAGCACCTCAAATGCATTGACCTCCAATAACCAACATGCCTCTCTCGTGTTTAGCTCCCGAAGCAATCTGAGGGTTTAAAATGTAAGTGAAGACTGGAAAATGTGACTTCTCTTGATAGGTTCTTGATCCTGGCATGAAGCGCGGTAACTAACTATTAACATGTCACAACATTCCCCAGCTCGAGTGGCTCAGATGAGCATAGAAGAGGGCAACACGTTTTAATGCACTAATAGAACAGTAAAGAGCCTGCCTCTAATTCTGCACTCCACTTACCACCACTGTCATAGTGGGGCTGCAGCGATTCTCGTTTCCTCTGGAGTTTGAATTTGTTTATGTGTAATAGACTCATTGCACTTTCTATAATTGTAAATCTTAGGAATCTAAAACAGAAAAGCAAAGTTTATGACAGAAGAATGTCACAGGCATCTTTATCATCTCCAGACATTATTTTGTACATTTCCAAAATGCTGAAAGCAGGATTGAGACCCACTGTTGGTTATTAGAAATTTGAGATTTTCTACTATGGAGAAATATGGGACAACAAAGCCAAACCAGTTCTTATAACTGCTTATGAATGTATATTTTCTGCACAGTTACACACCCAGCAGATCCTGAGAAACATTAGTACTCATTTGGACTCAGGTTTCTGATAACGTGGCTGAGATAAATCCAACATTCAGTCTCTTTCTAGATTAACATCTGGCTCTTTAGCCGCTAAATGCTCCACTATATTGACCACTTTCTTTGTCTGTGTGCTCTTACAGAGACTTATAGTCTCCACTGTGAATAAAATGAAGTCAGTGAGAACCGTAATGAAAATGAAAATAGGTGTCTACTTTGCAACTAAATATAAAAGGTTTGTATGGGTAATTAAATTCTGCTAACTTTAGAATATGCACATGATATATCTTGTGATTTCTCCACGTTAAAACATGAGCAAGAGCAGCAGGTAAGACTCGGATGGTAATTGCAGTAACTTAAACAGCTTGATAACAGAAAAACAAGGCTGACACATAAAACTGGGAACAAAGACTTGAAACTCCAAACTACAAATGTTTGTGCAGAAGTACTAAACTGAACACAGAGCTTTTCGTTTTTTGTCTTCAGCACAGACAAACCAGCAGCAGCAGCTTAGCACAGCTATCCTGTAGTTGAGACACATCATAATCGTCACAGCTAAAGCGAACATTCATCCTGATTGATTGATTACCAAACCCATTGATTCTTATTTTTTTGTAAAGCTTAATAAGCAATGTATATTAGAGCAGTGGTGCTTCCTACACATTAAAACTCTCTCTATGCACATTTCTGTGGCTGAACGTTCAGATTGGTGCTGTGCAATTGAGAATGATACATGAAAGAAGAAAACCTAAAGAAAACACTGAATGGCCTTTATTCTCCAACAAAGGAGCAGAAAAAACAGGCAAAGCAATTTATTCTCTTTGTGCTCAGCAGATATAACTCAAAATCAATATTCTCCAAACAGATGCTGCACACACTATCCCTGTTGTGCAATTATGCAAGTCAGATGCAATTATTGAGCAGTTAACTCTGTCCACTATTCCTATATGAACTCTGAGACAAAACAGACGCTGCTTGGAAAGTTTTCCAGCCCAGGGCCAAATTAATTGTCTTACAAAGACACACAGGGCACAACAAAATAAAAACAGCCTGTATAATATAACTCAATAATCAGTTAAAGGCAATAACCCTTCAAGAATGTCTAACTCCGTGAAGCCCATTATGCTAAGTTTATATGCCAATAAGGTGTTGATTCTTAATGGTAATTAGTCGCTGCTGCTGCTGTACTCGATTATATTGTATTGTCAGGTGGTCCAAATATTTTGAGCCAAAGAAATGAAAACTTGAACTGGGTTCTGTGTTGTATTTCTGACTTTCAAGGTTTGTATCTTACTGGTATATTATTTTTACACAGGAATACAATGGCAAGAGATTAAAACTACAATGATGAATGTTGTGACCAGCTGCATGAGACTATTTTACTCACAGCAGACTTATTATCACCTTATAAAGCTGTCACAAAGTGTGTTTGGAAACACCAGGCAGGGAGAGTACTCAAATACAGATGCAGTAAAATAGAGTTTATTGCGATAATAGGCTTCATCTGGAGAGAATCACAAGATGCTGAGCATAGCAACGTGGCAGCGGAGAGACGGAACTGGGGCTGAGGTAAACAAGCAATGCTGAACAAGCTGTGGCTGAGAGAGAGGGGGTCAGGCAATGAGGAGATTGGTGTGTGTGAGACTGCAAACCGCAGACATACAAAGCACCACAGACCCGTGTTCAGGCCCGTGTCTGGTTCTGGTGAAAGGTTGTGGTCCTAAAACCTAATAGAAATGAATGTTGGGGGATTGTTATAGTTTCTTTACAAAGTAAGATATTTTGAATTTAGTCTAAATATACATATTTAAAATAATTACCTTAACATATACTTAAGTTAGTAGCAGGTTTAAGCAGTATGTTAGTGTGCAGTGGTGGATTTACGTACATTTACTTTTGTACTGTACTTCAGTGCAGTACCTTTACTCCATTGGAACATAAAAAGCAAACAATGTACTCTTTTACTTCACTATAAAGATATGACAGCTACAGCTAACAGTAGGTCTGCAGATCCATATTTCATATGCCAACATATAATCAGATACAAAAACTGCTGTTTATACATACTAATGCAAAAGTATGAGTTTATAATGTTTTACTTTAAATGGCGTATTGTACTTGACATTATAAAACATACATAAAAACATAACCTTTTTTCTCCACTTTTGGTGAGAATGGCTGCACTGAACCTCGTTGGGCATAAACACAAATCAGTGAGCAGAAAAACACTGAAACATTGATGTGATTTTACATGTAATGCTTTCGTATAAAAACTACATACTGAGACAAATTCTGTATGGTCATGTATGTGAGAACTTATTTTAACATATACTGTGTAAACAGAAAAAGCTTCAGCTGTGTTCAAAGCTTATAGTGTGTTCCGCTTACTCGCCTTTCAAAATGTTATATCTCACCTTGAGAGACAGACTAGACAGGGCCTTCTTCCACTGACAGGTGAATGTGAAACCTGTCCTATGAGAGATCATTCTTATCTTCGTTTCTACCTTCTATCCTATATTTAATAATAATACATAAAGTCCATCATCAACCAAAGAGTCTTTTTCAAAATCCCTCAAATAAAGGAAAAAAAAGGTTCTAATAATAATTTGGATATTGACACAACATTCATCATTTTGTTTTTTTTTTTTTAGATATTTTGCAAATAACAAATATCGAGAGAGAGAGAGAGATCGAGAGAGAGATCAATATTTGCCTAGAAAAAGATATAGTTGGGGTTATCTTCTCCTGACAAAGCCTATGCAGGTCAAAATTTAGCATGTTGTTTGAATTTTTCTTCAAATGTGTGTTATTTCATCAAAAAGTGAGTACAAGGACACCATCTAGGAGGCAGGTAAACTGAAACTACGTGAAAGTCCTTGGAAGGCAAAGTGACTGTTAAAGCAGTCCAATACTGTTTAAAGGCAAACCCTATAACTAATGAGCATACATTTCACTTGCTGAAGCCAAAACTGGCCACCCATCTTGGAGCATGGGGAAGGAATCCACCAAGTATTAAAGCTGATTATGGTTGTAACTTCTCTATGGGTTGTCTACTATCTATGGATTATCTACTATATCAGTGTTGTGTCATTCATAAACAATATTGTACTGCTCAAAATGTTTCCTCTGACTTTCAAAGATTTTTGTGGGACATTTTCTTTTCATTAGTGTAAGATGCAGACAGGAGACAGGGGGAGAGGGTCAAAGTGGATGAGACGTAACAAAAATTCCTGAATTTAATAAAATGATGCCTCATCTCTTCTAAGCATCTGGATCATTAAGGAGAAAATGTTATACAGGAAAGTGTTCAGCAGTCTTCCTTGCAGCAATTGACCTTGTCAGGAGGAATCCCCACGTCCCCCCTGCTTTCTGTCCCCATATCTCTGTTATGACTACCTCAACCACTTTTTGTCACGGAACAGAGCACCACAGTCAGCCCCGACTTGAACATTAGAGAAGGGATTACAGTGTGGCTGAGAGCGGCCTGATTCAGCTCTATCTGCATGCGAATGAGCTTGGCCGGAGTCAGCCTGAAGACAGACTAAAGTGCTGTCAGGCACGTTTTCCAGGTACGCTTTTATTATTTATCAATATTTAATGATATAAATGCTCTCTGAAGACTACATCATCCTTCTCCAGTGGCTTAGCTGGTTTGTGCGTGTGAGGCATAAAGGCAACCTGAAAGGATGAGCTGTCATAGATTCTTATTAGAAATTTTAAAACATTAGATGATTAGATCAGACGAAAAGTTGGTTTGGTGAAAAGTATAAAATATTAATGTAGCATGAATGTATTCACACATTTTATATCTACATGTATAAAATCCAATGAATTTAAATATGTAAAGAGCAGGGGATGTCCAAACTATATTTTTAAAGACGGGTGGATTTGATGATGTGAAGATTACCAAAGCCAAAAGGTTAACACAAACCCAAAACCACTGAATTGCACAGATAGTGTTCTTCTGCTTCCCTGAAGGTACGAAGAACATAGCGTCTATAAGCCATGGATAAACGGTGCAGGTTTCATGGATTTCTTTGCGCAATCTGATTGTTTTCTATAACGTAATGATAATTTGTTTGGAGTTACTGTTAATGGTAAATATATTAATTACCATATTGATTAAATGGACCATGGATCATTCTTTGTTATTTTCTACTGAAATATCACATCTTGTCATTACCATTGCATTAAGGCACTCAGAACACTTGCTTTATGTCAGGGAAAGACTGTGGATTGACTTAATAGAGAAAAAATCTAGCAGTACATCACTACCTTCTTTTAATGTAACCACGTGCTAATTGCTTCTGTTGCATAAACCAAACCTCACACATGACACAAGACGTTTCTTTTGTCAGCCTCTTATGGAACACATCCTCCAACTACTTCTTTCTGGATGTGTCCAACACACGGCTATGCCATCATCCCTGTTGTCTTCACTTGAGCTCATGGATGCCACTCATTCGATTGCACCATAGGTCAGTATATCAAGACAGATACTTTATGTTTGAGTTAAACCCACAGAGAGCAGTTTAGCAATGATTTTCTGTCTTCACTGTGAGTTTGTTTATTTGGTGTTTAATCTTATAAAAAAGGTTTAAAATGTGGCAGAGGAGACAGACAACAACTGAACAGCTGCCTAGAAAATATTACACAGTAAGATGCAGCTGGCCAGGATTATGTTTCTGTAAGTTCCCTGAAATCATTTGAGCGTTCGTCCACCATTGTGGTTGATGCTACATTCACACAGAAAATTAAATAGACCGATTTTACATCTTATTGAAATAAACCTGCTCTGGTCGTGAGAACATCTGGGTTGTTCATGTGGTTGAGAGAACAAAATGTGGGGTGGCTGTGTTTCAGTTGCTTGAGTTGTCTGTGAACTGTGAACTGTTCTAGTGTTGCTTCCGTCAAAGACAACTATGACTAAATATTGTCAATGAACCTTAATTAGACGAGACGCAACGTAAATGCTGATCACGTGACAATAACTGTAACTAAATAATATTGTTGACAAATAAAATGACACTAAATGTGGTTTACATAATAAAAAACTACGCTAAAATGTATTTTTTGTCTAAACTGAGAATTTTACACAGACATCTACAAATGTTATGCAATTTCTGTTGGTAAATTTCCCTACTTCAGAAGTTAAGACTTGAAAGCGAAGGTTCAGAACCAAGAGTTATGGCTTGAGCTCATTCCACAGTTTATATTCTCTGACTCCACCTGCTGCACTATGTTGCTCTGACTCCCTCTTTCATTAGCAATGCAAAGTTTGTATTGTGATTTTTGTCTGATTATTGTTGCTAATTGCTTCCTGATGTAGTAATAATTGGACGTTAACTAGACTGTATGACTATAGATTATAATATAATAGCAAATATGAGTCATTTCATTTTTTTAACAGCAGCGCAAGTAAATATTTTATAATAAGATCATCATGTTAATAATTTCTTTTTTGAGCTCAGAGATCTCATTCTGCAGCTGAACTGCACCCAAGAGCTTTGCTTCACTTGCAGAATATGCCCTGGAGGGCACTACCTGGAGCAGTCCAGGAGCTGACTACATAATGAGCTGCTGTCTTAGAATATCAGACCCTGAATATATGCAGATTGCAGGCTGAACTCCATTCAATGAATGAAAACCACAGAACACAATTGCACAATTGAATTTTCTTACAAAATGTTGCCCAAGTGTTGATAATGCACTGCAATGACTTGGCTGAAATATAGTCCGGTATGAATGGACCTAATCTAAGTTATATACTGTAGAGTGTGGTTCTCAGTTGGCTGTACCACGCTGGTTATCTGGCAGGGCTATAACGGACGCATTTGGGTTTTGTTCTCTTTCTGTTTAAGGTCAGTGAACTCTATAGTTCTTTTATTCTGCAGTTATAAAAGAACAACTGCTTCGCTGCTTTTAGAACTGCTTTTAACAGTTAGCGTTTCCCTGTTGAGTTACAAGGGTAAATGGAAATACCTGCAGCTACTTTGCAAAATAAAATGACATGTTTAATATTCAGCTGGACATATGTCAGTACTGTATGACTACAGGTGTTGAGTCAGTAAGTCAGTCCTGTAACACCTCACAGTTTGTATTCCCTTATTTCACAGTCCACTCTCATAATGATCATCCCACAAAATCCCACAAAAGTTGAGAAAGCACATTAAATAGAAGAGAGGGAGACTTGCTCCTGTTGCTAATTGGATTGGAGCTGGCGGGCATTGGCTTTACGGCACAATGGGAGCAAATGAGAGTGAGCATTATTATTAGGCACAGAGACAAAGGTAATTCACTCAGATCAAATTGAATTTGCACTTGCATTTCTTAAATTCAATCTATAGACTTCTGTGCCAGGAGGACAGTCAAATGTGAATACAGATATGGAACCTCATGCACCTGTTTATGCTTTTATACATGTGCAATTATACAACACAAACCGAATGACAGAACACGTGCGTGAGGACTTAACACAAAACAAATGAATAATGAAAAATGGCGTGTAACACAGCCTCTCTTCATAAATTATCATAAACACCATAGAGTGACACTAATCAGTAAACAAGCATGAGCACAAAAGACACTAAGGCAGCAAAATAGAAAGCAGCAAAGTATAAGCAACAAAAGTATGTGGCTTGGAGCTCAAACATTGTGACAAAAGTTTATTATCTGTGAGAGATTGTCTGGGCTAATGCTGCACATGACACTAACTTGGAAGCATCGACAAGGTCTTCTCCACCTTGGGACATCACTTGAAGGGGACCTACTGGATGTGAGCTTAGTGAGAAGTGCAGTGACCAATCCGAAACCTTAAACAAAATTTCTGTAGAAATTAGCGAACCCCAAAAACTGGATTCAGGGTTGAACATGTAACAAAAGGACATTGTTTACTCTGCAGAAAATAATTAAGATAAGTAAATCTAATTTGAAGCTTAAGCTATGTAAATTAATTAAATACTATGGATATCCTTCAAATTAAAGTCTTATTATAAAATGACCTCTGTGTGTTTCCCTGTTGAGTTATGATGCTACTTTCCAAAAGAAAATATATAGTGTGTACAGTATAAACCTACACAATAAGCACAGGTTTGAAATACACGTTTATACGTCCTCCCCTTATGCTTGTGCTGCTAGGTTTAATATTCAGCTGGACATATGTCAGTACTGCGTGACGCTCGTCACATGGGGACAGGTGTTAAGTCAGTAAGTCAGTCCTGTAACACCTCACAGCTTGTCCTCTCTTATTACACAGTCCACCCTCATAATGATCATCCCACAAAATCCCACAAAAGTTGAGAAAGCACATTAAATAGAAGAGAGGGAGACTTGCTCCTGTTGCTAATTGGATTGGAGCTGGCGGGCATTGGCTTTACGGCACAATGGGAGCAAATGAGAGTGAACATTATTATTAGGCACAGAGACAGAGGTAATTCACTCAGATCAAATTGAATTTTTACTTGTAATTCTTAAACTCAATCTATAGACTATATTGTAAGGGTGGCTCAGTAGAGACTCCGAGCAAAGAGGTTCGGCTACAATATAGCCAGATTGCCTTTCTGTGTTTCGTTCAAATTTGCTCAGCACAAGAGCTACTCTATACCGTAGCTTTACTGGGTGCCAGAAAGACAGTAACATTAAACAAATACAAAAAAGGAACTTTGTATGTGTTTTTACAGGAGTTGGGAGTTATACAAGCATTCAATTGCAGATCATCATCAGTTATGCAACACAAACAGAATGACAGAACACTTATCTAAACAGTGCAGTAAACAGCTCCAATGAAAAACGTGTAGCAGACAATGACATAATATTTAATCTCACAGCACAGAGAGAAACTGAGGCATGAGAGAAATGTTTCAATCAAATGTCTTTCGGTACTTTAACCTTTATACTTAAGTGTTAAACCAGACTGTTAGGCTCTGTGTTGATATTTTGAACTGTGATGTTAGGAGTATATGTCTGCATCTTCATATTATTTTTTTTTAAAGGAAATCAGCCTTCTTTTTCGTGGTAACCATAACATTACCAGACGACCTCTGAACATTATCCCAATGAATAAAAACCTAAGTACTTATTCTTTGTATTTCCTGGTAATAACTGGAATGTCTGCATATTGCAGATTGCAGTAAATGTTCCTTATTATGTTTGTTATGTTTTATGCAGGTATTCTGTAACAAATTTTCAGAGGACTGGACTGAAGTGCAAAGTACAAGTTAAATGGTCATTGTGGGTTTAAGGTAACTTAATGAAACACTGAGAGGATGGCAGGCTCTCTTTTAAAATTTACATAAAGAGCACAGAATGAGGCCAAACAGTGAAGTAGGACAGGAACAAATACAACAGAAGACAGTGAGCAATCAGCAAAAACAGAACGACATGGTTCAGCGATCTAAGTCCACAGACAAAAACTCAAGCAAATCAAATGCTGAATGTCAGCCGCAGGTATCCAGATTCCAGTATTTAGAGTTAAACCTAGGATGTGCACTGACCATCTGACACAGCTGAGACAGGGGCTTTAATGCAGGCAGGATGAGCGGAGTGGACACAGGTGCAGGGAGGTGTGGTCAGAGCTAATTGGGACCAGACAGATGGAACAGGTATGCATGCAGGGTAATGAAACACAGGGACAACACAAGGTAAATTAATACCCAAAATAAGACATGGACCGAAATGAATCAGGACAGCTTCTGTCTCCTTAAGACCTCTCACTTAAAGCTCACTCCATTTGATAGGCCAGTTTGTGGGAGCTTTCTGATGGGCCAAGTAAAGCTGTGAGCCACGGCTGTAACATAAGTTGATGGAGCCTGATACATTTTTTGTGTGTGTTAAATCTATGACATTTATTATAGACACTGACCATCACAACAACTGAGAAAATACAAAATAAGTCTAAACCTTTTCGTTTTTTTATAAATGGTTGTTCAAAATTCATCCTCACCTACACTTGAGTTTTTCTGCACATAATTTTCCATAAACACATAAATTAAACACAGATTAAATATTTGCTGGTATAGCAATTAGCACAAAGAGGAAGAAACATACACTGTATAAGCAAAGTATGGTGAAACACAAAAGCATTGGTGTACAGTACAGTGGATGATAATGCATGTGGCCAGGAGGGACTGGAATTTGAACCCCTGACCCTGAGGTTCAAGGATGACTGCACAACCAACTAAATTATAGTCATGCAAAGGTGTCCTGTTTACAGTCTGCTTCCCTAGAGAGATGCTCAGTATAGGTACACCACATATTTAACATTAACTGACTGCACTGCATTAACGGTTTCACTAAATGAATGAGTAGCTTTTAGCAGAGGAGCTGCTCATCTGTGACTGAGAAAACTGTTGTTAGCTCAGCTGCGATGCACAGTACATTACATCCTCATTAAACGCATATTAAAAGACAGCAAGAGCCATCATAATCTGGTAACTCGTAAATACCTGTCAGAAACAACAGGCTGAGCTTTGAAAACATCAGCAACAGGACAAATAATCGCACTGTAGAAGTGTGTTACATTTAATAAATTAATAAAAGCTACATGTTCGTCAGTGTATGATAAAACACAGTATGCACAGTAGCATTTGTTTGGGCGCAGCTGTATAACGTCCCATATTTGCTTTTTAGAAATGCCCTTAACCTGTTATTGAGAAAGAATGCTTTGGTTTTTTTTCTGTGCCCGTGCTATGTAACAAGACACCGGAGAGCTAGACAATTCATAATACATACCCTCCTGACAGTGTTTAAAGCAGATCTCCCTCAATTACGGCTATTAGCAGGAAATGTCAATATGAGGTTGAAGAGATCAAGGGCAGTGAAGGATATAACATACACCCAGCTCTCCACATTTTTTTTCCTTATGCTACACAGCATGCTGAACGAGGAAAGCCTCTCAATTTCTCAATCTCCCTTCTCCATCTTTATCTCTCTCACAGAGGTTTATCTGGGTCTTGTTTGAATATTTATGCAAGTCGTCTTGAGTTGCACGGGGACTTTGTGTAGACCATTGTATTCCTCTAGCATCACATTTCCACACGCCTCACAAATATTGGAAAATAGTCATTATTGTTCTGGGGATAAGAGATTGAATTTTTTTTATCAACAGCATGTAAAACTAGGAAACTTAATTGTGTAATGAAAGTGGCACAACATTGCATGTGTCGAATTTACATGAAAAGACGTTATGCACAATGAAGCATATTCACTGTCTCAAATCCAAATCACACGTCCTAATCTAATCCAGACTCAGAGTGTGACTTGAGACTTGAACAAGGTTGCTAATAAAATTGGTGTGAGCAGGTAAGTATTTTCACTACCCACCCCTGCTTTACTAGACTTACTGTTTTGCTGGAGCTGTTTCATTTTGGGGAGTCATTCAAATACCTTTGCTCGCTTTACTCTGAAAGCATCTAATTCTCTCCTGACTGCTACCGCCAGCGCCTAGCTTAACAGTCCAATTTAGCGAGCTAACACCTTGGTCCCCGGACGCTAGCACGGACGTGTTTAAGTCACTACAAGCTCACCATAGAGTGAGCAGGAAGACATCGTGTTAGTTGTCACCACTCGGCTAGCACTACAGTTAACTGCTCAAGCTAACGCCATCAGTTGTTGACGGCCACCACACCAGTTGACACAAGCACTAGTCACCAAAGTAGGCCCACAATAGCTCATCAAAGTTGTTGAGGCCTCAAAACTAAAAACTGTCGTACCCACCAAGAGGAGGACCCTTTGCACCCTTTGGTCATGTCTCCATGGTGGATGTACATGAACCAGACAGGGACGGCAAGGCAGTAGCTCAACCCTGGAGCATTGAGCTGCTTGACGTTGCAAAACTTGCAGCTGAAAAGCTGGCAAGTAAGACTTCCACCTTGTGCTACAAGGGTAAACGGCTTTCCAAAGCGAAGCGCACCACTAAGCAGGATAGAATAAGTTGGCTGGACCTCTTGGCACTATACTGGATGAGAGCATCTCATCTTGGCACCCCAGTTGCCACCATGCAATGGCGATGTAAGGAAAAGAAAAAAGAGGGAGCAGATCTTCAGCTATGCCTCCTATTTTCCTGTACAAATAAAAAAAAATAGCCCAGGCATAACTGCTCAGGCCCTGGAATCATTCTTGTTCGTTTGCTGTTATTCTCTTTGTCTTTTGGTTTCCTCTCCTTCCTCAGGCAAGCTTTCACTGAGCTGGTGTTATGTTGCCCAGACCAATTCTTTCCTTAGCCATTTCCTTTGCTCCAGACTGGCTTTGTTTGCCTCTGTATGTGTCACCATAGCCTCCACCTTTCTTGTGGTTACTGCAGTGATGTCTGCTCAGGACACCTTGAGGTCATTTGGAAGTGGATCCTGCAGGTGTTCCCTTTGTGAGCCTCAGTAAACGCCTTGCTCCCAGAGATGAAAAGTATGAATGAGCTCAATGTGAATACACATTTCATATGGTGCCTGTTTGATTGAGGTTCTGGACTTTGCTTTGTGCACCTGCACAAAATAGAAAATTTACTCTAAATTCTATCCAGGAAATATCCTGACTGTAGAGGTGCTGCAAAATACCCTTATTGAATAATCTTGTAATCAGATTTGCCACTGGTTAACGCATTTAGCTTTATGCTCACTCCTTTGATTTATTGCATCATAAAATTGCATTAGAATTCTTTTCATTTTATTGCATCATAAAAATTGTATTGTCTTTTAAATGAAGTATTCGCTTCATCACAGGTCTTCAGATTTATGATGCAGACAGAAAGAGGCAGAGGAAAATGTTTGTCAATTTGCTTTATTAAAATATATAGAAGTATATGAAATGATGTTTAGGAATAGTAAAAAAATATAAATATTCTAAATATTATATAATATATATACTTTACATGTGTTGTATGTAGGTCTGTCATCCATGAGTCAGAAATGTTATTAAATTTTATTTATTTTACTGTGCTTCCCACTTAACCATTCACACACAAAGAGGATAACTGAGACACAGGGGTCATGTGGAAATCACACTGAAAGCTGAACCTCAACCTGAGCACAATCAAAATAAAGTACAGAGATAAGACCTCTGTTGTCTGTGACCAGATGCTGGATCCACACAATATCAAGTCAGGGAATGACAAGTGATTAGGATTTATACACATTTAGTGACAAATTATTTACTCTACCAAATCCAATGGAAATTGATCCGGCAGTATTACCTGGTGTCAGTAGATGGAAAATTGCAGATAGAGGACACACAAATAAATTTGCAGTCACCAGCTCTCAACCAGGTGAATTGTCAAAATAAAGGAATCCCTACTGGTAGAGTTCCTGTTTTATTTTATTTTATATTTCTGGTGGCATGTGTCGGCCCAACACCACTAAGTGCTACTACTTATTTTGTTACGTATCTTTAATGTCTATAGGTTTCGTGGCTAGTATAGTGCCACACGGTGGCACTTGATGATTCAGGGGATCTTACAGTTTATATTTATCTTCTCCAATGGCCTTGAAATTCTAGTTTTGTAAGAATATTTGTTGTGAAATAATTTTATTGACTTAAGGCTTAAGATCTCTGCTGGATGTTGTTAAGACATACGTGATTTTCCTTACTAATGACTTCGCCACCATCACCACAAGACAGGCTCTATAATAGCTGGTTTCAAGTCCATGACTGCTCACTCAGTTAGCCTCTTGACAGCCTGCAGAAACCACCTGGTTCTGGTGAAACCAATTGAAAGCTTCTACTGCGGTTGCTGGGATATTATTACAGACACTTTACATTATGAAACAGTGAATCAATTAAGTTCAACTTTAGAAATGGAGAGAAATCGCATTTGTAGAGATTCAGATGACCTACATTTGTAATTACACGAGCATTCAGCCATGGCACTGTTCTCTGTGCTTTCTTAATGGTCCAAACATTCCAGTGCTTATACTGCTGCTGGAGTGAGCAGATAATTTGATGACTGATGAGAGCTATTCAGAAGGACTGGGTATGTTTCCAGTATTTGCGAGCATCCGTGTAGAGGTTGGCTGTAAATTCTAAGCTGTCGCACTTTCTATTAAAATATATCTGATGGCATTCACAGCATCAGTATTACTTGCACAGCTAATCCGCCACACTGATAAGGTGAAGAAGTGAGTGTCTTACAGACAGAGAGCAAGTGGGATGACACCAACAGACTCCCCATTTAATCAATGATCGGTACTATCTCAACCTTCTTTCTCAAAAGCTGCCACCTTACCTCCAACAACAATCAGATATATTTGCATAAACACCTTATCATTTAATTACAGCTGAAAGTTCCCCAATCATGCCCCAAGATTGTGCTCTGGTGGTGGCCTCTGTCTAAAACATCGTCTTTAGTTTCCGTTTCACTCAAACGCCATGTAGGGTCTGTAAATTGAAGCTCTCTCTTTCTCTCTCTCACTATGTACACAATAAATTGTATATTGCATCAAATTTGGAACACGTGAAATCCTTACTTATAGTTTATAGAAAATTCCAGGAAGAAAAAAATGTGATTATTTACTGAACGCATGCTTTGCAACGCACAGAACCAACCAATGCATCAGATACTATCTAACAGCTGGCACAGTACTAATATTTACATTGTGTACAACAAGTCTTTCAAAATATCACACAGATTCTTACAAGTCCTGCATGACCATCAAAACTAGAACAGGGTTTAGAGATTTTACATGAAAAGTGTGTCTGGCCTTCTGTGTTTTTGGACCAGTGTGAAATGGATAGATCATCTGATGGGAACAATGAGTCACTCAAACATGACCACAACTGGAAACGACTGACAGTCGCTAATAAACTCTTCACAGAGAGAGAACACAATGGGGAAATAGAAGCGATGGAGCAGGTGTTGATATGGATGTTAATACTGAGGTATATTCAGCCGGGCCCACTGTGATAGTCATAACATAATAAAACAAGTAAGATTTATTCACAGTCTGTAGTGACATTACAGTCCATTGTTGCTTCTTTCAAAGCCTCTGTCTCATGCATCATCATCATCATCATCAAAATCTCTCCCTCTATTATTTAAATGTCTGCAAACACTTGATGTGTACAAATGACGTGCAATCTGTGATTCCAGCCTTGTTGATGAATGCAGCAAAATGTGTCACGTCTGCCCCTGAAAAACAGTAAATCTGCCCAGTTACACTTTTTTATCATCTGCAAAATGGAATACATGCAGGAATACATCTGCCAAATGTTAACTGACCAGTTTGTCCTCTAATTACTGTATACATTGTTTATCTCAACAATTCTATATATGCTATTAAAATAACATGGTGGCATATTGTGTCAGCCTCTGACAAATCTTTGGTATTTGTTTTCATACTAGCACTTAAAGCAGCAAATGCAACACAAAGTACTGCATCAATATCGATATTAGTGAGTAAAGAAATAACTAACTAATTTAATACTATAATATGCAAATATTAAGAGTTGACTCCATCATGCAACACTCTATCAAGCACTTTAGGTAATAATGATACAAATCTACAGCAAATAATAAAACTACAGTGGACAACAGGTAGACGGGTTCCTTCTGTCCACAGCAGAGGTCCTGGGACATCTAAACCCCAAGTGTAGCAGTGAAGCAACAGGCACCAGGAGGATTATTAAACAACTATATGTCATTAATATTATTATCATTAAAAAACCCGCCGGTCTGCAGAAGTATCTTTTCTTTTCTGACTGATTATAAGGCCGAGCCTTGCACACAGTTGAAAAGAGCTGATCTCTGTACTGCTGTTCACTGTTGACTACACATGTCTACATTGAGATATGTTTTGCAGCATATTCTTACTTAAGGAACACTACAAAAATGTTGCATAATGCATCTTTGAACAAAGTTTGTTGTATAACCAGAAGGCAATTTATGCTTTTTGTGTATGCTTGGGACTACAAGTGCAGCCCTACATGCGGCAGACACGTATACACTTGTTTAATGCATCATGCATCGTTTGTTCACATCCTTGCCACTGTTAATAATCACATTCTGTTTTTCTATTGTTTTCGTGTTACTCAGCCAAACGGAACCAGCAAATAAGCTTCTTCTTGCTGCCAGAGGTCACTATGTATGTGTTGTGGAATGGGTCACCACACAGACACACAGTTGTATGAACAGAAGCACATCGTCTTCTGCCGCCAAGCAGAAAACATGATCTGACCTCAAGTCCGACTACAAGTAGAAAACAGAATTGTGACCCCCTGTCTCTGGCGTAAGTCCTGTATTTTCTACTTACATCTCAACTTTGCTCCATCTGACTTCTACGCAGAGTGCAGTACACTCAAAGAAATCCTGCTAGTGAAAACGCCGCTGCAGTAATTATGTTTCCTCAAAAACATTTTAGTTCAACTATGTAGTTTGGTACATAAAACTGATTTTACAAGACAGGTTCGACTGTGACCCAAAGCAACTTTTTAGGCTTTAGATTTTTTTTTATCCACTTATGTGTGTAAGTACATAATTATGTATACGGCTGTGAGCTCTGTCAAAACACTTCAGAGTGTGCAGCAGTGTAGACACTGACAGAGGACTGCAGCAGCTGCTGCTGTTGTAGACAAGGTACATCCCACACAATGCCAGATTTACACAACACACACATTACAGATGTGGAGAGAGCAGCAGCAACATTTTTTCTATGTCGTCAGCCATCTGTATATTATTGAAGACAAGTAAGAATTCTGGATTATGGCCAGTCACAGCACCTGAGTGAGTCTTCTCGTGTGTGCAGAGTACATGAACAGAGTAAATCTATTATGCTGCCACAGATGTTGATTTCTAAGGCCTGTGTCTTTTAAGAGATGTAAGATGTGAGACAAACGTTATGTGCATATTCCTAAAAATACATTTAGGTATTTATGAATGGCAAGAAAACATGTGTATGTTCTATTATTGATGCCACTATGATCCAGCCTGTTGGGTATGAAAATCCCAGCCATGTTGTTTCATTACAAAATGAAGAAGCCTTTGGGAAGCAGCGATAAATTAGCTATGTGAGGAAATCATGTTATATTCTTATGTCTTAATTCATTTTATTGGCATCTGTTGGACCACAACCAAACACTTCATACTCTCATCTGTAAAGTGAACGGACATACCTACAAATTCTGTTGCCCTTCGCTGAATGCTAATTCAGCTGAACAATGCTAGGGTGTGATCACAGGTCACAGTAGAGGATGTCGGGCCCTCGTGGTTTTTGTAGATTGCTTGAAGTGCTCCTCCTGTACCTTTTTGCACAAAGGAGTAAATAATCATTGGTCATTCTACTGAGGCAGAGTGTCCTCACACTGTGTGGTATGAAGGATGCACTGCCTCCTGTAGTAAATCCCTGCATAGCTAATAGATCCAGCAAAATCATTGGTGCCCCTCCTACCCCTTACGTTCACCCTTCAGCCTCTTGCCTTCAGGGAAAAGCCTCCTGTCCCCTGACTGTCCAACAGTTTCATACACCAAACTGTCCACGACCCCCCTCCCTTGCTTCCTGCCACTGGACTGTAACCGAGTCACCGTCTACCAAAGTACCTTTACCTGCTACCCAGAGAGCCCAAATATGGCCCAGACTCACCACTTTCACGTGGCCCATATCCGGTTTGGAATGAAGGTCCTTAACTGGGTGACATAAGGCTAAAATGTCACTAACTATTTACTGGGTGGTGTGGACATTCAAACTGGACTCCATTTAGCTGGAGGACAAGTCCTTGCTGCAGTTTTTGTTGATGCTAGTTTAGGGTTTTGGGTTCAGGTTCTCACCATTGAACTGGTAACAACTGAAAGCTGTTTAGACGAGCTTGCCAGTATTTCTGTCAACGCTTTTGAACTGAATGGAACTACGTAAATAAGAGATGGTGACAAGCAAATCAGAAAGATGACAAAACGCATTTACACATTGCCTCAGACAGTTTTTTGAGACATATACTACTATACATTTTTTATTTACTATATGTGGATAAATTATGTCATAATAAAGCAACACATTTAGCAAACTCAAACATTGGACATTGTAAAACTATGAAGGCTTTAATAGACGGTGGACAGTGGACAAATATTTGGCACTGCACTGAATCTTTCCCGCCAGGAAGATCAAGCGGCTTGTTGTCTCAAGTTGTTCGACAGTTTTACACCACAGCGTCAATGCTGAGAGCTATAATCTAAATTGTTGACCATTTAGTTGTGGGAATTATCCCAGCTGGCATGCCTCAAGTATTATTTCTGCAGATAAAACCCCAGACATCTCCCACTCTGATCAATGCCTACTGTGCATTCAATCATAAGCATGCGTCTATTCCACTCAAGGCACATAGCAATTACAAGTGGCTGCAAGTGAACTGAAAGAAGGAAGAGCTGTAGTGGTGGCTGTCACGAATGAATTCACTTTCAAGCTTAAATCTAAGACCTAAATTCCCTTTCATAGTGTATGTTTCTAACAGCTTCTTGGGGGCTGAATTGAGATCATATTTGGTAGACACTGCAGCTGATAGCCTTCATTGGGGGAACCCCCCCACAAAGGTCAGTTATTATTATGAATTATTATCAGGCTTCAACCAGAGGGGTAATAAAATAGCTGAAGATGTGACTTTAAAACACACTTCACTAGGACTGAGAAGCAGTGGAATAGCTATAAGAGGTCCTGGATAGACCCAGGTCTTATCGGATTACCAGGTATTGGTAATGTATTGGATTCACAAATAATACTGGCTACTTAATTTCTACAGAGGCCGGTGGTTCTGACTTGGCTGTGTAAATTCATGAAATGTCTTGTTTTGGCATACCACAGTATGAAAATCCTCACAACATAAATAGTTTTGTCAAACAGATTTTGCTGTTGGAACTCTGTAGTTTACCCCTTTAGCAAACTTTAATAAAATCTTTAATAAAATAGAACTTTTAATAGATTTGTTCAAATCTGTAAAAAAGGTACATTTAAAGTCACTGATGACAGCATAATACAAATGATAAGGAATGTCAACACTGGTAAATAAAGATTAAAAAAATATGAAACTAGACATCGGTTTCTGTGACCAATAGTCTCAGTCTGGTCACCCCCATGACAACCGTCTGGCTCCCCCGCAGTGCCTAAGGCCTCTTCTGTTTAAAGTTCATTTTCTGACACCTCATTTGAATGAAAGTCAGCCACATGGTCTAGGATCTTGATGTTCTGTGCTGATGAGCTGGTTCTTCTGTCTTGTGCTATATTTTTATAGTTTCTCCTAAGCCAGAGGCAACAACAACCCACAGGTGACCATCAAGGGCTAATCACTTGAGGACCTGCTACTCGAACCCGCCAGTGAGAATTGAGGACGCCCTCAGGAATGGGGGGTGAAACATCTTCAAGGAACTAAAACAAGTCCTTGACACCTTTTTTGGGATAACCGTGACCTTGACGAACGAACATCTTGACAGCCATTGACAGTATAGATAAATCAAATTGCAGCTTTTTATTATTATTTTTCAGTTAATAATCTGGAACGTAAGTACACTGTGACAGTCTAACGTCACTGTCCACTTACTGATGTTAAATACCTCAAATAATAGGTGGAGGTTTTATTCAGATTTTGGGATATATCAAAATGTTGCAGCACTTACATTTGATGAACAACATGCCAACACAAGTATATTGTGTTGGCATGTTAAATATCCAAAGATATTTAACATGTTTACTTTTTTCTATACTGACTGTTGTTATTATATGTCTGTCTGCACGGGAGGAGCTGCAGTCGGAGTAGAAATAAGTGCATGAAACTAGAGAGAATTAATTCAGATTTAGACAGATCAAACCAAAAAGGTAAGCATCTTCACTGAACGAGTTTCAGTTTTGTCCATCTCTACCTGATGCTCCTGATTTAATTAATACAGCAGCCACAGATGACCTACACTCAGTACTGTGCCTGAATGCCTCCTGTGTGACATGCATAGAGCACTGCTAATGTGCTGCTCACACTACGCTTCCTATGCAGCACTTGCAGCAGCCGAATCAAAGGGCTACTTAAAGTGAAACACAAAAATGGGACAAAACTACAAAGCAGGCACACAGCATGTTATTTAAGTAATAATTGCTAGCCTTTGGCTGTTGATAAAATAAGAAAACATACATGGCTTTCCACATCTGTTATGGTTTGTGTAAGAGGGAATGATGTAATTTGGGGCGACATGCTGATTGATTTACTGAGTGGTCACTGAGTGGGCATTTGGGAAACAAGTCAGCCGGGGTTGTGAGATGATGCAGTCAATGTTTGTACACAAGAAAATTGACTCAAAGGAAAAATGTATTTTAATTAAATCAGAACTCGTGTGTATCGCACGAGAAGCTGCAGTGTTTTAATTAAAAAAATAGAATTCCCCTAGTAATTCTAATTAATAATCAAAGGAATTAAAATTAGAATTCCCATTGCCACCTGTGGACCTATCATTTGCCTTTGTCTGCAAATGTTAGGATTAGAAAGTAACACTGTGTAGTGCTGTGAGGAGTTCGGGGCAGCACAGGTGTGAGGTCGTGCAGAATTCGCAGAATTGCTTGAACTGACCGATTGATTGAATTGATAGATCACCATGTGTGCACTCTGTTCTCATGATATCTAATCGACATTAAAATTGTCTTATATGTCGATGTTTTTTTTATACATTTTCATTTTTTCCACATGTAAACAACATGTCTGACAGATTGATTACACCAAAATAGCCAACGTTTCCTTTTTTCTGCAGGGGAAAAAAATTAAAATAAAACACAAATGAACAAAATACGATTATACTGCACCAAGATATGCTTTCCACTGCAGACAGGTTCCCTGTTTCACAACTGCGTGCACCACACCAGCCTTTTTCTTGAAGAACTGTACAGTTGAAAACAAAATCGTACAAACTCATGGATGCAGCACCAATCAGTTACTGTCCAACATGTCAAGTATCTTATTTGGTATCACTGAAAACATGTCACCAGAGGAATACAGGGTTTCTTTAATCATCTCACCATGAAGGAAACACCTTAAAGTGGATTTATCTTTATATGCATCTGCCAGAATACCATGATGTAGAGAGTGCAACTAATCAAACTTCAAAAGCCCTGTCTGTATTTCATCATAATTTGTAAAATTATTTAAGACCTCCCTCATTTAATGCTTCACTGCCAGCAGGGACAAGGGATACCTAGATATTTTCTAGGTATTTGAAGGAACAGAAAGAAAAAAGTAAAATATAAAGATATATGATTTTTTTTATTTTGAAATCTAAAGACAAAAATAACTATACATTTAAAAAATACACATTTTAAATTATAAACATGAGTTCTGATTTATGTCCTTTGTGTTTGGTTTAAACACGTTTAAACATAATAAAACATAGCAGGGTGTATGTCTAACAGCATAACCATGAGCGGCCTGGTAGCTCAATGGGTTAAGCGTCAGACTGGAATGTAGGAGTTCTCAGGTTCGAATCCCGTCTGACTGCTAGTTCATCACCTACCAGCTGTGTCCCTGAGCCAGACACGCAGCGCTAGCTCCTTGTAAGTCGCCAAGCAAAGTAAAGTAACCAAGTAGATGACGTAGTGTACAGGAACATCTGTGCTGAAACACCTCCAAAGTTGGGTGAGAAGGACCGAGCTAAGATCCTGAGAGACTTTCTAATACAAAATGACAAACTCATTGTGGCTAATTTGGGACATAATAGTGGTGGCCAAACCTACAAAGAAGTGCTGCAGTGATATATGTAGCAATGCCAAGTAGTGGTAACATCAAGAAGAAGGTGCATGACAAGCTGGAGAAATACCAGGGGCCAAAAATAGAGCTACGAAGGTGAGGAAGGTAAAAGCAGCAGTAGTCTCTCTGGTAATCACAGCACTTAGGTTAGTGATCCCTTAACCTTAACCGTTATAGTGGCTCCAGCAGACTCCAGGAATAACAGAAGAGCACAGTCCTATGAACAGCCAAGATACTGCGCGGGACCTTTAAGCTCCAAGGCCCCAGGACCAGAGTTTGCTGCCTGGCTGACATGAGATGTGTGTGTGTGTGGAGAGAAGGTGTAAGGGAAAGAGATTTATGTTTAGGTACTCTCAAACCATGAGAAAGATCACTGTCTTGGTTCAAAGCAGAAAATATCCGTAGTGGCTTTGAGCATGAGACCATCTGGCATTTAACTAAACTTAGAACTAAACACATATTTAACTTTTGTTGCCAGACAAACAACAAGGGAGTTGAGGGGCAAAAAGCTAATTAACATTCCATTTGTCACAGTGTGATGTAAAAAACAATCAGTTTTACCCTTTTTAATTAAATTTTTATTCTATAATAAAACCCCACTTCGTCCCTTTGACTGACACTTTAATGACCCCTCCTCTTATTATAAACACCTCACGTCTGATTAAGGAGATTTGTGTCTTATTAGCAAAATGAGGTGTTCTTGCGGTCGTAGGGAGGTACCTGCACCATCCAAGTTAGAATAACTGCTTTGAAGAACACACTGGGAGGTGTTCCTAATACTAGGACATCAACTTGTACTATTCAGAGAACTGGGATTACGCAAATAACAGCACACTACAATACTGTTGCAGGGCCTTTCATCATTTATTCCACATCAAACACATGCACTGAGCTCTGTGGTAATTATATGTATGTTAGACTTCCCAGTGCCATCAAAGTGCAAGAAATGGTTCCAGGATCAAGAACTTTTTTGACTGCGCTTGCCCCTCACTTACTTTAAATGCTTATCACTAAACATTTAATTGTTTCCCTGCAAGAAGTGAGTTCATCTGAGTGCACAGAAGGGAATGCGTGTTTACTAATTTAGTGTTTAAATCTAAAAAGAGGCATCTTAAGGGGCAGAGCTCGGCGAGTGATGGCAGCCAGGGTTACGGAGTAAATATCAGCTTTTAGTAGCCAAAAGAGAACTAGGAAACCCATTTCAAGCAACTGCTGAATATTTCTCCAGTAATTCAGAAGTGAAAAAATGTTCCATAGACATACCATAACAATAGAAGTGGAAGAACAAAAATTATGCTATCAACATATTGCATAATTTCAACAATCTGAACAGAACTGATTGTTACAGTCTTGACAAGGAACCCTCTCCAGCTACCAAGAGACGTGTTTTTATTTATCTTTCAACTCCATGTCTTTCTCTCCTCCTCCCTTCTCCTCGAGCCCATTGATTAGCATGATTAAGTCTCATCAGCCCAAATCAACAGCAACACCCCCCCAACCTCTACTACCCCCGCTACACGAGTGGGAAGATGCTCATCAGACATGACTAATCAAGTACAGCTTGATGCTAGTTTTCAGCCAATCATGCGTAGCCTCTGGCGTTGCAAATAAATAAGGCTGATTTTATCAGTTTAAATTTTTAATCAGATGTTTGAACTGCAGCAGTTATTTTCTCCTTGTTTTGCTGTGCTGAGGTGAAGAAGGGGTCAGGGTGACTAAACATTATCACTGTACAGCATCTCCTCTTTTATTTGTTTGACTATACTCTATGTTATATAAAACATGATACAGAATGCTATGCTAGTGTAAAATTTTAAAAAATACAGGTACTGCAGAGAATTACTGTCAAAACCATTTCACCTATTGGCAACTGTATCTCTTCTATTCTTATCATAATGTTTACCTGTACAAATTTTTCGTTTTTTAAAATGTTTTCTTGTTTCTGTAAATGTTTATAAATAACATCACCCCCCCCCCCCACCCCCCATAATTCTGCACGTGCAGTATGTCATTGAGGATGTTATGAAAAAAACGTACAAACAAAGGGTTAGGGGTTTATATATAAATATATTTAATGAATATGTGTGACATATTGAGTCTTCCTGATGAGTCATAAATGCACAGTGAAAATGCAAAGAGAAAGGCACAACCAAAAATGACTGTGCCACACTGATAGGGGCAGTGCTTAGCCCCACAGGCACAATGGGTCACAGGTGCACGTTGCTGGGCTTTTCTTTGCCGTAGAAAGTGCATAATACACAGCTGCTAGATCTGTGTCAGCGCTACTATGAGGTTTCAGTGTCTTGTTACCTGACATGTAGCTTCAGGGGAACTAAAGAATCGAATCGTTCACCCTTGGGTAGGAACATAACTGCTCTACCCACTGAGCTATCATGCCACCCCAATGTCAGCTGGGGTACCTTTATGTAATGCCACAGAATGTGTCAATGCAGATGCAGACAATTGGGCTGACATATGCTGTGCGAGTTTGGGCTATTCCAGACAAAGAAAAAAGGCAAAAGACAACCATATGTTTAGTCCTGGCTCCAAAACAATTGTCTTGCGATAAATTCAAAAAAGACTGTTGTCATGGCAACCGAAGAAAGCTTAGGACATAATTGTGACAGTTTCAGAAATGTAGGATGACTGTCTCACAAAGTGACTGTTTTTACAGTCTGTGTCTATTAACCAGCCAAGTTCAGATATATATGATTTATTTTTCAATTGAAGGCATACCATTACCAGCACGTCAGTGTGATTAAGTGTTCAAAAAACTCTTTGGTCCATACAGCAATATGTGCCACCTGCCTGACAGTTTCTCCCTATAGACACACACGTCTTATTATCAGGTGCTGTCTAGTGGCATTATAGGAAATATACCATAAGCAAAAATATGACACTTACACACCAGCCCCTAATTGCTTGGCTATGACAATTCCCATTAAACAAACTAAATTAAAGAGCCATATTCCGAATAAATCAATAATACAACAAACAAGTTGTTCAATGTTCCTCACGTATAGGTCGTCTGGCTCAAACACACCGGGTCACAATGCTGGGCTTCTTATATCACTAGCTCCCAAATAATTGGGAGTTAGTGCTAATAGCTCAGTGGTTAAGGCAGAGGGCTGGGATGCAGAGATAGCAGGATCAATTCCCAGCCCATCCCAAATACCAGGTGTGTCCATGAGCGGGACACTCAATGCTAGCTCCCCGAGCGCAGCCTGTGGCTGCTCACTGCTCCCACCAGGGGGATGGATGAAATGCAGTGATTGGTCGCTCGTTAAGAATGGCCTCAACTTTGTACAAGAATAAAGGCCGTCATCAACCAGCTTTTGTTGCTGTAGAACTTAAGCAAGGATCTTTCTCACCATGTGATTGGAACAGCTGCCTGGGTGAGGGACATATTGAATATGTCGGTGAATACTCCGGCAAGCTGCTCTGCACACGCTCTAAGTACGCGCCCCGGGATGTCGTCTGGTCCAGCAGCCCTGCGTGCGTTGATCCGGCTCAGTGCAAACATCTGAGGAGGTGAGTGTGATGGGCGAGTGGTCGGTTGCGAAGGAGATCCTGACAGCGGGTTGCTTGTTGTCTGTTTCGAAGCGAGCATAAAAGTCATTAAGCTCATTCAGGAAGGAGACATTTGTGGTTGTGGGGGAGGACTTGCTGGGTTTGTAGCCTGTAATGGTCTAAATGCCCTGCCACATGCGTCGTGGTTGGGGATTTGTATGCTGGAGCGATAAGGCCACTTGACCAAATTGTCTTTGGTCACTATCTTGTCTGGTATTGTTTCGTGCAAGGGTTTCTGGGAGGTTTCTGGGACCTCATAGAAGAGGTTTGTGTCAAGACCAGACACTGACAGACCTGACTAAAAACAAGCTGGAACGACTCGTTCTTTACTTTACTATGCTTTGCTTGGCAGACGCTTTTAGGGAGCTAGCGCTGTGTGTCTGGCTCAGGGACACACCTGGTAGGGAATTGATTAGGGGTCCGGCGAGGTTCAAATCTGCGACCTTCTGTATCCCAGTCTGGCGCTTAACCCATTGAGCTACCAGGCCATTCTTGACCGATTGTATGCAAAAGGAAGTGAGTTCTTTTACGGCAATCTGTAACCTTTGCATAAGATGCTTGGAACAAAAGGTTACTGAACTACCAGGATCCAGAAAGGCATAGGTGTGAATTATCCAAACTCCCTTGGTGGAGAGAAGACAATGATCCTTTCCAGCTCCTGTATGTCTTTTATATGGTGTTGTGTTTGTAGATGTTGTTGGCCTGGACTGATCAAGCTCCTGCATGTACATCCGCACAAGAAGAGAATGTAGGCTTGCAGAGAATTAACATCCTCTGAATATTGTTTGATTAATATTGAGGGCCATGTTAAGGCTTTTTTCATGTAAGCAGAAGTGATCTCATATCCGTTGCCAAAATGCTCTTTTAGCAAACTTTTTGCTCGAATCTAGCACTGGTCAAAGCCCATATGATAGCAACTATGCACCAGTTCTCTTGGCAGCCCTCTAGTGAACTGTTCCAGGTAGTACAAACAATCACCTCTGCTGGCTTTCATCTCCCCTCCTTTCTCGAATGCTCTGATGAAAGACCTGAACAGGAGAGGATCTTCGTTGAAAACCAGAACGTTTCTTAATAGTGAGGACAACGAGAGTTGTTGACCAAGAGTCGCTGTTATTTCATTCTGTCTGTGTAACATTGTATAAAGGCCTACAGGTTGTGGTCATTGATTGGTTGTGTATTAAGTGTGGGGGCTTTCAAAGGCTGAGAGAGCATATTCATAACTGATCCAGGATCCTTATTTTGATGTGCAGACTTGTACTATTTTGCTTTTGGGTTGAGTGTAATTGAAGTGAGATGTTTCCTTGTTTCCCTTTCCAAATAGGAGTTTATGGTGCCTTAGAAGGGCCTTCAGTATCCGCGGCTTGAAGAACCGCTAATTTAAAGCTGGCTAGCCTGCAAGCCTTGTTAAGTGTAGCTTTAGCACGTTGGCATGATGAAGCTTTCAAGAAACTGTTTGGTCCATACAGCAACACCTGACACCTGCCTCATAGCTTCTCCCTTTATAGACACACGTCTAGAAGGTGCTGTCTAGTGGCACTACAGGAAATAATCCATACCCAAAAAATGGTGGTTACAATACCACTGTTATTCCATATATAGACAAAAATATGTGAAAAATAATTCTCCAAAAACTTAAGCACCAAAGTTTGCCACTACTTCTGGCCATGACTGTACTCTAATAGATATTATCTTTATTGTTCGTCTCCTTGTATCAAAATGCAGGAATGGAAATGCTGCTGCTGATGTCTTAGATTTAAAGAAACTATTAAAACAGGTTGCTGCTATCATGTTAGATTTTGTTTGAAGATCTGAACGCCACTGTATACAAAGCTGACACTACACATTAAACTTGACCTACTTTAGTCAAAAGTGCATGTTTGTCTGGTATAGAATAAATTCTTTTAATGGTGGAGATAAAGTAAGAGGATCAGGAGGAACAGTCTCAATGTCCTCTGTTGCTTGGAAAATCAAGTAACAGCAGGTGTTGCCAAAGTGGTGAACCAACTAGTAAGAGCCATGTTGCTCAATAATTGCTATAAATGTAGTGAAAAATGTCCTAGAAATATTACCAAGTCGGCAAGATGGCAATGCTTCATGTCTCTGCCTAAATGTATGTTGTACTAATGTTGTTTTGCTGTCTAAACAAATGTTAGCTCACCTTTCCCTCCAGCTGCTTGCTGCCAACTGAATACCTTTACTATCTACAGCTGGGAACAATTGTATTAAGGCAACAGTAAATGAAAATGAACTATATTGTTTTTTTTTTTTTACAGTCAGTAGATCATCGAGTTAAAAGTGATTTTAAAAAAGTCATGCTGTTACACAATTTCACCTCAGGATTTAATCAAGTTAACTTTACCCTTCACCTCAGTGATGGTGAACAGTGAACCCTATAAATGAAACAGAAATCGAGAACACTGACATTTACCCTGACATGTCCACAATCATTTGATGGCAGATTTCACACCAGCTTAGTAGAGTCTTCTTTTCCTGAAGCCAAACTGCTCTCTCTTCACAGTTGCATTGTGGACGGTATATAAGAGATATACGCCGTCATAATGAATAAGAGAGAGCTCTAGGGAGAGACAGAGAAATAGCATTAGGTAATGGGCAGATCTCTATCTTCACCATTTGCCTGCAACCCTGGCTTAAGTTAGCTCAGATTTCTTGGCAAAACGCCCCCTCATTCTTTCATTCATTTTCAGATGGCTGTTAGTGTCATCCATATAAAGCCTCTTGAAGTTGAGCTCTTTTAAGTGCTACATTAAAGAAATGATACACAGCCGGCCTGTGAAAACTGGCATGGTTCTCGTTTAGTATTTCTCTCTCAGATATTAAAATCCCACTATTGAATTTACCCTCCTCAACTCCTTTCTCAGCCCTCAACATTTGCTATTATCTGTTTGAAAGGCAGGGACCAAAAATATTCCATTATGCTGTCGTATCAGTTTCATGTGCATTCTCGGCAGGCAAGTTATGAATACAAATTTGGGCCAACATACTATTAAAATATGAAGAAGACCCTTGATGTAATAACGCTCTTATTTCTCCATCTATGAACAATCACGGGAAACATTTTACAGCTTGGCACCTTTAGTAGGTGTTAGGACTTGACCTTTCCTTTCCAAGAGATACCATCCAGCGGGCCACGGTTTGGGCAGGTAAAGACAAGCCAAGCAACCAACTCATATGAAGCTGAGACGCAGTTGGATGTCCCAGTGGGGCAGGGGTGAGCCTTAAAATATGTCTTATACATACTGTGATTTTGTATTGGAAATAAAGAAAAATTAAACCTCAAAGATGCAATAAATTCAGACAATTCCCAGTCCTGCTAAGCTACGTGTCAAGGTGTCATTGGTCAACACAGCAATACTCTAAGCCCTTGGTGCGTAATGGGGCAGCTTGTTCATTTCCCCCAATGCAATTCTTTTTTCTTTAAAAAAGAAATTATCAGCCATTAAATGTTGTGACAGTAACAATGTGTGTTTTTTTAGATCTTTTTAATTAAAAAAGGTTACAAAGCCCGTGATAGTGATGAAGTTACAAGTATTATTTTAAATATTGAACATATTTAGATAATATTTATAGCAGAATTACAATCTAGAGTGTGGATGTGCGTGTGAGCAGACTTTCCCAAGCTCCACTCCAGTAAATCGGTCCCTGAGATTAAGAAGGTGCAGAAGTGCTCCATTGCTTTACAATTGCAAAAACTAAGGGCCAAGTTTGATGGTTTGCAACACACTCACTTTAACTTAATGAACCTCATGATACAGGCAATTATTTCAGAAACAGTAAACCATCTATCTCTCTTACATTTTGAAAAGCTCCAAATAAATTTGTCTCGCTGGAGACTGTATTTTCATTACCACAAAAAAGAATCTGCTTTTTTTACACTTGTATGGCAAATATTAAATTGGAATTTCGTATGTTACCTCCACTCTAGTCATCAGGTATTCAGGAAATAGGGCGTTTCTCTTCTTGTAATGGGACTTTCAGATAAATCCTTTCCAGCACCAAGCTAAATTAAATAAAATAACTTTTCTATTGTTCGCTTTAACCTGCTGTGCAGATGGAGTAGGCCATTCCACTGCTATACAGCATTTACTCAACAAAATGTAAGTATAAATGAGCTCTGCAGAATACTGCCTTTTTAGTTAATGATTTTCAGTTACGGTTTCAGGAAAATTGAGTCTGGTAAAATGCAGAGCTTTGTGGGCCATTTCAGCTGCCATATGTAAAAACGATAGATGTGCACTATTATAGTACATGTGCCCGATCACAAGGGGAATCTATCTGTTTTACTTTTATGTCCTCTCCATTTCCTCTAAGAGCTGGAATCCGTGGGCTTGACTGTGACAGCGGGAACAGCTGCATTGTGATGGCCGGTCACTAACGCTTAATGCATCCCACAATAAAAGTTACTGTTCAAAAGTTACCGTCAAAACTGACAAAGGTTAATGATCTTTTCTGGCTTCTTATTAAACGAAGGTTTCTATCTGTTTCATCCCTACTATCAGGCCAAATCAAGCCAGAAAAGTCTGCTACACCTCACCCAGCTTAGATGATATGTGTCCCTAAAAAGGCTTTTTAAGTGTTTCAGCAAGTTTCAGCACATTAACTAAATAATATTTCATTTTCATCACCAAAATCACACTGTATCCGACTATTTATGCGTCCTTGCTGGCAACAGCTGTGGCTGAAAGCATTGTGTTTCTGGGTTGTTGTTTTTGGGCCACACTCTGAGCAACACTTCAGAAGGTTTACGTCAGCAGACAGACAGTGGATATTCATAATTCATACAGATGTACCCATCAGGACAAAATGTAAATACTGGTGTATACGCTTTGATTTTATCTTCCTTACCTACCCAACGATCCCGTGGTCTTCTATCCTTCCTATAATCTGCGCTGCCATCCACTTTACGAACCCACAAATTGGTGTGTTCTACATGATAAAGTTGAGTGTGACACAAATTACAGCCATATGTTGACGTAAGTGTGTTGCTTGCATTAGTCTCTGATGTCAGGGGAAAGCTGTGTGTGTGTGTGTGTGTGTGTGTGTGTGTGTGAAGGACACACTATGATTTCCAAGGTTAATGCATGGCAGAAATAGAACATGAGTGGGTTTGATAATCACAGGCAAACAAAGGACTGGTGATGCAGCATGTCAGCATGAAGATGCAACATTGTGTTCATGTGTGGGAAACACTGCACAACAATTTGTGCAAATAGTTTTGTGAGTGTAAGGTAAAAGACAGAAGCATTTAACATTGCACATAGTGTTATGTGCTAATGTTCTGCATTTAGTCCAGTTCACCATGGTAATATGCAGTGATGAATATTTCAATAATACAGAATTGAGACACACGTGATGAACTGTTGACCCTGCCTAAAGAATACGTGTTTATTTATACAAATGTTTATACAAATTCCTGTGTTTGTGCAGTTGTTCTCAAGCACTTTTGACTATTAAACCAGCTAACATTTTGGTGCAGAGCTCCAAAACAATGAACGAGCCGGGGCTCTAAGAGCGATGCTTTATGGCGAACAAGAACCGAATCTTCAGTTTCTTCTGCTTAGCTGACGTGCACACGACGCAGCCAAACACATGCACAGACACACTGGGGTAATACTGTACCATCATGTGGAAAAAGGAAGGAACAACAGAGAATATCGCAGTACAGACCAAGTACAGAGAGAGAGAGACTCAAATGCAGTTGTGTGGAGAAATGTAAAAAAATATACGAAAACACTACTTATAAGGTTTTGCTGTGGATCTGTTTCATTGTTCGTTTAAAGGTTTTATTAAAAAATGCATAAAAATAAGGCTTTAATGAGAAGTCAGAATAAAACTTTGCCTACCAACAGAC
>JAUMHF010000012.1:23181486-23196420 GCA_032359275.1 Microctenopoma steveboyesi
TTAAAGGTTTTATTAAAAAATGCATAAAAATAAGGCTTTAATGAGAAGTCAGAATAAAACTTTGCCTACCAACAGACAAACCATTCATAATCGCTAAATTAGGTTAAATAGAAGGCTCCGACTGATGCTAAATAAAGACACATCTGGGAGCAGTATGAGCCAGCCCTTCGAAAGGAGGCGAGCCAAGAGAGCAGTGTCTGGGTGTGCAACATCATCATGTTTAAATGGCATTGTTAAGTAACTCCGGACTCTGGAGGGTTACATCCGATAATAAATAATAACTATAGTAATTAGGAAACAAGCTTAGCACTGTCAGACACCTCAACGACTCGTGTATTAGTATTGGCTGTTACAGCAGATACTGGTATTTGTATATGTTTTTACTTTTTGTTTTTGAGCTACTGCACTGACTCCATCACTGAAGGTTTTTTTATGAGGATAATTTTTATCGTTAGGGAGTTGTTTACCAGTAAAAGAACGAGGTAATATCGTTAATGACTGAGCGTACCTAACCGCCAAATTTAGTAATTCTGTTCACTTTTAACCACTGAGAGCAGATCTCCCAGCAGATGAGAAGCAGTGCTTTTATGCTTCTTTATGGGAAGGATGAAGGTGAACGCCTCAGTTCATTCAGGATTAGCCTGGATGTCCGTATCAACCTTCCACCGTTTACACGTCATGTCACGCTGACTCACAATGTCGCCGCTTTACTCTCTCTCATCTTCTCTCTCCTTTATATGTTTCTTTGTCACTGCTTGTGTTTGCTGTTCAGTGACGCCCACCCTCTGTTGTAAAATAAAGTGTTCTGAAATGAACAGTGAAACAAGACTTTTTTATATTAAGTTACTGTAAATTGACTGCTTTAAAGTCCCGTGCTTTACATGCACATTGTGCACACTGACCACATTTCTGTACTGTGCATAAAAGATTCAATGACTTCAAAGACTGATCTAGTGAACATGAATTGGCGTATTGGCTAGTCTCTCTTTCATATAGGACCATCTCTAATTCATGAAACACTAGATCTCTGGTACATGAAAAACTGAAGCTGCTACAGGCTGCTGAATATCCAACTCCAGGCATTGCAGCCATGCCTGTGTGCATAAATCACTGCACGCTCTATTATCTCATCTTCCTCAAGTACCCCTTGAATGGGGCTCGGCCTTCATGCCACTTGTTCTTTTTGCCATGCAGTATGCACTGTTCCACTGCATATATTTATTTATTACCGTCTTTCAAGATTAAAATGAATGGCAAATATGCTCCAGCAAGATAAATATTGCAGAAGTGAAAGTTAGCTGAGGCAATCCGAGGGGAGGGTATGTCTGAATGGAACAGATAGCATCAAGGTGCATTCTGTAGCCGCTTGTCAGAGGCTCCGCGGGTCATCAAGTGAGCACGGTCTGAAAATGGGAGAAGCAAACAAAAGTATGGAGAGGGAGAGGTCTCATGAAATTCATTAGAATTCTATCGCGCCATTCAAGCAGCTCTCTCTCCACTTTCAGCTGTCTTTCCTGCTAACTTCTCTTCTTCTTTTTCTGCAACAGCCACTGATGATGTAGTAAAATAAGCCAAAAGGATGGATCAACAACTTACAGGACTTTTTTGAGTCCAGTCTCAGGTGTCGCATTTTAACTTTTACCATTCTTATCCAACAGTGATGAAACTAATATTATTTTCTCATATGGAGAATATTAGCAGCAGTCCTTCTCTCCCAGCTTACTTAAAGTAGTTCACTAAACACGAAGAATGTGTAACAGATATGTGAAGTCACATGTTATACTGTATTCTAGAAACATTTCAAGAACGTTTGTTTCAGTGTTAACAAAAATATATATTCCATATGTACAGGAACACACACAATGGAAATTAGTGACATAGTAGGCTCAGACGGTCATGTGCCTTGGTTGAGCACAGGTGATTTTTCTCTTTCAGTGGCCTGTTCAACTGTGACCCTTCTGGTCACCTCCTCAGCTCTCACCATCCCTTGTTCCTTCTCATTCATGAATTTTCATTTTCCTTTTCTTTGTGGTCTGCAAATCACAAGCATAAAAAACAGAAACATTTAAATAGCATCCCTTTTACCATAATAAGACTTTAATAATGCCTCTAAATAATTATGTTTTTAGTAAGATTGTTTGTTTTTATAGCAATTGCACATATTGTGCAGCAGATCCCTGCTAAATCCAGCCTTATTTCATATGTTTAATATCAGTGCTACTTCGAATGAATCCTAAAATTTCAACTTCCTTGAATGATTTTGTTGCTTTAGCTGTAGGAGTGTCGTAAAATCAGCTGTGAGTATGTGCTTGTGTCCCCGGTACCGCGGTCTACAGTTGTCAACAGGTTTGAGATTAAACTTTTGTGTGTCAACAGAACATTTTTATTTCTTGCCCTCTGACCTCTCTAAAAAACTAGACAGTGATTCTTGAGTTTTGTTCTCTGCAAATAAATCTCAGTCTAGTTTGGACCTGCTACAAATGGAGCGGGCAATCTGCAGAAAGGATTACTGTACCTCCCCATCATCCACTGTACTCTTACAGGAGACTGTCTCTCTGACACAGTATGTGCTACACACATACACACACAGCTTTTGTAAAATTATTTAAAACAATACAACGAATCATAATGTCACTATATATGTACACACATAATCACACACAGAATCAGAAAACCTCGGCTCACTCCTTTCAACTTAGTTGCTATAAGTAATGGCACTTTGTTGACCAGTGAAGGCAGAACACAATATCAACCAGAAGATTTTTTGAGGCACAAGTAAAGTAAGCTTTATACGAGGAGATAAGCCCGTGGGCAAAGCTTTCAATGTACCAGCCCATCCCAAGCACCATGAACCGTTGGTGGTGACCATACACAACAAGTTGTTGAGATTACATTATGCTATGGTCACATAAAGGTATGAAAGCCTTACGGCTGCATTGCCATGGCTGGCCTGTCAGTTCTTATTTTGATCTGCATAGTTACATAATTGCAATCAGGAACCAAATATGCAGTATATTTAATTCAAGTGAGAAAGAAAGTGGGTGTTCACATTCAAAAACCAAAACATTACAATAATGGGAAAACGATGGCACACCATCTAAGTAGAGGCTGGTATGCTGGGATGATATTTTTCTTTCAATCAGGAAAGACACAAATGAACATCAATAGTGAAACTTTATTCAACTGAGACTTTGGTGTTGCCTCTGTTTATTAGAGAGATGTATTGTGATGACGCCCCATGGAGAGCAGCCAGATTGGAAATCCCCCATGGAGAGAGAACCTTAAATGGGATCTTGACACTGATACAGTTGAGAAGCTGTATAAACTGCAATGACAGCAGAGATGGGCAACAAAGGTAAGTTTGTTCCCCATCTAAGACGAATTCCTCTGCACAGAATCCAGTGAAATAATTAAATAAGAATACAGGGTTTGACACAGCTGTCTTCTTTAACTTGTACTTGACTATGGCATTTTTTATCACACACCTGGAAAAAACAAGCGGTGAAAATGTGTATATATACTAATTATTCAGGGATCTGTGTAGCAGGCCGAAACCAAATAGTGTTTGCCTAACAGGTGTGGGGCATGAGCATGAATAGGCAGTGTATGATGACAGTTTGTCATAAAATCTCAGGCAGTGCAACCACACTTCAAGCTTTAGTTCAAACCAGACTGAATTAAAGAAACACATCGTAATCAGTATTGTACGATAATGTCTGGTGAAGTCTATAAAATAATGCTAAATCATGAAAAATGTGTGGCCTATTGTATAACATGCATTTAGTCATGATTCCATTAGCATTAGCAATCTAAGTGTGTTCAACCCTATCTCCCCAAAATCATCTTTTTATACAAATATCTAAATACATTTTACAAGGAAGGCTACTGTACCCAGATTTTATTTAGATTTCAAGAATGTGTTGGTAATTTAGCTAAAAACCAACTTGCAAATACCGATACTGAACATTTCAATGAAATGATTCTAGGCTAGAGTTTCATATTAATGTACGTATTACCTATACAGAATCTTATTTTGAAGGTACAACAAATGTATTTTACCCAGATGAATTGTTAGATGTTTACGTGGTTGCATATAGGGGTCACGGCTAGCACAAAGATTATGCTCTGGAATATAGAAAAAAATGTAACTGTGCTTTATGAAACCTTCTGTATACTTTTGTAACCTTTCTATAACCTCCACTTGTAGTGTTGAACCCGAATCCTGCCCCTACATATACAATGATATACAGTACGTATGCCTACATACTCTCTTTATACATAAACACAATCACAAAGGGTTGAAGGTTTACTAAATCTTAAACAGATATATATATATATATATATATATATATATCCATCAGGACATTTCTTACCAAAGAGAATATTGTTAGTTGGCCAACTAGCCTAACATAGTAACCAGACAGGGAGGTGACTGAATCTAATAGTTCTAACATGGGAACACCTGCCCTAAAAAAGTAAGACACAGTAACAGACACTCAAGCGCTCACTTTATCTGAACAGCATTTTAGGGGATATATTGGGAAGAAATGTCCTTTCTTCTGATCAAATCAAATTTAAATACGTGAACTGATGAACACCAGGCACATATCACCTCATTAGGTTTGCACAGAGGGGCATTTTAGGCCTTTGATGTTGGTTATTACACTTACATTATTAACTATTACATTACAAGAAATAACCATACAGTGGCATTAAAAATATAAAGTAAGAAAATGCTACAAGAAAGCTTCCAAAACTGCAGTTTTGGAACACATTACTGGGGTAAATGTGTTCCTTTTAGCTGTTGTTTAAGAAAACACAGTTTTCACTGACAGAACTGCTAAAGAATTCACACTGATTCCTCTTGAGTTCAGGCAAATCTGTACTGCAGTCGAAAGAAAGTCTAATGAATTGATGTGCAAACAGATGTCAAGAGCGACAATATGTATGCTAAACACTTCTAATATTTCCCACACAATATTGCTCCTGTCAATATGACCCCATTTACACCTGCTGTTGAAATGCATCCATATCTGGACACGGTATCTTGCATGTTAATATAAAGGCCTAGTGCAAACAGTTAATACTGACAGAGGACTGGATCTATCAGCTAATGTCAGTCAGAAGGCGGGTAAAAGGGTCATTTGTTGAAGTAGCCCTGTGGCAATTATAAGTTTAATTCTCAAGTAGTGGTACTTGAATATTACATTATAGAAAGTCTGCACTTAGTCTGTATAAACATACAATGTGCAAATTACATTTCATGTTGTGTAAGAGCAATGTATTCATTCAATTAAATTTGATTTGTATAACACCAAATCAGAACATAAGTCATCTCTAGGCACTTTACAGTGTAAGGTTTAAGGTCTTACAAAGAATATATATATATATATATATGTATATACATAGAATATATATATATATATGTATATACATAGAATATATATATATATATATATATATATATATATATATATACGCAACATACAATAGCAGTTAAAAGACACAGTGTTAAAGAAAACATTAACTCTCATACAGTAACAGTTCATCTGCCAACGTATAGAAACAGCAATTGAAACATTGTCGCTGCAATGTCTCTATTAAGCATTTATCGGGCAGGCAGGTTCAGCTGGTCTAAAGAGGTCCACTAGAAATAACAACATCTTTTATGCAGTGGACAGTGATGCTGTTTAATGCTTTTATGCACATATGCCTAGTTACTGTGAGCGGATTTGAGGTCAGTGATTGAGCAATTATGAAACAAATTATTTATGAAACTAGAACCCAAATTAAATTTGTAACAAAATAATTTTCTTTTTCTTGTTTCCGGTAGTGAAGCATTACATGATACTGAGTCAACATGGAATAAAGTTAAATAAAATGGCACAGATGTTCATTGACAGATGGGAATGTTGATTGTTTTACAGTTATTTTAGATAACTATAAGTAGAAATGTCCATGAGGAAGGAAGTTTAGCAGTTTACATACACATTTATTCAAAGGTCAGGACAAAATTGCATCTCAAAGTGAACACTAACAATTAGAGCAATGCATTCAGACTTCGCCGTTATGCTGATGGCACCCAGCTGTACACCTGCATGAAATCCATTACCACCTCCACTCACTCCAATGTTAATGTCTCAGTGAGGGGGCAAAATAAGACAAACTTTCTTGAACTCAACTGTGACAAATCCTAAACCCACTAAGACCAGGCGGGGTAACAGAGACTCACTGCCCACGACCATCAGCAACGAGTCAACACGTAACTTCAAAACAGCAGTCAAGACCTAATCTACAGGTTTTACGATCCTTATAAATTCTATTTATTACTTCAATTTGCTTTTCCTGTAAATGCCATTGATGTGTGTGTTTGAGTTTTCATTAAAAGTAACCTCATTAAGACATTTTCTAAAGTTGAGTCCTCTTCCCTGTTTCCACTTTCTTATGTGTAAAGGTTGCATCCTTGGATTATTACTCATAGCAAATGCATATAGACCTTTCTTGCCAAATAATAACACCGGCAGTTTCTGGGAACATGTCACTATCCGTACAGTTTCAGGGGATGTCAGCCAATTGTGTGAGTAAAGACAGCTGTAATCAGGATGATCTGTCAACATCTATGATCTGTTCCAAGCGCCCAACTGTGCCACCAGACCACCAAACATCTATTATTTCTAGGCCACCCACTGCAAGTCACACACACTGTGAGAGACCTAATTTTCTTTAATGTGGCAACTTTTTAGTTCAAAACATTTCAGAGTGAAGACTTGCAGACAATCTCATATGGTTGAGAAAGACTCTTCGGTCAAATCAGATTTTCTGAGCTTTGCTAGATGCATGATTATATTCAAGTTCGAGGGGCAATGGAAGTACTTTCATAGTGAGGTTCGACTTCAAAAGATGTCCTGAAACCACTGCCACACCTCAGACTTTATATTTGAAATGAAGCCATGTTTCATGTGCTCAGATACTTGACACTTCCTTCTTATGATTTGAAGAAAAAGAAGATTTGGTTGAGAGGAAGGAGGGAGCAGAAAACAAAGAAAAAATAATTTTTATTTTCCCTGATAGAATTGGGCCGTGTCGTGTACATCACTTATTAACACAAAACAGTCCAACAGAACAATAGCTGATGAATTAATACATTCAGGGGATCAGAAAGCACTGTAGTGCATGTTTAATGTTTCTGGCAAGTGCTCAAAATGAAATCCAAACCAGAAGAATTCTTACAGAAAATTGATTTTCCAAAGTTTTATGAGGTGAGCAATGTATTTAATAATTTGTTAGACCTCAAGGATAAACACTGTGTTAAGGCAAGTAAAACAGAGTATAAGCACTACAGGCATCCCTAAAGTAGAGGTTTAGGATTTGAAAATCAAATCTTTGTGCATGTGCCCCATTGATTGTAAAGTACAAACTTTCTATTTGTGTGAGCATTACAAAATGAATATTCCATCCCATTCCAATATACTATTGTTATACAAGCATTTCTACAGTAGGTGCCACTGAAATAAAACCAGTCTGCTTCACAGGAACCAGAGGGACTTTGACTTCTGCGCCGTATCTAAAGGCAGACACCAATTGGTCGTCACTCCTCGTGCGTCAGAGCAGAAACGGTCACTCGCTGCTGTGAGCAGACAGATCTAAGTTCTCAGTCAGAGCTCAGACACAAATGTGGAAAATAAAAAAATGTTTGAGAAGGAGAACCGTGCTTTGTGTGGCTGGCCGCAGCCTCTAAATCCTCTTTGATTCCTCTTGCAAACCTCTCAGGAATTAAATGAAGAACCTTTAGGAAGACAAGGCAGCAATAGTTCCAGCAGAGTCACTCAAACATGTAAAATCATAGCAGTTGATGTTTAATGAAGCTTCCAGACAGCCTGTACTGATCCCTCTGGACATTACTGTAGAACTGCCCTGCAGCACTGGAGGTGGGACTCAAGCATTATCAAAATTTGACAAGCTTAAGTCAGAGTTTAATCGTGTCAGACTGCATCACCATCTTCAGGTGATTAAAAAGCCTCCTGGAAATGAAGTGGCCATTTTTTTCATTTCATTGCATTAGAACATGCAGTTATGTATAATTAGTTTTTAAGCTTTTCAGATAAGTGAGAAATGCATAAAGACGAGCTCTGAGATGCAATAGTGAGTTAAATTCAAAATTACACCAAGCCACCCGAGGGGGCAGCTGCAATTACAGGTCAAAAGAGGGCTACATCATCGGTGGAGCACGACATGTTTACTGCTGCTGTGTTTGAAGAAAAGGCTTTAGGCATTTATTGGTTTTCTGCAGAAGAGTCTTGTGGAGAAAAAAAAATCAGGCCACACACAATTGCATCAAAAAACGTTTTTATTGTTGGAAAACAGAAAAGGAGAAATGCGGTGGGTTGCATGCTTGGTTTGGATGGTGGGTTTTCTTTAAAAGCACACAATTAAATAAAGAAAACAAATCAAGATAAACATGCTTTTTTGACTATGAGATTAGTGAAGGACCATATGTGTGTATATTCAGCACAGAGTGGAGTTTTGAGGCCACACCACAGCAGGCAGCATGTTTCTGAGTGTGTACAGCAGCAAAACATGGCTCCCCCTGGTTATTGCTGACATTCTATAAAACTTTATTCATCTCAGTGCACTCAGTTTTATACTGCCGCCAAGTTATTAATATTTACCTATAAATAAAATACTTTTCTCTCTTTGCTCCTAACAGACCTTTTAAATTCTTTAAATTTGATCATCACTAATTTTAACAGTATTTACAGATTTCACTTACCCTTGTTAACCAGAGGATGTGGCCTCAGGCACAATCACCCACTTGCAAAGCAATTCTTTTAACTGGACCCAGTTGGTTTTACTGTCGTTCACACTCTGGCTCAGGTGGTCACATTAACATACATTAAAACCAGTGCGGAAAGACAGCCCACAGGTGACCACCAAGTACCATCTTAAGGATTCTACGGGGTTTATAAACCTGTCACCATTGAGAAAGTCCTATGGAATGGAAGGCGGCATGTAAAGGAACTAAAACAGGTCAAGTTCCCATTGAAAAATGTTTGAGATAACCATGATCTGGATGACTGATAATCCTCACAGATATTTAGCCACAACATTAATACCACCTGATGGTTTTCAGCTGTAGCCCAGATATGCAACAAGCTGTGTGTTATTACACCTGTCAATCATGACATGTTGTGGTTTTACTCCTCTGATGACCAGAACATCAAGATGTGAGGCCGACTGGTTCAAAGACGCAACTTACTGCAAGATTGAATGACAGAGGGAGTGGCCTGAGGGATAACATATCACCCACTCACATGACCACAAAAATGATCGTGGACACAGAATACAATTAGAGGTCTTCGAGGTGGGTTTAGAGGATGGTAACCTGGAACTAAAGACTGGAGTCAAAAGGTAAGCAAGATCAAGCAGACCGAGACAAGTAGTCAACCATCAAACGAAGTTACTGATTCTGTTTTTTAAATGACTGCCTCCTTCAAAACAAGAAAAGTGTGAAAGCTGCTAGAATACATTACTTTTCAGATTTGAACAGTGCTATACCATACCATGAGCACTGGTATTAATCCTGTCATTTCTACCCGTTTTAATGTATGCTCAGCAACCTGTAAGTACATCCTGAGATTCCTAATAACAGGATTGCTGACATCAGATCACACATTGTCTGCTTGTTATCCCTCTGTATCACCCACATATTCAGATCAAATCTCAGGCCCGACTCCTGGCCCATCTTCCATAACAGGTGTTTTGCCTTGAGCAAGACCTTCAGCATCAGTTCCTCACCTTGGATAAAAGTGTTTGGGAAGAAAAGTAAAACAGAGAGAGGAAAAAATGATTCACCTGAAACCTTTTGTTGTTTTTAAGTCACCCAATGGGAAAACACTTCAAGCAACCTCTCTGATCTTCTCCATCCTCACACACCCTCCAGAGCCCCAAGGTCTTCTCACCAGGTATTCTTGGTAGTTTCGAGGTCTCAACTGTAGCAGAAAGGTGACTGAGCCTTTCCAGTAACTGCTCCTAAGCTGTGGAACAGTCTAAGGCTCAGTAATACCAAAAGTGGCAACATTTAAACCCCACCTATAAGACCACATTTTCTCCTTGGCTTTTAGACCACTATGTGCGTTCCTGTATTATGGGTCATTTCTTTTTGTCTTGTTATTATGTGTTTTTATGCCCGTTCTCAAGGTTTGTATGTAGACATCTACTTAAAAATTAAAAACCAACACAGGCTATTCCTCTGACCCTAACCTCTGTACTTCTTTCACACTCTGTCTGGTCTGTGATTTGCCAGTGCACCACAAAAAAAATGTGATTGCCGTAGGAATGTGAGAAATATGATATCATTTTACGTGAATGTGCATGTGATGGATGTGTACTGTCAACTTACAGACTCTATAAACCTCTTTAATCATTAAACGTCTTTAATCATTAAACTACAAAAACTCAATATTCTAAAAGTTTAAGTTATTGCATAAACAAATCCTATACAACAAGTGGAAGTACACTTTAACCTCTCTCTACATCCACAAAATATAACTTGAAGTACAACAATTATTAAACAATAAAGAAGAAACAATAAAGAATAAAAAAATAAATCCCATTTGTTCAACAAATTCTCCAATGTAAAAATAATGGAATAAATAAATTGTTACCTACAGACTGTGGAACAGAAACAGATGTTGGTAAAGGTAGAGCTGATTCTAATCCCTTACAAAAAGAAATGTAATCCATATATGATACATCAGCCTTTTACTATGATATATAATGATTTATAGATAAAAAGATAATAACTAGTAACTCATGATGTCAAAATAAATGTAGTGGAGTAAAAGTACAACATTTTTTTCTGGTTTGTTGTAAAGTAAAAGTAATATACCATGGAAATACTCAAGTACAGTACTTGACCACTGAGCTTTCATGCCACCCGTTAAGAAACCTCTTATTTCATATCAAGTAGATAAGACCAGTCCATGGTCGGATTATAACTAAGTATTATTTGTGATGTTTAATTGTCATTATATAAACTTTTGAGACGCGTGCAAACTGTGACATCAAGCCTGATGGTTCAATGATCACACATAATTTTGCCTCTGCAGAAAAACCCCGGGTTTGTGCAATAAATGTGGCCTAAAAGGAAAGCTGTGCCAAAGATCATTGCACAAGCTTATGTCTTTTTAAATCTGACTGAATAAGGCCAAATAAAAGCATTATGATAATCACTACAGTGAATTTTTTATTTAGTTTACTTCTTCCTTTTCTTTACAAAACCAAGTGTTTTAACATTTGTCTGTACAACAACAATGCATTTGATGAGAAAAGACTTTTCTTTATACTGAGAGATGTGTAGCTTAATTAACTACAACTATAAATAGGCAGGAGGGAAGTAGACACTTCTCTGGGTGTGTGTTGAGCGAGAAAATGTCTTTTATGAACATGATCTTGTGGAAAACATGAAGAGCACAAGCTATGTAGGTCAGACTTGGTGAAGGGTAAAGTACACTGGATGACATTCAGAAGTTGGCACAGGGAATAAAATCAGGCCCTCTTGAGCTCTGCTGGAAACATCAACCCTCTCATGCTTTTTAACAAAAGCTGAAGATGTTTGAAAAAGAAGTCACACAATGAGACTCGTGCAGCAGCTGACCTGTGAGCCGCTGTGTTTAAAGAACATTTCCAGACAAGCAGATAATACCTGCAAGGAATAGGAAGGTGATGGGGGACACGAAAAATGAAACCCGATGAAGGGATACACAGGTATAAGAGCTGTGTAGTAAAGGTGATTGAGAGCGGAGAAGGCATGATGGGCATTTGGATAGGATTGTGTGTTTGAAGGTAGAGTGGAGGCTGCGGTTTGGGCAGGAGCAAGAGTCAGCTGGGAATAGTCTGTTAGAAAACAGATGTCTCTATTCCTGGTGGTGGAGTCATTAAATTGAAGCATGACTGGCAGAAATTGAGAAGGTAGACAGGTGGACGTGTAGGTACCAAGCGAGAAAGATATCAGTAAAACCTCAGAGTGGCTTTTACATTTTGTATTTCTGTATTCAAGGTGTTGCTACAGAGCTAATCAGAGACACCTTTACAAAAATCTTCAAGCTAATGTCACGACCACAGCATACTTGTGCAAACTAGATGTTAGCTGAATGTCCGTGGCAAAAAGGACTGACCTGTTCAGCAGAAATGGAGCACTGCACTCGAGCATGTCCGCACACACTAAAACACTTTGTACAAGTACGATTTCTCCTTATTGTGTTAAGCTGTAATTAACCAGCCTGACTCACTTTTCTCTAATTCGGGGGGCATGAGTTGTACCACCACTCGAGGCATCCTGAGTGCACACACTTGGGAGGTGTAAGGGTTTTAACCTAGAGGACCCAAGAGCACTCAGAACTCAGGGGTTTTAATTGAAGGAACAAAAACACTGAATTCAACAATCAGAAAATGACTCCAGAGGGAGGCCATGACTACAAACAACGTGAGAACTAAAAAGGAAACTAAGGCTGACAAACTGTTAACTTAACTGGACTAACACTGACTACACCACAGAATACAGTCCATAGAAACCTAAACAGAGACGACCATATAAACATACATGAACAGAGAACTAAGCACTTACATGAACTAGAACGGGAAGCGGATCCACACACAACCAGAGACACACCAGGGATCAAACAGGAACAGACTAATCAGGCAGACGGAGGACAGACACGAAGGACGAAGCGGGGAACGGGATTGCAGACTTCGGAGAAAACTAGCTGAGGTAGGGCAACGTGAGACCAAGAGGAAAAGTGGTGCACATCAGGGAGACAAAACAGATAATCCGGAGTGACGGGAGGCGGGAGAATAAGAAGGTAGTGGATCAGATCAGGTGAGTGGTAACAGGTGAGACGACACAAAAACACTGTGAACCGTGACAGGAGGGAAACTATACTGAATATAACAATGAACTCACGTGAATCATGGACCAAACATTTGAAACTGGAATATAATTTCCACTGATGATGAAAAAAGAAATACATTTCTCAGTATGTGGATACAGCTTTCACAAAAATCCAAGTGAGCCAAAAAAGAAAACAGAAAAAAACTAAACTACAAGCCACTTGAGAATAGTCCAGGAAATAAACACAAAAAGTTGTATAGAACTTGTTCCATGAGTGATTGACATATGGCATTATGTCATGATTGTGGTGATTAACTGGGAAAGTAAACTGCTAGTGGAATATTGAATACACTTAGACAAAACATCATAAAAGTACAACTTTACATGTGCTTTCAACAAGCCCTATAACAAAGATTTTATCCAAATTGAGTAAGGAAGATGCAGCAACTTACTGCTCTCCATGATCTGTGCTTTCTTTTCTATGTTTTCTACATTTAAACTCTATGCTAGGCACTTAGAGTCGTAAGGCCTGATGCTAGTTGTTGGTGTGGATTTAGGTCCACCACCGAGCTGACGCTGACGCAGGTAGTCTGCAAGGAGACATTATGTGAGAGCATACTCTGTGTACTTTTAGCATTAATTCCAAAGCTTAACTACTATTCAGTCTATCTGCTGTTCGTGAACAATTTAAGGAATGACCTTCATTTGGTAACCATGGAAACAGACAGTCAAAAACATTTAAAAACATTAGATATACCAAGAACGAATACAAGAGTAATATTGTTGTATGCATATTTCTGTTAGTCATTATTCTTAATCAGAGATTACAGTCACAAGTACTAATATTGTTTTTATTGTATGAAAATAACAGCAATAAAGATACTGTGAAGACAAACTATACCAGATACATGCTAAATTCTGTACTTTCTTCCCTTAGTCTGGATCAAATAAACTGAATAATTAATGTAAAGGCATCATTAGGCTCTAGTTAAACTCCATGCCCAGTGTAATCCTGTCACATATCCACCCTGTTCTGAGAAACTTTTGTTAAAACTAAAGTACAACTGAGCACAATGCATTGATACAGGCAAGGCTGACACACATCCCCAGATAGCACCAACATGTGGCCCGAATCCGGCTTAGATGTGGCACATCTGACTGACTGCTGAAACTGGCAAAATATTGTGGGCCATATCCGGCCTGTTTGTGGAAGCTGATTCAGGCTGACAAGTGGTTTGTGTAATGTGGGCCGACTTTGGCTGAGTTCAGGGTGCAGCTCATCTTCTGTATTTTCCTTGATTAACAGTAACAGTGAAACAGGACTCTTAGTGACTTTTAGTGATGGAAGTGCTTTTAAAAAATGCCTTATTGATGTGCTTTTTTCAGTTTGAAAATATATATAACTGTTAAACAATAATAACATTACTGTCTATAGACTCAACTGGTTCACACCTCTGAAGGTGTGGAGTGGGTCCAGGGATTTAGTGGCCCATCAACCTCTATTCATAACCTCTGGTCCCTGCGTCGCCTTGATGCAGGGACCAGAACTTGCTTCAGATGATGCCGGGAGGGGAACTCACAAGACTCGAACCGTTGTGGCTGCACCAAACAACCCAATGTGATGAACACATCAAAACATTAACGAAAACCTAAAAACATTGAAGAAAGGACTGTTCTTTGGTACTTCAGTATTTTTACACACACAAATCTTCACAAACATAAACATTAGCACACCTGATTGTGTATGTTTCTATTAATAAGTTTTTGAGATTAGAGGTATTTAAAGATTCATTATATTATTTTTAATTAAAAGCATATTTTGCTAAAACAAACTGATCTACATTGTTGATGTTTTAATTGAGGGAACATTGCTGTGACAGCAGCTGACAAATGTTTCCAAAGGTAATTAAGATTATCGTCACCTAATATCTGTAAGAAATTCAGCACAGCTGAGATGAAGTTACCCAGTTAACCCTTGTATTATGTTGAAAAAAAATTACATTGATTATGTTGCGGGTCATTTTGACCCGTACTGTTTAAATCCA
>JAUMHF010000012.1:23196520-23208029 GCA_032359275.1 Microctenopoma steveboyesi
GGGCACAACCATCTCTCATGACCTGAAGTGGGACATTCACATTGACTCCATTGTTAAAAAGGCCCACCAGAGGTTGTATTTCCTTCGCCAGCTAAAGAAGTTCAACCTGCCACAGGAGCTGCTCACACAGTTCTACTCAGCCGTCATTGAATCCGTCCTGTGCACTTCAATAACTGTCTGGTTTGGCTCAGCTACGAAAGCAGACATCAGGAGACTACACAGGACGGTTCGGACTGCTGAAAGACTTATTGGCATTACCCTTCCCACGCTCCAAGAACTGTATACATCCAGAGTGAAGAAAAGGGCTCGGAATATAACTTTGGACCCCTCACACCCAAGCCACCTTCTATTTGAACTTTTGCCGTCGGGTCGACGCTACAGAGCACCGAACACCAGGACAGTCAGGCACAAGAACAGTTTTTACCCCCAGGCAATCTACCTCCTTAACAGCTAACCATCATTCTAACTGTCAATAAATATATGTGCAATATTGTGTTCAACTACCACTGTGCAATATACTGTATAATACCACAGATTTTCAGATATTCACTTTTGTGTCGTGCTGTTTTTGTCTTGTCATTTGTTATTTGTTTTTTGTTGCGCTGGAAGCTCTGCCACCAAAACAAATTCCTTGTATGTGCAAGCGTAATTGGCAATACAACTCTTTCTGATTCTGATTCTGATTCTGATTCTGATGATTTTTTTCCCATATGGACAAGAAGAGCTGGGCAGGCTGATGACAGCTAGAGAAGCGGCGGCAAGGAAACTCCTTCTGGCTCTGCAGGCAATGAGCTATTGGAGTCCTGCAGAGTTCAATCAATAGCATGTGTATGGCAATCTGTTCACTGTGTTTGTGCCCAGATACTGCAGCGCTCACACTACAAACTGCCTTGTGTTGTTATGTCACTGGATCACATATCAATGTTTGCTTCTGTTTGAGGTTTTCCAAAAAAAAACATTGTGATGTTTGACAAGATTCCTTGTGACTATACACACCGGTCTCCCAGTCCTGCATTTGGGAAATACTTTAAAAGCACAGGTAGGTAACCAAAAATCATATCGTCATTAATTGTGTTATTGCATAAGTTATTAAAGACAATTATTTTATCAAACGTTAACACAGATTTATTTTTTTTAATTATGATGATAGTAAAAGTCTGTTGCTTAATGGATCTAAATGCACATACAGATAAACCAAGGGTCACAAGAGGGCTGGGATGTTAATCAGCTTTGGATTGGCATTGTCAAGCATTATGCAATTTTTTTAACTTTCACAAGGACATGTTTATTTTAACCTTTCCACGCAGCAGAGCTGATACATGTAATCACTGCAAAGTTGAATTTTCCTATAACCAGAGAACTTTGAGTCTGATGCATTACCTCAACTATATACACCGTTTATCCCAGGAAATCACCAACTATACAAAGTAATCATGGAGTTCATGTTCATGTTTTTCCTTTGATGAAAGCAGTCAACTGTGTTTAACTCAATATTGTTCATATAGCAGTAATCGCATTGTTACAGACAAAATCTGATTAAAAATAGACAAGGTTTAGATTACTATATATACAATAAACTACAAAGTTGTTGGAACGCCTACCATACTCATCTTAACACACAAACAAGGAGATTTTAAATGAGCTTTTGTTACTTCTGGAAGGTGTTCTTCATCCAGATGTTGCAGTGTCATTTTGTTGAAGAGGCTGGCAACTGATTCCCAGAGGTGGACCTGCCCCAGTCCTTAAGATCCACTTCCCTGCATGTTCTCCAACTTTTCTTTCCCTACCGATTGCCGAGTACTAAAATCGAATGTGCTTAGCCAGAGGCTGTAAGTGCCAGGAAGTTTGAAAAACAAGGGCAGTGGCTCTTGAAAACCAGGGTTGGCTACCCCAACAATACAAGTTAGTAATTCACACCATGTATTAAGCAGGAACCAACTGCACTAATTTGGTCTGTCAAAAACACAGGAGGAACTAGGAGATGTTTTTTCTTTCCATTTTTATTTTTCTGGTCTTTTCTTTTTCTCATTCAGTCTTTGCTATAGAAACATCCTCCCATGGTGCTGAAAGCCTGCGTTCCTCAAGTCTTCCAACACATTTTCAACTTGAGCCTCCATCCGAAGAGAGTTCCTCTGGGGGGAAACAAGTCCGGTGTGATTCAGATTCTGAAAGTCTCCCTTCTCTGATGACTCTGCAGTTGTAGGATGTATTCAGGTTGGAGACATTACAGAGTACCAGGGAGTGGTCAACAACTTTGTGGACTGGTGAGCAAAACCATCTCCGACTCAACATCAGCATAACAAAGAAACCGGTGGTTGGTTTCAGGAAATCTCTGTCATGGGTCTGTCATGGAAACAGAGGGAAACACTGTGTATCGTGTATATTTGCACTAGAAAACACTTTACATATACTGTACACATTCACTTTACTGTATAATATTCATAAGAACATAATCTCGCCATTGCACTATATTTGATAGATTGTATTTATATTTTGTTTTTTTAGCGACATTGTTAATTGTTATTACTGTATGTGACAAATGAGCTTGTAGCTCAGGGTTAGGGTTAATCTTAATCTTAGCGCATCCCCCAAACCAGGTGTGTCCTTGAGCACACTGGGCGGGTTGTTAGTAATTCAGGGATAATGTTATTGATGCATTTGGGTGATACTGTCACAAAAACATTTGGGATTCCATAGATGCAATGTTGCCAATGTTCTTTTTTTAAGGTGGAGACTGTTTCATTCTGCATCCACCAGCATCTTCAGGCTTCCATGCTGCCATTTCAACCTTCCTCAGGAAAATCAGGCCCAATGTACACCAGGTTGACCTCACTAACCGACCCACTTAATACGGGCAGGAGCTGCCAGGGGTGGAGCTTGCCTCTACGAACACCCCTCCCCTGCCTTTGTTTCACTTAACAAGCCTCTTCAAGGAAGGTTGGAGATGAAACCAATCTGGAGGATACATTTGTAGTCACTTTTCAACTTCCCTCAGATTAAAGAAGTTCTGCAGATGCAGAATGAAACCTCTCTACTTTAAAAGAAATAAGTCCAGTTGCCATGACTCAACTTTTTGACAACTTCACCTGGAATTACTGAGAATCTTCACAGAAATTATTCAGAGTCACTAACAACCGCAGCACTTACAAACTACATGACACTAAAGACTGTTGCAGTGCTGATACCTATATATTTTTACCCACTGAGCTATATGGGTAAGAGCTACTCAAGCAAACAGCCCATTACTCTCTTACTACTGAGGCTGTCCAGATAGATTTCTCATACTTTGGGATGTAAAGTGTAAACTTGCTACCTCTGCAGTACCTCTCTTATTTGCTCCTGCACACTGGTCCACAGTGTCAGTACTGTTTTGGAGCACATTGGTACAGACGACACCATGGCTTATCTAAGCATAAGCACATTATTTGTTAAAGGCAGAGCACACACATCTGCTGTGCAGGAGGCATGTCTGACTTTTAATTATTTGATTACTTGAGCATACCAAACCAAAGAAATTCACCGAAGGGAAGTTACATTCAAAGTAGCTTATGTTGAAATCTGGTATATTATAGTATAGAGTTCTTCCTAAATTCAATCACTAACAGAATGTAGTTTAAACAAATAAAACTATTGCATAATTCTCATGGGACATCAGCCACATAGGAAGAAAAGGTCATTTAATGGGCCTTCTTTTCAAAAACGTTGACATATGGATTCTTTCTTGCTCGTTTACCACAACACTTTTGTCAGTGTGTAGTTTAAACAAGGTCACAACCTTGACTGATAAAGAAAGCAAGTGAGTAGTTGATCATCTTTCTTGTGGTGTCCACAGTAAGTCAAGCCCCACGGACTGGCTGTCACATTGCTTCTTTGTAGTAGAAAAGTTTTTTTTGTAAATTGCAATGCTGTATCTTTGAATTATGGATATTGAAATACCCAGGTTCTAGTTTGGGCTCGGTAAAGCGTGACTGCAAAAAATTTCAAATCCATGTCATTAAAAAGCTTGCATGAAATTGTTCGTCAAGAAGCAGTCAAGAGCAGAGCAAACACACAAGAGAGAGGGTTAAGGATAGAGCAACAGAGAGAGAGGCTGACACACAATTTTCAAGGACATTCCCGAACAATTAACTTGCGTTTTTTTGCTATCTACCGCATTAGTCTTGGGGGTTTGGAAACAGCCATTGATTTTGGATGTCAGCCACTCTCATTTTATGGAAATTGCACTAAATGGCAGGGAAACAAAAACAAATTGAATTTACTGTGCTGTTACTTGTAATGTGAAATTAGATATGTGGCCATGTGTGACTGAACAAGCCAGTCACAGAGACAAAAAAGCAGTGGTGCAGTATGGGTAGGCTACATGCCATATACATTTTGTTAAATGCTATTGAACTAGGGAAGATGTATGTATAAGATTTAATAACTGAGTGCAGGCACATGATATTTTTTTTTTTTTCTTAGCATTCTATTGTTGTTAATATGCTGAGAATATAGTGTCTGTTATATTGCTATGATGTATCTTTGTAAGGTAAGTATTTTTCCTTTACAGACACTTTTATCCAAAGCAACTTACAAAGCGCTAGCGCTGGCTGTCTGGCACCTGGCAGGGGACGGACTAAGAGTCAGATGGGGTTCGAACCCGCAACCTCCTGCATCCCTGTCTAATGCTTAATCCTATTGAGCTACCAGGCTGCTTTCCCCTATAATACTAATTGTAACAAGTTAGGTTTTTATTGTGAGTAACCATACACTCAAGCCCCTGTATACCTCTGTTGGGTAAGTAAAAAAACAGCCCAGTGTTAAAATAATTTAAGGGGCTAAGTTATTGTTGGGGGGTTTCTTCAAGAAAATGATAGTGACAGAGGTCAGACACAAAATTTAATAAACATAACTGGATTAGAAATTTGAGGTTGTTGATCTGTAAGAAATAGGCACACTGTAAATATTACATTAGCCTTATTCATCTGCTTTCCTGAAGTACAAATTGACCTCTTACTCATTAATTCTCTAGTTTAGCTTACTCGAAGCATGCCTTATTTACTTATTCTAAACAAACAATTCCCAGAGGCTGTTCTGTGATTGCCTTTGACATTGGCTACTTTGCACTGGTGCGTTTGTGAATATTCAGCTTTCAAGACAATAATAAACTAATGATACTGATTCATCCCGAACAGCCTTGTTTGTTTTGTTGACTATTCAGCTTGTATATGCCATGCTTGTGTTCTTGTTGAGTTACCATAGGGAACATAGGGACATAGGAAAGCTTTTGTGAAGGTAAAACATCAACCAGTGTAGGCCACATCTGTTCTGAATCTGCTCTCTGACTATATATTTGTATACAAACACTAAAGTTGTAGCTAATCTAATTCATTATTGTGACAGATATGGTTTAACGAATATCACCAAGACCTATTTACTGCAGTCATGCAGTGAATGATGCAAAGAGAATATGTTTGTTGTCACGCTTAATATCTGCTGATTGTTGCATGCTGTGCAACTCTGTCAGGCCATGCCTGATGTTAGGCTATTTGATATATGCTGATCCACATGTTATCACTTGAGCTTTACTTTACAGTTCACCTTGATGTCTGTGGTTGAAGAGTTTAAGTGTCAAAGTGCAAGGGACTCTGGTAATGAACAGGTCATGACAAGATCTAGACAGAAATGGGCTTTAGATGCATTTGTAGCACAGGCAGAATGAATTAGGTTGACAGGCATCACTGGAAATCTGTGCAAAGGAATAAAAGTCACTAGGACCAAGTGCTTCGAGTAATGGAAAAAAGCAATAGAAAAGTGAAATTATCCAAGCTGAGGTCAGCGTTTGGAAGAGCGTTAGTATGATGGGTTGGTAGAAGTGGTATCCCAAGCTGCCTGGACAATCTGGAACCTCAAAAAGGGTAGGACCTCAAAGACAAAATTCTGGAATCTGCAGCATTTATTTTAGCTCTGACTGACACCTGTATGTGACAGACAGGTGGGGCTAACAGAAGACCCACTGTGTGGATAGAATGGTACTATTGGCTATATCCAATCAGGTGGCAGGAAGCTGCATTCAAGGTTCCAGCATGGAACACTGGCTCTAGTGAACATCTAGAGATGCATGGTCCACACTGAATGAGTGTGGACCATGTTTTTTTTTCTTTTTCTTCTATTGAACATGGTGAAGGCATAGTCAGTCCACTTTCTTTCTGTGGCTGAAATAATGTAATTCCTGCAGATTTAAAAATTGATTCCTCATTTTTTCCACATGTGGTATTTCATGTTAGTACAGCTGCATGTATGCGTGTGCACTGTGATGATGCATCTTCATCCGTACACTGGAGATTCTCGCAGACAAGAGGAGAAAAGGAAGATGGACAGACAGAATTGGGCCAGTGAGTGGCAGAGCTCCCCACTCAGTCAGAGTGCTGAATGTCTGAGGAGGGACTTAAGGCCCCTAGGCAAATGCTGACATCACTCGGCATTCTTGCATCTGGCAAGACAAGCCCATGTAAATATTACATCCTATCTGCACGCACACATGCTCGCAAATATGCCTGCACTCCACATTGTGTGTCCAAGTAAAACTTTCAGCAGCAATGATGCTGTGGTAGACTGAACTATCACCTTCAGTTACTCATCATTAAAGGCACACGAGGCTAGTGTGGAAAGATTTAGTATGAGAGAGAGAGAGAGAGAGAGAGAAGTTGGTTAGAGGTCTCGAATCTATCTACAAGCATGATTTCAATCTTTTTAATAATTTGTCTCAGGTTTTTCATGCTGATATTTCATTTATTCCCAGGACAATTAAGACCATTACGCACACCCACCAAGGTGGTCACAACCTTTGCATTGTCCACATAAAAAAGGTGTCACTCAGCATGACGAACCATCACCAAGTTCCAGAGTTTGAGGTAGATGTAGAACCTTGTTCATCCTTTAAGAAGTAGGAAATGAAAGCTTTGGTAACAACTTTTCAGACATGACATGGTCGTCTGAGATACTGCGTGGCCAAAAATACAAAATAATGCTGAGGGTGGGACACGCTGCCATGTGAAACAGGCTGAAACAGCAAGTGTGCTTTATTGAAACATGGCTGACCCTCACCGTGCCAGACTACGTTGTATCTCCATCTGACTCATTCTCGGTGTTCTGCATGGACAGAACTAACACAACAAAAATCTAAGCTGCTGGAGTGTCTTTCAGTGTATTCCTCGCCTCATTCAAAATACCTTGATACCTTGGCCCTTTCTACCTGCCCCACGAGTTCACCTTAGCCGTCACCATGGCGGTCTACATCCCACCCCAAGTAGACACAGGTATGGTGTGTCTGAACTGCATGACATTCTGTGACGAGGGGAACTAAAATTTTGGAATATTGCTACACACCACACAAGCAAGCATACGAAGCTGTTTAACATCCAGCTTTTGTAAAGTCTGGTAACAACACTGTTTTCCTTATCCCTCAGTATAAACAAAGCATCAACATTTGCAGGTTTACGGAAGTAGCACTTTGATAGTATGCCAGCGAGGGAGATCGTTTCTACGGTGAGAGTCAAGTCTTTGCTGAAACAGAAACTATGGGTGGCTAAATCGTGTAGATGCTTATAATGGCGGTAACGCCAAGTCTCTGTAGAAGTCTGTAGTCCCTACGTGCTTCAAAAGATCCACCATCGTCCCCATGCCAAAGAACAAGTTCTGAATGAATAACTGCTGGTTGCACTAACCTCGGTGATCATAAAGGTGTTTGAAAGGCTGTTGAAGAACATCATCTCCTCCTACATCTCCAGCACCGCAGACCTGCTACAGATCACATACGATCCAGCAGATCTACAGGAGATGCCGTCTTTCATGTCCTGCACACCACTCTCAGCCACATGCACAAGAACAGGGCAACTGTGAGAATGCTGTTTGTAGACTACAGTTTAGCATTTAACACAATAGTGCCCTGTAGCTGAGGGATGTTGGAGTTTGTGTGCCAGGGTGTTGGACTTTCTTTCTGGTAGATTGCAGGTAGTGAGGGTGTGTGTTTACCACATCATGCCCCATAGCATCACCATAAAAGGACTGTTACAGAACCTCATCATCATATTACTATCATTAAATGCTGCGCTTTACAGTACCCTTATGCTTATATTACTGTTTTATTACATTATTGAGCTATCATAGCACTTTAACATTACATTTTGCACACATTGTACATATGCTCTTGTTGCAGTAGGTTACTGAGATTTATGCAGGGGCAGTGGCAGAGAGGCAGCAGCCAATAAGAGAGGCACACAGCTCCTTATTGGCTGAGGACAAACAGGTGTTTCAAGCTGCCTGATGAGACTGAACTGTGTGTGCTGGTGATGTTGGTAAGCTCCTGTGTAGACTTTTAGTGTATTTTATAACTGTAAGAGTATGATGTTTTATTGTTTTAAATAATGATTGGGTCTGCCATAACTCTTTACAGATTAGCAAGCTGTGCAGGTTTGTTACCTGCCCAGAGGTATGTTTTAACTTACTTAGATTAAGTTCTTTTATCTTGGTTTCATGTTGTTTTAATTGTGTGCTTTGTCTGTTTACAGGCAAAAGACTACTGTTTTTTAGTTACCATTGTTTTAGGTTAATGTTTTTATACGTAGTAGTTTTATTGTTTAGTTGTAATGGTTTTTAACCTATCCTTCTTTCTTTATAGTACTGCGGGTGTGTGGTGTTTTGGAATTTACTCACTTTTATAGTTGCATGGTTTGTGTTTGCGTGTTATTTGTAGTTGTTTTGATGCATGCTTTTTGTTACTGTTTACGCATGGTTAGAATACTCCCAGCCCAGTAGGTGGTTGGCCTCCTGGCCGAAGTATGACTGTCTGTTTTTCTTTCCATCTTAGTTGGGTTTTAGTGTTTGTTTGTTTGTTTTTATAAACTGTTATAGCAGTTAACCCACACTTTTTTGAAGCCCCTGCATTAAATTGAGTTGGTAATGGAGGGCTGTGTGTATTTTATTTAGATCTGTGTTTTTGAACTTCCTGTTTAATTGTACCTATGCACAATAGGGTTAGGGTTAGGGGGTACAATATAGCACCTGACAATGGTGTTGAACCTTTTTGTTTTTCAAAAAAGCCCATTCATGTTAACTTGATTTAACCTTCACATAAATGTCCATAATTACAAGTCAAAAATGGCTCTCAAAGGACCCAGTCCATGACATTTTGCTTTTAGACCTTTGGTTTGGATAAAGAGAAAGTAAAAAATCTATTAACACAACAAAAAATAAGAAACCTGAACATGGACATTTAGAATACTCAGCCCCAAACCTTCAGATAAAACAAAAAATTAAAGGGCTCTCAGAAATATTACATTCATTATAATTTTTAAAAACCAAAAAATGCCTTTGTTATTTCCTAATGATTCGCTTCAGAGTTTGGGAAATCTGACAAACATCACTATTTGCTATATGTTGCAATGTTATGGAGGTAATAACTCAGGGGTCTTAGCACGCTTGTTTTGAATATTTACAGTATATAATGCACAGTTAGTGAAGCATAGCAAACGCGAGCACACACGATGAGAAAAAATTGTGAATGCGTGCCATCAATCTTGTCCTTTATAGTGGTAAAAGCTTTGAGGCTAATATGTCAGTTTCAGTAACAGTAAGTGTTGAGTCCATACATCAGAAGCAGCTGTCAGCCACTGTGTCAGTCAGCTGAGTGTTAAGAAGGATCCATCCATATGCAACCTTTCTTTGCCATTTGTTGACATGTCAGTTGAGCTGGGTGAGTCCTTGTCAGTGTTCCAATTTTCATAAAAGTCTGAAATAACCTCCTCTGGGGGTTTCATAATAAAACTGATGTGATGGCTATGTACAACTTCTGAAACCAAACCTATCCTCTTGCTCAAAACGCCCCCTTGGCACATGCTGCCAGCCTCGTCTGCGAGTCCCTGGCCAGCTGGGACATATGCCTTTACTCTAAGGCATGCATTATCCACCCCCATCCCTGCCCTTGACCTCCTTGCTATGGCCAGCATCATAATTGTCCTACATTTCCAGCACAGCATGTCTATTTAGTGGAACTGATTATAGCATACACAAATGCAGTAAGCCCTCAGTGCTGTGCTTTGCTCCCCGCAGCATTAACAATTGCACTCAAAAGTCTTTCCAGAGCAAGCTGGAGCCCATTATGCCTGTAGCTTTCTCTGTTCCTGTTCTGATGGTTAATATAGTAATGAGAGAGATGCTCTGAACTCAAGCTCCACATTTGCCTAACCTGTTATCTGCTCCGTCAATGTCAGACTGCTCTGGGGGCGTCCATTAATACTACAAAGCTCTGCTCAGTATCAGATCACCCTCTAACAAGTAATTTTTTGTTAATGATCTTATTACCCCAGACAATCAGAATTTGATTCTTTTAACTGAAATATAGTTAGATAACAGCGGTGAAGCAACAGTTCTAAGTCAGCCCATTTAAATTTTAATAGCATGAAAGTTTCTCAAGAACTAATCCTAATAAAAGAAGCTATAACTTTTCCTTTGTATCTGTCTGTTCTCCATGACAGGTCACACATTTTGCTTTTAACTATATAGATCTATAAAATACTTCAAACCTGAACTGCTGGCTGGTATTTGACAAGTTATCAGTTTTACAGAATGGCAACACAAAATTACAATTATGCATCAAGCTATGAGTGAGACCACAAATATGAAAGAGAAGAATACGCTGTTGCTAAAGGGGGTACATGATGCTTTAGACAGAGAACTATTAGATAGAGAATACAGGTGAAATCTTTGCTTGTGCAAATAAACCCCTCAGTCAACATAAGTGGAGGGCCTTTGACATAACATCCACCTTCATGCTACCACACTGTCCTTACATCCATCCCCAGAAATATCAGGCCCAATTCACGCCTCCACCAGGTTGTCCACACTTAACGACCCACTCTCTGGTGGCTGTTACATCAACCACACTCCTTCAATGCCTTTGTTTCAGATTGACGAAAATCTGTCGATGCAAAGCAAAAGGTGTCTACCTGAAGTTCAGTTGTCATGACCAAACTTCCAGACAATGACAGCTGGTTGAATAATAGAAGCATATCTATCTATGACCTTTTTTAAGTATTGAAGTTGATGTTGATGATAAATCTAAACTCTCCCTCCACCTGTCAGTGGATCTACAACTTTGTGACCAACAGGTCACAACAGATGAAGATGGGAACAGTTACTGTACATCTCAGACATGTGACCTAGTGCCCCACTAGGCTGCATCCTGTCTCTTCTTCTCTTCTCCCTTTACACCAATGACTTAATCTCCAGCAACCCATGAGTCAAGCTCCTGAAGTATGCAGATGACACTACTGCTATCTGTCTAATCTGAGACAGTGATGAACCTGTGTCAGTGGCTGAAACGTTTACGTTTTCGGGCTCCACCATCTCCCAGGACCTAAGGTAGGAGACCAACATCAGCTCCCTCCTTAAAAAGGCTCAGCAGAGGATGTACTTCCTGTGGCAGCTGAAGAAGTTCCACCTTCCTAAGGAGCTGCTGATCCAGTTCTAC
>JAUMHF010000012.1:23244590-23263521 GCA_032359275.1 Microctenopoma steveboyesi
GGCAGATGGCCGCCCACCCTGAGTCTGGTTCTGCTGGAGGTTTCTACCTCTTAAAGGGAGTTTTTCCTCTCCACTGTTGCTCAAATGGAACTGTTGGGTTTCCTGCATTATGTTGTTTATATATACACTTATATTTTTGCAAAGTCCTAAACCTTGCAATGTAAAGTGCCCTAAAATGACTTTCGTTGTGACTTGGCGCTATACAAATAAAGATGAAGGTGCCAACGTTGAACACAAAGCTAATAATCACCAATAATTTGGAAAGTAAGGTGAGAAAGAAAAAGATTGCAAATACTACTGAAGCTACTAAAATAAGTTTCTTTTGTAGGATGGTTGGTCTCATAAAATAATGAGCTCAGGTGTCAAGAGTGATCTTGGAGTAAAGTGTCTACTCCTGCGTAGAGAGGAGCCAGTAGAAGCTATATATGGGCATCTGATTGTGATGCCTTCTATCCATTTGAGGTTTTCCAGGCACCTTCAGTCTCAGAGCATGTTGAAAGATCTCTGTGTCTCTGAAATGTCACCCGATCTGTGAGACACAGCCAGAAAAAGTTACTAAGGGATAATGATGATGACGATGTTCTAAAGGTCTTTGCAGAAGAACTTTAGCTGAGCAACGCCCACTTAAATGCTGGCGATGCACCATTTCCCCATGCATGCATACATGCATCACTGCAAAACAGTGCAGTAGTTCATTCAACCATGTAGCTGCTGTATGATCCTGAGTGACTGTGATTAGTTATAACTATGCTGACTAACCTTAACCCCTCAAATCCTTCTAGCTATGAGGTGAAACTACCACACCAACACCTAGATGAAGGTGTTGATAGAAGCATCAATAATTTTGTGTGTATATTTTTTTATTAGTACCAGTGTTGAAGTGAAAATGAACAGAGAACAAATGTACTGATATAAAATGAACATTCAACTTTATACTCTAGAGTATGTCAATTATTCACTGGCTCACTTGTCTGCCAAAATAAATTAAACTGAAATATTTTTACATTTATTTCACAGCAAAAAAAGTGATTAATTGATTTTAGCATTTAATTAAAGAATCTTAACACATCATTGTTTGACCTCGACGGTTACTTTCTCTTCTTTGCAGATCCCTTACAAAACAAATTAATTGCATTGAATAAACAAAGGAAACCACAAGTTAATCATTTTGTGTTTCAGCATTTCTTTTTCATAACTGACCTTGACCTCTGATCTGCACCAATAAAGATTGGATGCATTGAACAGCATTAAACATTAATAGAGATTTACTCTGTATTACACACACACACACATTTATGACATGATTCATAAACGACCACATGCCTGCATCATAGGTTCAAGAATATTACAGCATTGTCTCACTGATCCCGCAGGACGCTCCACAGCAAACGTGCCTTATTATAACTTTATTATGACTTAAGCAGTTCAGGTAAACTCAGAAGAACTTTCTATATTTTTCTAAAACTAAAGTATAACAAAACACACCACATGCTCACTCATACAGTCTACTACTATTACTACACTGTCGAAGAGGGACTATGGGATCTTATTGATATGCTAGTTGTCTTCCCTCCACATGCATATTGTAACGATGGAACCTTGGGAAGCCAGATAGCGAGAGATGAGACAATCTGGTAAAAAGCATTGTTATTATGGAAGTCACATTAATGAACATTACTGAGTTCAAACACAATTAATTACTGCCTGCATCATCACCCTGGAAAAAGTGTTTAATTATTTTTTGATGCACTCTGTTGCACTCAGCGAGTCTCGTGGAGTGTGCTCAGGCTGACAAAATGGATGCTGGCAGGGAACCAGCTAAACTGTGGTTTCACTGCCTAATGGCTATTGTACTGGCAGGGCAGATGGTATTTTTTGACAGTGGAGATGCACTAAGGTCTGTTACAGTAGTGGTGTTTTGTTTTAAAGGGTTTTTTTTCCCCAATGATCAATGTTTGCAGTAGTGTAACTTCAAGTGTCTACAACACACAGCACTAGTTAACAGTATTGGTAACAGAGTGTTTTTCTCAAACACAATAGAAGCTGAAGTCTTAAAAATAAGGCATTAGCAAAGATTTTAGAAATACTGAGTCAATTGTACATGGTTCCTTTATTACACAGAAGAAAATTAAAGTGTGCACAACGCATTATTTATTTAGTTTGTCATGAGAAATGAGTGTAGCTCTGGAACATACAGGCCAGTAATGATAGATGTATATCCTAACTTCCTGAGTTTTGATGCTGGTGGTTGTGGAGTAAGCTAGTAAAGCTAACATAATGTTCTTACTTATGTAACTTTTGCCAAATTTGTGTAGGCCCGCTCAGTTTAAAACACCATGTGGGTTTCCTGTCGTGTCTTACTGCTGAATAAATAAGTGAAGGTACATCAGAATCCTCATTTTCTACTGCACTAGTTTTTTACCCCATTGTTTACTTTTAAGAAATATAAAAAGTGGTGCATTATTCAGTATTGGTTTGTGTTACCTGTGAAGGTTTTCAGTCATCCAGGTCATGTTATCTCAAAAAGGTTTTATCCAAAGCAACTGAGAAACAAGTCCGGTTGCTTTGGATTAAACCTTTTTGAGATATGGTTTGTGTTATTTCTACTTTGTTAAGGTATGTTGATCTCTCGTTAATTTTATTTTGGGAATTATTTAACCCCAACCCCATAACAGGAACGTTTTTGCAGGTGGAGGCCACAGACATTTTTCCCTCTAGGGAAATAGGGTCAGTGTTACATGAGGTGATACAGAGGTTACACAGGCAGCCCAGCTCCACCAGGATGGCACATCAAAACATGCCATTGCCAATAGGTTTGCTGTCTCCTAACACCGTCTCAACAGCACTACTACAGGAGAGCTGGACAGGGCAATGGAAGGTTTATTAACCCACCAGCAGGACCAATATCTATTCCAAAGAGGAACAGGATGAGTACAACCAGATTTTCGAAAAGTGACCTGGTAGCTCAATGGGTTAAGCGTCAGACTGGGATGAAGAAGGTTGTGGGTTCGAACCCCGTCTGACTCCTAATCCATCCCCTACCAGGTGTGTCCCCGAGCCACCCAGCGCTAGCTCCCTGTAAGTCGCTTTGGATAAAAGCATCTGCCAAGCAAAGGCCTCCTGCAGGCCACTGGCATGAATGTGTCTGACAAAACCATTAGAAATTGGTGGTGAATTTCAACTAACTTGCCTGGTTTTAAATTAAGCCACCTCTGTAAGTTGATAATTCTCATTTTCATTAAATGATATGGCATCGTTTTATTCCCATCATATGACCCATTCCATATCAAAATGGATATATAGCTGTTTTTTTTTGTGTTATTATGATTTTTTTTACAAACAACCAGAATAGTAGCACTGTATTGATTAATATGTATTCAAGATCCAAAAATCGTTATTGATCCCAGATGGAAATTGTTTTGCATCATTAAAGCTGCTCTCTGTTCAAAAGGAAATACAAAATAAATAATAATTAAAACAAAACTCTTACAAAACAGGTTTGCATTTCTTGGGCCAAGCACCTTGTGTGCTGATTGGCTGGCTGTTGCTGCACCAACATCTCTCCAAGTTGAAGACACAACTACTCAACCTAACACTTTATCAGATAAGCCTATAAAAGTAGCACCTACAGACCCTGCTGTTCAGCCCACTCTCTCAGATAAGGAGAGGACAAGGCCTTGTCAGATAAAGAGAGACTTTCAAAAAAAGAAGTTGTCCTCACCAGTGTTTCTATAAAGTCTGTTTATGTTCTGTTATGTTCACTGAAGGAACATGAATTCTATTAGCAAAAGACTGAATGACAAAAATATTGTAAAATTACATGAGAACAGCCCAGATTACTTAAAATGCACAACCACATGGTCAGAAGAAACAGCTCACCTTGAAAAAGGACAAACAGTAGATAAGGTGGAAATGGCAATCTTTGAAGCAGAAAGAATGTGAGGAGGGGAAAAGTGATGACAAGGTTGGTAGCCATTTTTCAGTCATTGGCCAAGAGAAACATTACTCTGCAAAAGACCCACAGACAAACTTTCATGAAAAATAAATGTTCAATTTCTTCTTTGAGAAAAGCTATAATTATATTTTGTAGCCAAATAACATGTTTGTGATGTACAAAGCCGTGCCAGCCTCACCTCATATTTACTGTAGATGACTACATATTTTATGTTGTTCACACCTTTCTTTCTCAGTAATAGCCCATTTTAAAGGACCATGTCGCTGAAATCCTGGTCAGAAGCAAGATACGGAGAGTGTAGCAGACACGTGTAAAAGTCATTGGTTTTCTTTGGAGGCAAAGGAGATAGGTTCCTAAAACCGAGGCAAAATCATTGTCCATGTCTGATCTTTTATACTTTTATTTGGCCAGACATCTTATCAAAAATTCAGCAATCCAGCAAACCGTAGCAGTCAGATGACCTGCTGAGGGAAAAAAAGCCTCCATGTTCATTTTCTGGGGTGCTTCTGTTCAGACATATGCAATTGTGATCTGTGCTACTGCCAGTTTCCTAATGAGCCTTTCAGGGATGCACAGCAACAAAACTAGCAACTTCCAAGGCCATATCTAAATGTTTTCAAGGTCCAGTGGCTACAGTGCAAAGTATTATTTAAAAATATAAGATGTTCGGCACTGTAAAAAAGCTCAGAGGAAGTGGTCGGAAGCCAAAAGTGACACCTGTGCTGGCCAAGAGGATAGTGAGAAAGGTGAAAAAGAATCCAAGTATTACCACCAAGGCCATCCTGGTAAATCTGGGCTCTGCTAGTGGCAATGTCTCAAGGCAGACAATCCAACGGACTCTGCACACTGCTGGGTTCCACAGATGCAGACCAAGGAGGACGCCACTCCAGATAAGGCAAAAGCTCACTTGGCCTCTGGTCTTCTGCGTTAGTCAGATAAAACAAAAATTGAATTGTTTGGTCACAATGATGTTTACTTCATTTGGCGTAAAAAAGGAGAAGCCTTTAACCAAAGAACACCATCACCACTGTCAGACATGGTGGTGGGAACCTTTTGCATTTGGGGTGGGTTGGGGGGGTTCAGCCAATGGACCAGGAAACCTAATCAAAGTAAACTGCACCATGAAAAAAAGCGCAATACATGATTATTCTCAACAACAACATCAGGCAGTCTGTAAAGAAACTTGGCCTTGGGTACCAGTAGACAGTTCAGCATGACAATGACCCAAAACACACAGCGAAAGTGGTGAAGGAATGGTTAGCAGACAACAACATTGAAGTTTTGGAGTGGCCTGATATGAATCCAATTGAGAATCTGTGGAGGGAGCTAAAGATCAGGGTGATGGCAAGAGCGAAAGATTTGGAGCACATCGCCAAAGATGAATGGGCAAAAATACCCATGGAGACATGCAAAAGGCCGGTAAATATAGGTGGTGTTTGATTGCTGTAATAGCAAAACAAAGGCTTTTCTATTGATTATTGAGAAGGGTATGAATAATTGTGGACATGACACTTTTTGCTCAAACGTACATAAAAGCTGGGAAATGTATTTTTCCCCCCAATAATGCCTCTTGTACATCGTCCTATTATCTTTTGGGAGACACCGATGTCTTCCTGTCGAAATATAACTTGCTGGTTGAAAACTTGCCAGGGGTATGATCAATTATGAGCTTGACTTTAGTTCTCGGTGCTTCATTTTGCACAAATGTAAAGCTGTTTTTTTAATGGTTGAGTGTGATCACGATTAATCAGTCACAGTGTACAAGGTTGTGTGTAGTGTGTCTGATTTAAGGGTTATTCTTACACAATTCCAATGCTCTGTAAGTGAACGCAGTTTGAGGATATAACCATGCAGCATACTTTTTAAAATATATTCTAAATAAAAATACATCTATAGTAATCAATATGTAACACTTGAGGAGGAGATGGACCCAAGTAGACACTCAAAGACCCAAGGCTAAAGCAAAAAAAATTTATTAAGAAAACTACACAAAGAACCTGAAAGACTAGGGGATAAACATGAACACAGTAAACAAGGACTAACTAAAACAACTCACAAAAGACCACACAACAGGGAAACCAAGGTTCAAGGAAACAGGAAACCTGAAACAGACCTCGACCAAAAACACTACTCACTATAACAGACAGAGTTGACCCTAGTGAAGGAGGAGATCAAAGGATGAGGAACGAGACGGTGAGTGGGATGCAAAACCAAAAATGCAAGAGATGCAGACAAAGGAGACAGGCCGAGAAAAACAAGTAAGTAACGACGATGAAGACACACAGGAGAAAAAAAATGAGTTTACAAAAAAAAAAAAAACAGGGCCGAGTAGCAACACCGCATAGCACAGGAACAACACAGACAACCTAACAGAGTGACTGGTGAAGCTGGCTGAAGAAGAAGTGCAACTAAGGAGAAAGTGGGAACAGTTGAGTGTGACTGGGAGTTGGGGACAATCAGGTGAGTGAGAACAGCTGAGGTGATACTGCGAGCATGATTGGGAGTGGCAGTGTGACAGTGTGACACGGAGAGTGAGCACAGGATACAGACAGAAAAGTGGGTAATAGAAAAGCACAACAGGTAAAATAAGGGACAAATAACAGGAAAAGAGTTACTGTACTTTGCACTTACATAATGGTCATGTATGTACACTCAAATGTAGTTAACCTGAACTCCCAGAGAGTTTATTCCAAAGGCCAGAATTTGCTGTGTATGAGGAGCATTCAGACCTGGACTGAAAAGAATGAAATAAGGAAAATGTACGGAAATATAGTGGTGACCCCTCATATTTGCTGCCATAAAGCCAGTAACCGTGCTGTCTGCAGACATGAGCCCCAGTAACCGAGTGGCTTAAACTGATATTTGATGACATTATGAAGTTGTACTGTGTATTAACCATTAATAACCTTTTTGTCAAAGCATACTTGTCAGAAAAGAGGGTTAAATGATGGACCCAAGGGCACATAGACACAGACTATGGAAACTAAGTGAAGTACATTTAACATGAAACAGACACGGAAAACAAGCCAACTAAAAATCACTCCTACAGGCGGGAGGCAAGAAAGTCACTGAAAGACTCAGTCAAAAACAGAAAGGCAAAGACCAAACTCATACAGGACTCGAAGGCTAAACAAGGTTGCTGGATTAAAAAACTCACTAAGACGAACAAACTAAGTGTAGCTACAGACATATCAAGTCAAAATTCACACATCACACAAAGGCATAGATACAGACGACACTAAACTTATCAAAGCCATGCAAAGAGGAAGAGGAGCAAAAAGAGACCAACGGGTGAACCTAACTTGAACAAAACTAGACGAGAGACAAGACAAGACACACCTAGTGCAAAGCAGAGTGTCACAGAATGGCACAGTGTAGCAGAGAAAAGCAGGAGCGAGCCACATAGAATAGACTGGAACTGATCAGAGCACATACATCAAGCAAAGCAGATACCCCAGCAACAAGTGACAGACGGAGGGGAGAATATAAAGGAGAGAAACAGAACAGGTAACTATAGACAGCTGGGAGTGATCAGGGAAGTGGAAACAGCTGAGGACCAAGACAGGGAGTGGGGGTGTGACCAGGAGAGCACAGGGAGGACAGAGAGAAAGAGAGAGAAATGAGGGGGAGAAAGAGACATGAACCCACATTCAAAACAAGACCCGAGACTAGACCATGACCATACTGTTTCTCGCATGACGTGTCCATAGTGCTGAAAGTGATCGTCCAGAATTTGACTCATCTGCTTCATAGAGATTTGAGACACAGCCAATTCTGTTCTTCCTCCATTTGGTTATAAATCAGTTGCATTTATACAGCACTGTTCCAACTTACTAGACAAAGTACTTGCCAATTGATCTATTTGTCTGTTTTATTATGAAATCATATTCACAGCAGATGTGAGATGCAGGCTTGACCCAACAGGGTCAACTTCTTCAGTGTCTTGCCCAAGGACACTGACATCCCAACTCATCCTCCTGCACATACTGACTGCAAAGATATCCCTTCAGATTTCACTTCATTATCAGAATAAGATTTCAAATGGGATTTGTTTTTCAAGTATTTTGTCCCAGTGCTTGCTCCACATATGTCACATGGAAGAATGAGAACAACAACTTTCAGTTTTAGCAAATTCTTAAGTACTGTAATTAATATATTGATTGACACTTTCCTTTTTTATCTTTGAGGTGTCAACAGTCATTGAACACATAGTGATCCTTACATTTCTTTTCACAGAGTTTCAAAAAGAGAAACATCTCACATTATGACTAATTGAACAAATATACTTTTTACTGACATTTATGTTGGTCAGGGAAAGCAATTCCAGAGTCCATCTGTGCAAAATAAATACAAATCTTTATTGATCAGTAAAAAAGGAAGTGCACAACGAGATTTGCATGCTCTTGCATATGATAGTGTTTCTGTAAACCTCCATTCCAGGGTCTGTTCAAAGAGCAGCAATGCAAGCCCAGACCATGACAGTAGAATGATTGTGCTTCACAGATGAGCTTGTATGGTTTGAATCTGTACCTACTGCACCTCTGTATATTGCTCAGTACAACAAAGGATTTTTCTGAGGTACAAAACCAAACTGTTGCATTGAAGATATCCATCCAATTGTCATGTTAGAAATAACATAGTTTTCAGACCGCTCTCAGGTTTACATGTTGCCAGGCCACATTTGTGCGTGATCAAATCAGAACAGCACACAGTTTTAATGAAACACGTCCGCTTCATCTCAATCCCTAATATAAATATATATACATACATAATAATTGAGCAACACCGCTGATCATACGACAGACCACAGACAGCAGCGTGACGCTGAAGGGCTGAAAGTGATGGTCCAGCACCTGTTGTAAAAGTTGTCGTGACTCTATTTGGATGTTAATGAACTGCATTTATGTTAAACTTTTCTACTACTCGGGGGTTCCGTGTTTTGCCCATGGACATGTTATCATAAGGACAGTCATCCCTCCTGTCCGTTTTAACTGGAAACACATCCTTTCAGAACCTAGATGAGAGTCAGTCTATTTTATTACACAGCTAGTGTTTGTCCTAATGTTTGCTCTGCAACTGTGGCACGGAAGAAGAAGAAGAAGAGGAAACAGAGTGCAAACTAATAAATAATTTAATACTAAACAAATAATAAGTTATTCAAATTAAAATCTATTTGTACTTGCACTCATGACTGTAAAATGACGAATGAATAAAGAATTTGAAATAAAACATGGGCTGAGCTGTTAGGGAGCACGTTCAGTGTACATGTTTACATGTTCAGCCAATATCCACTGTGCAAAATACTTACACAAGTGGGAAGCAGTGCACAGTGTACAACAGAAGCACATTTCATGTAAAACAGGAAAAAAAAGATCAGACAAAATCAACACGAAGACACAGAAATCTCCAAACGAATCATGTGGGCATTTTCTAAAGCTGGTCTTTCTAGTATAACATTGCACCATAGAAACGTCATTTAACTAAAGGTCTAACTAATCTCTGCAAACTACAAGGTCAGTAGGAGAATTTACAGTCACTAGTAAACCTAATAAAAATGTGCATATGGGCTGAAACATGAAATGTATCAGCGTTTCTTGCATGCCACCCCTGATTATGTTCCTTCCATTCTCTGTCCATTCTCTTTCATCGCTTGTCAAAAGAAAGGCAGAAAATGAACTCTGCAGAAACAATAACACTAGAAAGAGGGAGAAATACTAATAACACGGTTACCATCAATAATAATAAAAAGTATTATAACACTTTAAGACCTTACAGTGTGTCATAGGTTCAAAAATGAATAGAACCAAACGTTATCGTAAACTTCAGGTGTTTTCCGGTGTAACCATGCAGCTGACTGCGCGGACCAGTGAATATATATCTGACTTTAGATCAGTCCCTTTAATACCTCTGCCCATAGACACTTTAGTTGATGGAAGAGAAAAGTGCTCATCCCAAAAGGATGATCCCTGACCGGCCTCGGAATCAATTAAGAACAAATATCAGGAGAGGCATGATTTGTGCCGGGTGCAACAAAGGGCAGCGTGTTCTCAGTCTGTCTCTGTCCAGCAGGATCTCTTCTACCTTAATGACTCACGAAGCCGCGTTTGCCTGCAATTGTCGGGTCGCTGGCTCCAACCCACCCCCCTTCCTGTTTGCTCTCATCTAATGCTACAATATTGTTTTATAGCCCTTTAGACTGGCTGTCGGAGTGTCTGACTGCATATAGGCACTCCAGAGATGGACACACCCACACTAAATACGCACACTCCTTTACGTTATAGAATTTTATTTTTTCCACTTGGGAAGTTTTGCCTCGTCCTTGTATCATTTTTTTAAGTACAGTAACAAGAAACAGTCAGCAAACTCCAAATCATGCGGCTTTCCTTATCCAAAAACATCCACACAAAAGTCCCTCATAAAAATGCGCAGTGCGCGTTTGTCGCAGACGTGCGCTGCGCATTTTCAAATCAAGCGGTCAAGGTGACAGCAGGGGCCGGGTGAGGACTAGATTTGCAGAGGTGTGGAGTGTGTGGATGCCACAGTGATCCACTAGACTGACGTCTCACCGGTAGCGCAGACGAAGACCGCAGCCCGGTTATTTTACAGACTTCAGTACAACCAAGCAGTCGACATCTCTCCTGCAGAGAGGCAGAGAGGAGGCAAAAAAAGAGAACTTCAGCAACGAAAAGCTGTAGTTTTGCAGCATGTTCCACCTTCGGCAATCTCCGTTTAAACGCACTTGCTCAGCAACTGTTTGATTTTGCTGGTGTGCAGACCATTTGTTGGGGAAAAGATTCGTCCTTTCCCCCTTTCGGCTGATGTAAAGAAAATCTCGCCCTCTATATTGGAATGATGTGGACCTCTCATGATACTGTTGGATTTGTTTTCTTAGCCGGATTTTGTGTGCAATTCGGATTCTCCCTTGAAGGTAAGAATCGCATAGTTTCTTCAGTCTTATGTCAGTGTCATGGTGTCGGGATTGCTGCCCTGCATGATGGAAGCTGCTCGATCGGAGAAAGTGTTAAAAGTGCGCAGCCTTTCTGGGGGGAAAAGGGAGAGGAAGCTGCTGGGAGGAAAACTGGAGATGTTTAAAGTGGATTCCAGCGAGCACAGAAAGGGGGGAAAGGGAAACGACTGAAACCGAGGAGGCTGCGTTTTTTCTCATGATGATGAAAAAAATGCAACTGGTGATTGTTTGGAATCAAGTGGTTGCACATCATGCGGAGTGGAGAGAGCGGCTGTTTTGTTTGTCTTACAATCCTCTCAGCTAGAAAAGAGCGTTTGGCCTTGAAAGTAATGACTTAATTTTACCAGAAGCTTTGCGTGACGGGGAGAAATGCGCGAGGAAGCCTTCAGCAGCACGGACGCTGCTGCGTGCAGCTGTCCGTGGTCCTGAAAGCGACTCTCCAGAGCTGCTCTGCCCTGCTTCCATCTGACTGGCACCGCTCTTTCAAACTGGCTCTCCACTCCCCATCCTCCTCACATCCGCATTAACAAAATCACCGAAACACAATCCTATAAAAAGCCTAAAGCGGCCGTCGTTTCTGATAGCGAATGTAGATTCTATGAAAGTTTGCATTCACTAATATCTTCATGCTTTATTGTGAGGTCGCCACAGCTCTCCGTTAGACTCCACACCATTTAGAGCATCCGTCAAAGACAAAGTCGTCATTTTTCTCGTACTTTAAGATGTTTGTCTTCATGAGAAGTTGATTTGGTGTCAGAGGTGTCACGCAGCGGGACCGCGTCCACATATAATTACGCACAACCTGGACTGTTAAAGGGGCGAAAGTAAGAACCTCGAGGTGCTCTTAATTAAGATGTACACTGTAGAGTATGCTAATTGCCAAATAAAGACGCATCAGAATGTGTGACATGGGGGGGGGGGTGCTCCTCCGACATCTCGTTCAATCAAAAGAAGAAGTCACCTCTGGTAAGCGCTTGGTTCCAGTAACAGCGGATGTGGCCGCACTATCTGTGTCACGGTCACGGCTGCAGTCACACGCAGGCCAACTGAGTGACCATTCGTTTTTCTTCGTGTGGAAACTGTTCTTATATCACTCCCCTCCTCCTTCCTCCTCCTCCTCCTCCTCCACCTACTCCCCCGCCTCTCATCTGCAGGTCGATTCACGGATCTGCCCTCCAACATGACGGTTAAAGAGGGGCAAAACATAGAAATGGCGTGCGCTTTCCAGAGCAGAACCGCTTCGGTCTACCTGGAGATCCAGTGGTGGTTCGTGAAGGCGCCAGAACCCACTGACGGCGAGGAGAACGCGGAAGAGGTACACTGATCTCCCCACTCTTCATTTTCTCTCTCCACCATCAAGAGATGTGCAAGTTATGTTTTAATCACACCCCGCCAACGCATAAAGGGACCAAGGGCATCTAACGTGTATCCGCGCCATTACGCACAAGCACCTTATGTCATCAACTTAGTGCCTGTGCAGCAGCCCTGAGTCAGACAGTCATGTCAGAACTTTTTATTTACATCTATTCTTATAGGGAACAACATGTTAGAGCATGGAAGTATCTATAGCTGGTGCAGTGAAGTGATCACAAAGTGGTTTAAACGTCTTCTGGACAATAACGTGATGGATCCTAGTAAATGAGTGGAAACAACTTTGATATTTTCAACAACATCACACATTGGTTTTAATAAGAAATAACTGGTTTTGCTTATCAAATCCGCAATTTTTTCACATGGGTTTGAATTCAATGTCTCTTCTTTTCCTCAAATAGTTAAAATAATCCCTTTGAACATTGAGCAGGCAGCAGTGAAGACAAAAATAGGAACATTAATCAAGGAGTACTCTAAAAAAAAGGAAAAAAAAGAGCTTATTCTGGATATTAATTACAAGATAAATGAAGTAAATGAGCCTGTCTGTTCATGAATAGAAAAAATGTGGGTGAATCAATAAAGCCAAACCATATTCTTGTATATTGCCTCATTAAACAGTGCATTGGAAGCACTTTGGCATTTTGTTATGTATTGCTGTTGCATTACCGCTGGTTATGACAGCTTCCCTTGCTCCAATTAATGATCATCTGCTTAGTGAGCGAGAGCAGCTATATGCGTTCGCTGCACTGAAATGGATGGAGATGTGCTGTTTACGTATTGTATGGCAGGTAGCTGCATGTCAAGATTTCCAAGGGTTGGGGTATTGTTATGAGCAACATCAAACGGTGCTCTTTCTATTCCTGTGACAAAGACCTAGACACGTGTGCATGTCTGTGTGACAGAGGGTGGTTGGATATCCATGTGGCTTTAATTATTGTTCAATTGTTGCTTGGCTCTCGCTGTGGCATCGGCCTGGCTTTGATGTGGGTTTGATCCCATGTGACTCTTGGATGTTGGGCTGAAGTGGCCTATTGATGCAGACATCGCATTGTTACCCACATTTCTTATCACGGATGGCTGTTTGAAAATGGAAACTGCCATATGTGTGTGTGTGTGTGTGTGTGTGTGTGTACTGCAGCGCTGCATTTTGAATGGGGACAGAGTCAAGGCTGTGAGAGAGAGAGAGAGAGAGAGAGAGAGATGCTGCTCGAGAACCAGCTGGTCCCGCTGGACATTTAGAGGAAATGATTGTGACGTCTTTGAATGTAAGCTGCTTTAAACGCAAGAGAGCACAAACCTTTGAAAGGGTGACATGAAAAGAGCAACGCTAAGAGACACAGGGAGCAGTTTCACATGGAAAGAGTGCAGAGGAGGGAAAAGTAGGAGTCGGGGTTGAATGGAAGGGTGGGTACTTCATCTTCAAGGATCAGTTTTCGACTTTACAAGCATTCCAGTGTGAGACTGGACTATTTTTAGCTAGTATTCTCCTTATCCAAATTTAATCTTCTTTCAATATAACTTGTGAGTCATAGCACAAAGAAAAAACATCAGAAATAGCAAAGCCCCACGTTTGTACCTACATTAACCATATGGAAATGCAATGTTCCTTCCAAAGATCAGCATTAATACATCAAAAGTGTAATACACACATGTTGTTTGAAGTGTTTCCAGGTCCGCTTAAATATGCAAGAGCACATGAACATATGGATTCTGTATTTCTCAGCTGCTCGATATCTGTGTCCTATTCACATGCAGCGGCAGCAGCAGCAGGCTGCTTCATTTCTCGCTAACAAGGATTTTATTTGCAAATGTGAGGAGTCTTTATTCCGGAGCGTTAGGATTCAGGCATCACACTGCACTGATCTGCTGCTTTATGTGACCGAAGACTGTAGTTTCTTGGTTTTAGTGTGAATCACAACCCACATTCAAATCTGAGCTGAAGCAAAGACATTGTTAACATTTAAAGCTTTGAACCTTACAAAAGTTGAAACCTTTGCCTTCCTTTTAAGTTGGGAACTTTGGGATCTCCAGTTCGCCAGTGTTCGCCAGACAGCTAATTTTCAACCTCAAGCCTCTGACAAGGTGTTGAGGGAATCTAGATAAATCTATTGATGCCTGAAAGAAGACTGCAAAGATGTAAGAATAATAAAAAAAGTTTTTCAAATGGCTCTATATTCTCAATAAAAGTGTGAAAACATCTTTCAGGTATGTGGTAGAACGATCTGTTTCAGCTTGCAAGAGCAAAGGCAGAGTCTGTTTTTTCTTTCCCAAACTCCTGGGGTATTATATATAGTGTACACAAATAATCAATTCAAGACTAATCTTATCTTAGTTGGTCCAACTTTTAATAGCAGGGAGATCTTTTACCATCAGAACTGTGCAGGATCTGTCTCTCTAGCTGTTTGTTGTATGTAATGGTGAAGAAAAGGTGCCTCAGCTGTCTGCAGGTTAAGTCATGTCATGTTATGAAAAATTCTGATTCTTAAAAACCTTTTATGATTCACAAAACTCTTTGTTTTTTTCATAATGAGCTTTTATGCCCTGCTCATGGGCCCAGCTATGACCAAAACATGCAGAGAACTGCGCCCTTCAAAAGGCTGCACGAACAGACTGTAGCTTTACAATTCCATGTTCCTTTCCCTGTTTATAAATGTAAATATCGGCTTTTGAAATCCAACCACATACTTTTGAGCAGCAATCAGATGTGGAATATGACATGTCTGACCTCTCTCCTTTCTGTCATTAGATTGTAGTAAGTTATAATTTACCTTCATTGCTCTGAAATGCACATAGACGTATATACGTTATATTATAAAATAATATGTCATTATTTACTGACTTAATCGCACCAGTTCCTAAAGAAGATTAGAAATACCTCACAAACATAGGCTTTCTCTCTGAAACAGGTTTCAGTAATTCCCTACAAATCTAGGTTTTTAATCAAAGATGACTGAAACACGGGAAAACGCTGCAGTTCTGGGTACCTTCAGCGTTAGATTAAAAGTGTGGTTCTAGTGAGTATTTGGGGCAGGAGGACAGGAAATGTAGGACTGGATCAAAATAAAGCACAGTGTGCAATGAACAAGCATGTCACCCAGTTTAACAGCGCTGGGGCTTTGCAGCAGCAATTTCTCTATGTCGCAAAGGAATGAGGTATATCCAAAGATCAGAGACATAACACAAGGGTTACGGTGTAACCCCGGTTCTCTGAGTGAAGAGACTCTCTCTCCAGCTCGACGCCGCTCTGTGTCGGGTTCCGATCAAACTATATCACTCGGCTCACGTCTCCGCGGCGGTTATATACATCCCGCAGGAGGCGTGACCGGAAGATCCGGTGTGTCTTAAAGAGGTCTCCAAGCGCCCTGACGCGAGAGGTCATTATCCCCGTACACATGGAACATGTAACAGGGTGGAGAGACAGTCTCGAATGATAGAGAACACTTGTTGGTGCATGGGATCTGTTGACAGTGACAGAAATATTTGCGCCGTCTTTAAAAAAGTACATTCATATTAGTGGACAGACACAAGTTCAAGGACAAAAAGAAAAACAAACAAGTCAGCAGAGGAAGCTGCTGTTTGGCCCCGGCTTCCACAACAAGTAAATGATGATGGTAAATGATTCTCCTCTTTTATAAATGTGATGCTTGCGCACAAACACAAACAGAAACCAAATATTCACACCTCCATGTTGTTGATTTAAGTCAGGTAAATTTGCGCTTTATTTTCTCTTTCTCCACAAATTGAGGGTCATGATTACATATGTTGAGATTGTGTTGTTTGACTTATTTATACGTGTTTCACAGAGTAGTTTTAAAAGAATAATTGTCTGCAACTTTTATTTTTTTACAGATTTGAGAATGGATTTTTAATTTAGAACCAGAAGCAGTTTGACAGAAAGCTGGGTGGGGCCGGTTGTGTGGAGTTCTGCCCGTGTCTGTGTGGGTTTCCTCCGGGTACTCCAGTTTCCTCCCACTGTCTAATAACATGCATGCTAGGTTGATTGATCACTCTAGAATTGTCCGGAGGTGTGAATGCAAGTGTGTACAGTTGCTTGTCTGAATTTCTGTGTGTTGGCTGCGATGGACTGGCGATCTCGATACCTGGGATAGGCTCCAACACCCCCCATGACCCCGACCTCAGAAAAGCGATAGATAATGGGTGGATGGATGGTTGGGTTGAAGAAAGCCATATGAAAAATCACAGGAAATGTTTTATTTATGCATTTTATTCATAATAATCTAAAAGGCATAAACTATTCATTCATCTTGTAATTTGCATTTCTGCTACCAGGCGGCCAATCCCCACCCCCCAGCTCCCTGAGCACCCCTGTGGCTGCTCACTGACCCCCCAAGGGGGGATGGGCCAAATGCAGAAGACAAATTTTATTGTAACATGAAAACAAGTAATCAATGACAATAAAGATTCTTCTTCTTCTCTTCTTCACGTAACATATAAGCTTAATGCTATGCAGCAGAAGAGTAGCAGCATAATCTCTACATGGCAGATATCATCCCAGATCAGCACTATCTATGCAACTGATTTACCCACCAGACACGAGTCATATCTGTAGTTAATAAGGAGGGAAAATGTAATATGGTTACACCAGTGGAGGCAATAAATACACAAACAGTAAATACGTTTATCCTGAGGCTGTGGATTTCTGCTTTGCTCCTTTGACCTCTATCATAGAACTGAAAGGCATAGAAAGAGCCAGACACCGCCATTGGAAATCAAAGTGCACTGCACGTTATTGACGAAGCCTCATTTCCATATATTTCAATTTAAACACACACAGTATTTCTTTCAGTGTTGATAGAATTCAACTTTTAAGGGCTAAATCCATCCTATTGTGAAGGTGGTTTGATCTTTCTCATCCAGCTAATCCGCTCACTGTTGTTGTCCATAAGATCAATTTATTGAGTAAAGCTTTACAACCCTGTCTACCTGTAATTCTTTTTGGTGTTGGATTATGGATGTAAGGGTGGAAAAATGCAAGAAAAGCTGAGTAATGTCAGTGGAGGTAACTGATGTGATTCTCTGAGCTAGGGCTCTGCGAGTATGTTCTTCCATATTTATATTCATAACTCTGTTAAAAAAAAGAAGTTTAGACTTCATTTAATGTGTGTCTGAGGGTTGAATGAGAAAAATCACACTTTGACAGCATTCATTGAAGCTGGATCAAGCAAAGGCTCAAAGAATCTAAGTTGATGCTGGAGACTCAGTGTAGATGTGTGTTTCATTCTATATTCTATTCCTGAAATACTAAGCGGCTTGGCTGCAGCTCAGTTAAAATATGGATTTACCTGACCTGGGATGCCTCTGTAAAATTGAGATGAATTAAAAATAAAAAAAATAAATAAATAAAGGACCTGCCCTCGGCCAGTCTTGTGAGAGAAAACACCGATCGGCTGAGGCTTGTGGTCAGAATACAAACGACCATTACATAAAACATCCACTGGTGCACTTTGACCAAAATGCACTCAAGCCACAGCAAGCTTTACTTCTCTTAACAAGTGAGTTTATAAATCCAGTGGGTGTAACAGCAAGGAAGCATAAAATCCATTGGCTGCTGTGCTCTCTGCGTGACCTTACTGTCTGCCTCTCCGCCCCTCTATCACTGGCTGACTGCAGCCTCCTCCAACACTCTGACTGAGATAACGGCGCCATGAGTCAATATGATGCGCCAGGCATCGTCCTGGTAACTGCTCTCATCAGCCCCGTCGCCCTACTATGCACACACGCGTCTGTAATGATCGTAATGGTTTCCAAATGGTTTGCGGTGAATGCAGGTTCTCCACGGGAGGCTGCTGCTCGTGTGCGAGTATGCGTTGTGTGCAATAGTGGACTGCTCACTGTCAGGCTCCACTACAGTCATCAATCATGGAGAGAAGGCTTCCTCTGAAATGATGCTGCATTACTTCATCATGCTGCTCATGCACCAGTTCTCCAAACAAATCACACACATATAACAAGTGCAAGTAAATATAAAAGTCTCTGGTAACATCAAAACAACAACAACTAATCTAACTGAAACTGGAACGAAAAAGAATTCGAGGTGTCTGAAATGAGAGATTGTTGAGTAAGCAGGCTGGTGTACATACTGCTCGCATGATTGTCAGCTGGCAGTCAATATGGGAAGCGTGCTGGGACGAGAGTGTTCCATTAGTAGTCATACTGTAGAAAAAAGGGCTCCAATCCCTCCACAGTGACCCTTATCAGGTTAATCGCTATAGATAATAGATGGATTGATGATCCAAAATGACTGATTATTGACATTTAATAAGGATGGCAGCTTTTTAAAGTGTTACAATTGAGGAGCTAATTAGCTACCTAATTAGCCTACAAATGCAATGTTAGCAGTGATTTCTTTTGGTCTGCAGCAGACCAAGCTGCACTACAAGGCATGTCCTTTTTAATTTCAACATAACTTTATGTAACACTAACCTAACCTAACTAACTAACTTGTGCATGAAACCAAAATTCAGCCCAAACTGACATTCAGTATGAGCAGGGTCCTGGTGCACGCAACAGTCCCGGTCCCTGGTGATTCTATCTATGTATCTATGTATCTATGTATCTATCTATCTATCTATCTATCTATCTATCTATCTATCTATCTATCTATCTATCTATCTATC
>JAUMHF010000012.1:23264125-23287111 GCA_032359275.1 Microctenopoma steveboyesi
CTATGTATCTATGTATCTATCTATCTATCTATCTATCTATCTATCTATCTATCTATCTATCTATCTATCTATCTATCATATCTGTGTGATGTAGCATAAATACTAAGAAAGAAAGCATCAACGTGTAGCTACAATGAAGCTCTATGACACAGAGGACTACGCTGTATGATGCTTTGGATACATACAAGCTTTCTCTTCTTTGAAAATCAAAGTGCTGGAATGACTCATTGATCTGTCATGCAACCCGAACATAATGCATTTTGAAATTTGAAGGTCACAGAGAAGATTTTCTTTTCTCTTTCAACTCCTCTTGGATTTTCATATTTTTAATTTACTTGTCCTTTCATGGTCTGCCTTTTATAGTTTTATAGTGCCTTGCAGTTTCTGTGGTTTTTGTCTGCAACATGGCTGCACATAAGTGAGCTGTGGTTTTCAGCATTTTAAAAAAATCTTAAATAAATAAAACACATTTAGAAAGGCATGTGTACACGTTTAAACCAGTAACTAAGGTTAGTAATTAATGCTGCTCTATTTCTATTTATGAAAGCCTTGTTGGAATTCTTCTTTCCAAAGTACTAGTAAACCCCAGATGTAGGACTTAAGAAACTATGTAGTGGGAGGTAGGGCAACTTTAGCCATGCGAGGTCCATTCGTGTGCCGTGGAGGAATGAGATAATGGAGGGATGGTTGCAGAGACAGGCAGATGGAAAAAACATATGGGAGGTTTCATGCAATAAGGACACAGGATATCTCTGGGGAAATATGTGCAAGAGATTCATATGTGCATGAAAAGCAATGCCATTTACTGTCCTAACACAGCTCCAGAGCTCCGCCAGACTGTGTGACATGAACATGGTAAACTCACAAAGCAGGAGCTTGATGTTTTATTAAGGCAAGCTCTGTGCTTCTCATCCATGATGATCTAAACCGAGCTAACCGTAGCAAATTCACTCAGTGACTCATTGAAAACAAATATTTCAGATTTTGCTAACACGTTCACAAAGAGAGGAAGAGTGTTAACATGGTGATCTGTGGTGAATTATAGCTGCATCAGAGATACACCTTTGAGGTTGTGGCTTAAGGACTAGAAATAATGAACGTGAAGAACCCTGATTATGCAAATTCCTCCCTCCACTCTTGGATTCAATTAGATAAATGACCGTGTTAATTGGTAACTTGTGGACTCCAGAAAAACTTGGCATTATTGTTCTTATCACTAATGTGACACTAGTGACATTAGTGATAAGAACAATAATGCCTTTATAAATGTCTCAAGGAGTTTGTGTTGACCCCTATGCAGACATCAGTGTTGGACCAAGCATTGAGACTACTACTACTACTGTTGGAGTACAGGTTTTTCCACACAATGACAAATTAAATATAAAGAATTAACTACTACGTTAGAGACAGCAATTCCTTAAAAGTCTCTCTCATAACTGAACCAAAAGTACAAATCTCCCCATAATATCAAACTTGACATGCCATAAAAAGTAATAATATTAAACTAAGCAGAGAATAATTTCAGTGCAGCATCATCCATCGCCCTCGATACGATGAAAGTAAAGAAGTTGCCGATAACGAGAATGGTGCTGGTTGCTTTCATGTTTTTCACTGCTGCTGTGTTGCACAGGATCGACATGATCCAGAATCTGAAAAATCTTTGAATCAACTCCAGCTGTGGTAAAACCATCAATCTTTAACACTCTCATTCTCCCGCTTCTCCTTTTTTCATGTATTTAAAGTGAACAATGATAAAAAAAGGCCCTATATGAAACCAGCTCAAAAAATAATTACTGATGGATCATCAATCGCACAATTTGGATTTGTTTCATTTGAAAGGGGGTTGGGGGGGGTGGGATTAACTACACTACGTTTGCTGTTAGACAGAAATAGAGGAGTGAGACTCTAAAGGCTGTGAGAACCCCAAATAAGCAACTGCACTTTTGGAAACAAGCCCAATCTGTAACCCTCAACTAAACGCTTGTAATAGGCAGACCTGGCAACAGCAGCAGACATCTGTGCGCTGCCCACTATTTTGATTTCAGTAGTACAATTGTAAATCTGCTAAAAAAAAGCCAACTGGACACAGCACTGCGAGTACGTAATATATTCCACAAACCTGGTTTCTATCTTTTGTTTTCACAGCTCCTTCCCTTGCTGTCAGGAGCCCAGTGATTTATTTAAGCATGACTGGGAGCTAAACCTGACTATACTAGTACAGACTTTATCTACATAATTGCTAAAATATTCCCATTTATCATCTTGTGGGTTCCAAAATGATAAATTACTGACTTTGAACCATTTGAAAGGTGTTTTGGCCACTTGAGGGCAGAGCAAGCAGACATAAATGCAAGACTGATAGTATTATAGCAAACTGATGCCAAATTACACATCCAGCATAAGCATACACATTATTATTCATTTCTGTGTTTCTAGAGGTCTGGAGGTGTTTAATGTCACCTTCTCTTTTTGCTCTGTTTTGGCCTTCACCAGCTTCTGAAAAACAGAAATCCATGTTCTCTTTAGGTAGTGCTCACAGTTTATTGCCAAATAAATCTATTGCTTGGATGCATTACATTGATTTGCTGATGTTTTCAGCGTTGTCATATTTGTGACCTGTTATTTATATTACTTGTCATTGTCACTGCAATTGTCTTCCCTATGCTACCTTATGTCATATAGAACATTCAGATTAAAGAGAACAGGTAAAATCCGATGCTGAGATTATTACCAATATCCATAAATAAACATTAACATTACTTATTGGTTATGTAAATTTAAGGTGTATACAAATTTCTGCCTTAATAGCATGGCTCAGAAAAACAAACAGAATTTAGTGGAATACACATTCGTCACTGCTGCTTTTACGTGTCTATACTGTACATTCACTGCAGCCAGAATATTTATACACAGCTTTCTTATAATGCAACATATTCCTCTTGGTGCTTTAATCAGCAGCACTGAAGGCAGAGAAGGCTTTATATATATCACAGTGGGACAGGAAATTAAACATGGATTAGGGAGATGGTTTATCTTTGCTGTTTGATAGCAGAAGGAGATTATAATACACGGGTAATGCTGGAGGTGGTAATTTTCGCAGTTCCTTTAAAATCATGGAAGTCTGCATATACACAGACTGTCAATTGTATTTATGTTAACGTGAAATGCACAGGCCTTATTTCATATATCTTTTATTGCTGATATGGCAGTGAGGATTAGCCCCGGAATAGCACCTGCTGCTGCTGCCTGATTTTCAAAATATCAGTGCTTCACCTTTGATGCACATTTCCATTTTTCTGGTGTTTTGAACTTCCACCATGGTAATCTGTGCACCTGTTAAACATGCTTTTTCCTAAAAGTTTCTATCCTGCTAGTGGAAAGTCTTAACCACACACACACACACACACACACACACACTTTTCTTCTCGGTTGGACACTAATTTGTGATGTGTGCCATTACATTTGTTCATCTTGTGCACAAGGGTGCAAAGTCCACCGTTGCACATACATTGTTGCAAACAGGACTTTATTGCTTCTCATGTCAGTCACAGTAACCGCTTTGCAGCATGTCCACAATCGAAGGAGAGTAGGGCTTAATCTCCGATCAGGCGTTTTCTAACAGGGTTTGCAGATAATTCAATCAGTGCATCCTTTGCTGTCACTGTTCTTCTTGACCCCTCTGTTACACTGTCACCAAAAAGAAACTGAATCTATTCGGTGTCACAACAGCAGGCGTCAAACTCAGAGAAGTGCTTTTCAGATTGAATCAGAGGCTTCTCCCGATGCCTATACATGAAACCTTTGATGTGAGCTCTGCTGGAATACTCCTCCATTGTTGCCTTCCTTCACTTCCCTCGGCCTGTTCAGTGCTATCAGATCCAGATGCAGATGTAGAGATGTGGTTTTATTTATTTGCAAGTCTTGTTGATCACTGTACACATGTCCATTGAATCTGAGAAAAATTGTTTTTGATTGGCTTCATGTAGGGATAAGTATCTTTCCCTCCCGGGTGTTTCTCTCAAAGATAATAACCAGCAACGCTCGAAAAAATGGAAAAATATCCATCCTCTTCACGATAAAAAATATTTTTAATCTCCTTCCTTGCTGCATCTCAGTTTTGTATCTGGGTTAAAAATCATTTTTATCATTCAGCAGATGGGAGGCTTTTTCATCCAGATGGTTTGAAGGGTCTTTGACGATTTTGAAAATAGCTTTAGAAAAATTGTAAATGACCTTTTAGGTTTTTTCTAAAAATATGCATTTAATTATCTTTCCTGTACATGAAAGGAACAAAGCGGGGCAGTGTTAGCAGCTAGCATTATTAGCCTTGGGTGACTATTATTGTCAGTGCAGTTATTTTCTTTTCAAATTGATAGCAAGGCTTCAGGTATGTTTTTCAGTCTGTCGATGCAGTGTAAAGATTTCAGGCAACATTTCGTGGTTGTGTGTGGTGGATTTTCCTCTCGCTTCATGTCATCTCATTTTGAGTGAAAGATATCAAACACAGCACTGAATATTCTGCTTTCTATCATGTTTTCTAAAGGATTTACAATGAATCAGGAAAAGGTAAAGGGCTGCTGTCATGACTTAATTTCTAAAGCAATCTGCCTCATAATTAACCATCATAACTAATACATGTTCGAAACACGAAAAAAAACAAACAGGCTTTCTGGGACAGCCCAAAAAAACACAGTGCACAGGGACCTTCAGAGAAGCTGCTGCTTATCCATCCCGGGTTCTACTAGTTTCAATTTCATACACACTGTGCTTGGAAAATTGGAAAATTTTCTTTCAGATACAGGAATCTTTTCCCAACATGTTTTGAAGTCTGATACATATAGACACTGAGAATTGAATATTGGCATGCTGCCACTGACATTAAACAACTGAAAGGCATTAGAAATACAGCAAATGCTTTATATCCAAGTGTATGTGGTTGAACTTGATTCACAGCGGCCCAATAAAATCTGTCTGCATGGAACATTATACATATAATGTATTGTTATAATGTAACAAATATTTACCTCAATACTCATATTGTAACAAATTATTATTAAAACGTTATTTGTATTACATTGTTAGAGATGTAATATAACGCGATTCACCTTTCGCTGCCTCGCAGTTTCTTTTCGTCTTTATTTTGCAATTGACAGTGTCTACTGTCAATTGCCCTATTGTAGTTGTCCCCCTGCTTTTATCTGACAGAGTTAATGATGTATCAAGTATTTTAAACACTATTGAACCTGATGCTGCAGATAAGATCAATTTAAAGTCTTGTTCATTATAAGGAGAAAACTACTTGAAATGTGATTTCTTACCATTTACTGTGTTCAGCATCTATTTCATTTTCTGCTCAGAACGAGCTTTTAGTTTGTATGTGTGTGTTTGTTTTTTTCTGCAATAAAATAATGACTGAGTTTAATAAATGACTTTCATTTTGGCGCAACAATCAACTAGATGACTCACTGCACTTCTTGAGTTGTGCAATCCATCACAGTGAACATTAACTCCACATTAATATTTTTTTAAAGTTACTGTCATTGCCTTGTTATCCAGTGAAGCCTTTTCTAATTAATTTGTGTTTGAACTGCAATGACAATGTGACACTAGAAAAATAATCCAAACTTGATTTATGTGATAAATCACACACATCTTCTAATTGATTTTTACAAGAAATTAGCCAGAAGGACAAATTTAAAAAATAAAACTTTACTAAAACCCTTTCTAAATATATATACAGTATATTTTTAACTACGTGTGCTTCTGAGTTTTCTTAAGAGCACGGAACACTCAAGCTTCTTTTACACTTGTATTTGTCCACTGACCAAAACTGTGACCAAGAAACGTTAGAATTTGTCAGAAAAGGTAAAGGGAATAAAAGACTGAAAAGAATAATATAGTCAGCATCACAGCTTTGCAAGAGATTACATTATATAAGTCCTACATTAGTCATCCTCTACACTACAGTCTACACAGTGGCTACAGGGCATCCTTTGCATCTCTCCATTCTCATTCTCCGAGTTGCACACGAACATAGAAAACTAATGGTGAAACAACATTCTTTATGTTTCACATTCAGGGATGTCTGTCTAGTACTCTTCTATATCTTGAATTTTTCAAAATGAATAAGAAATAAAATATCTGTATAAGTTATGTGATGAGTATGAACCAATCAAAAAGCAACTTGATGAAAAGCTGCAGTATATTAAACAATATACTGTATAATGGAGATTTTAGTTTTTCTACTAATGGCTTAAATTATTGCCTGAGGCAAGGCTGAGGACAGTTTGAGGTTTTACCCCACAGGACTCATGACCAATAATGTTTTCCCCCAGAAGCTCAGGTCTAATGTAGTGGACCTTCATTGGCTATAGTGATTATTTTATCTAGTGGCTTTATGTCTTCTCACCAGTCTTCATTGAAACATAGACACTAACATCTCTGCTATCGGATGTTAACGACTATATTCACTCTATTCCTAGTAAAAATAATACGTTTAACCATTTCTACCACATTTATATCTAGAGCAAAAGCCCAACAGTGACATACCTAATATAAGTGACATAAAATAAAATGGCAGTCTGTGTAGTTACCTTTGGCTTTGTCTGGACAAGTGGAGAAGTTTGTATTTTAATTCCTCCACACAGTGGAGCCACAAAATAGCAGAAGCTATAAGAATTGTGCCTTGTTCTTTCTGTAGCCTAAATACTGTATGTCCGAGACTCAGCGAGTTTGATAAAAGCATTGCATACCCACATTTTAGTCATTACAAATCATTAACTGTAGCAGAACTGGATCGAAATGGCTATTATTGACTGTCCAGTATCTTCCACTGTGGGTGTGAAACTAAACACAAATACACAGTTCAAGATTAGAAGACTATGAAACATATAGTGTACATTCAACAGGTGCTCAAACTTAAATAACCACAAAGGTTGTTTGTACCAAACCTCATATATGACCAAAATCACCATTTGTTCTGAGTGTGTCCACTCAAGGCAGACAGTTTATGAAGTGGCAGCTGGTGTAATGCTTATTTCTAAAATGTCCTAAAAAGTCAAAGTCACTGGACAACAACCGAATCTAACAAGTGATTTGGTTGAGAATACATTACATTCATGCACTAAATCAAAATGGTAATGTTACCAAAAATGCTGTGGCCTCAAAACTTCACCTGAACCTCCTGCTTGCAAACTTTAGGGGTGAACAAACAGCGGGACGCATGTGTGTTTGCTGCTGTTACAAACACCCTACAATGTCAAATTTCACAGTCCTCCAACCAAACAACCATTTCTCTTTTGTTGAGAGAGACCCCCGGTGAGCGGTGTCTATTGGAATTGCACTCTTTTGTTACTTGGCACCTAAGTGGCAGCTGGTGTCTGCCGGAATGACAACAAAACAGCATCAGCCTGTTAAGCCAGTATGACTGCTGAAAAATGAGATGAGTCAATGTATGGCAGAGATTGGTAGCTCGGGAGGATTTGCTCATAATGCATATTTGCTTTCAGAGGGCTGTGGTTGTTTATTATTTGTACTTTTGAGCCTGGTACATGCATGAAGAGATGCATATAGAACAAGTGGGAATTCACCATCGCTCGCCGCATGAACCTGCATGTGCCACTTTGATAAATACCACTTCTACTTGTTTGTAGAGACGGTTTATACACAGATGTTTACAATTTATACTATGCATACTTTGATAAATGAGGAGTCAGGAGATTACTGTTAATTTGTTTATCTTCTTTGAATTAATAATAGTGAGAGCCAAACAAATATATCATCACAAAACAATCATAGTGGAAAACATGCAGCCCAGTTTATCTTTAGTGTTACAGTCGACTCTGAACAGAGACAGAACTCTGTAGATTTATCCTGTCAGTGTGACTGGACTTGACTGCAGTACAGCGCTGAACTTTGCTTACATTCACAGGATGAATAAAGCACCATGTTCATTACGGATGCTTGTCTAGTAACAATGCTCGCACGTGTGGAGATGCTGGCAGGCTGAAGGACCTGCTACGTGTCGCGGTAGAGTGACAAAAAAAATGTTGGGACTCTGCATGGAATGTGACTTGCTCAGACATCATCCTCATCAATCAGACCTGTCCGTCGGCATTACTCATTAATCTCACTAACAGACATGGTGCCGAAGGACTGTAAAGACAAAGCAGCACAGGTGAACAGACAGAGTGCTTCTCCTATTCTGGTGGACTCAAAGTTTCACAATAAATAAACCTCCTCATTAGTATTGTTATCTTCTTCGTGGGTGGATTTGAATTGGTTTAATGACTATCTTTGCATATTCTTGTAAAATATGGCGTAAAATAATATATGACTAAAGATACTGAGACTTACATTTTACCGAGATAATCAGGCACTGTGGAGCCATTGCTGAACATCTGTGGCTGATTGCTGCCTTTAGCACTGGCAGAGTTCACCCTAGTCGGCCCTTATCAGTGGTCATTTGGGCAACCCATTATGTTGAGCCAGAAGCAGAGATGTGAAACGCAGCTGGTAAAAATATAAAACTATCTCTCACTGAAGGTGACTTGAACTTTCAAAATAAAAGGAATGCAAAAAGAATTCCTGCAGAGTGGGGTGTGCACCCTTATGGACTTTATGAATTAACTCTGGTTGATCAGACGCCATAGTCTTAATTCTTTCACCTCAGGTAATTTGCTGTTCTAACAACACTGCTATCAAACTGTGACTGTATGAAGATGGTTGGCTTTAGAATAATTAGGAAAATCTAGTTAAAAGGAGTTAGATTTTTCTTCTGGCATAAGATGAAGTCAGTTAGCCATTACGTAACGTTTTGTTTGTTGATTCAAAACTGTCTCAACACTGCCAGGAATAAAAACCTGGTGAAAAGGAAACTGGGTCGAAAAACACTGGAATGAGCCCAAACATGTGTGAGAGTTTATTATAATTATACGTTGATAAAACTCGCACATTTTCTTTGAAAATACTGAGGATGTGACCCTAAATGCTGTGCTCAAACAGTAACTACTTATTTGCTAGATGGAACAATGTGGCAAGCTGCAAAATAATTAGGGGGGGCGCCATTTTGAAATACTTCTTTTAACGACGTATTCGGGATCATTTTAAGCTCACAATGGCTACAATGAAGCAAAGCATCATGTGTCAAAGTGAATAAATGTAGGCAAAAATCATTTTCACCTGCCGTTCCTTGGAGGACTGAAAAAGCCTGAGCGCATTAAAGAGTGTGATTAGATAAAAGTGCCGTCAGTGCTGATCTGTGTCTGACATTGATGGGGTGGATTCCATCGGCAAAAAAAAAAAAAAAAAAGGATTCTGACAGACAGGGAGACAGAGCAGGCAGAGGCAGGTAATGAAGGTAAAAGTAAGAAAATACCAGATGGGGTTATTTAAGAATTTTCATGCATCAAAATGGCTGAAAGTGTGAGAGGTCTCTGTATTATGTGTGTTATTGCACGCCGACATATCAACTCCCCTGCAGATAGTTAAAGACAGATGAGAAAGAATATGTATGTGCGCTCGTGTGCTCCACAACAGGAAGAGAGAGGGCAGGAGAGAAATGAGACTCCGCTAGGCTTCTTATATCCAGGGATAATAGAGCTGTCACAGTGTTTTGACTCAGGGCATTGATTCTCCCTTTAATTGCTTTAGGCCTCCGCTAGCTGGATAACTGTGTGAGGACATTACATTTAATGTATTGTTGCACTAGAACAGTTATGACACTGATCACACACTGATATGTACTCATGTGCTGTCAGTACCAATAATCCTTTTATCGATTGGGGCCACCTCCTAACAATTGTTTAGGAGCATAGCTCAGACAGAGAAGTCCTCTGACACCATTCAGCGTTGATATTTTCATCCCGGTGTCCTCATCTTTTTAAAAAATTGTTTGTTTTTTCTGAACAGTGTTTAGTCTTCAGTCACAGTTCAGGGTCAAATGCCATTGGTGCGCAAACTCCTGGTCCAGAACACTTTTCTGCTCCATTCAGCCCGTTTTTTTGTCAGCCCTGTAATTATACTGCTGCCAAGAATCCACTGGTCCATTTTCCACAGCTGTCTGAAAGCAGACTTATGATAGAGCCAAACACGTTCACACAAAGTGTCATCCAATCATGTCTGAGAGCAAAAGAGCTCATGAGTGTTCCCATTGGTTGCACTCAAAGGCAGTGAAAACGAAACTGCCTCAGATCAGTGAAAGGAGAATTAAAATGCACACTTCTTTGTCTCGGTTAGGACAAGCTTTCAATGCCAGTGGGTGTAGGCATAAACAAATTGGTAATAAATTAAATTTCAGTGCAACTTTCTGATTGTACCAAGGTGAGCCCACAATTGAGCTGACAAATCCACACACTGTGGTCATGTATACGTAGTTCCATGGTGACACAGAGGAATGTGCCGACCAATATTTTAATACCATCCATTTAGTGTGGTTCATTATTCTTAAAATGAATTCTTAAAATTCTAAAAATGTTTAACTCGCTTGTGTCTGAACGTTATGAGGAGATGAGATTTCAGAAAAAGTGTCACTTTTTCACATAATACCACATTGTAAGGTTGGAAAAGCTGTTTTCTTGGTGATTTGTGTTATAAAATGTATATTTATATTTAATGGACCGAATGTTTGCTTATGTAATTAATATACAACACCCCACGAACACCTTGTTAAAGAACACTTTTGTTTTGTTGATAGGTCCCAGAATGGCAATTATCCATCTTATCATATTGAAAGTCAATAAAAAAACACAGTTTATCATTTAGATTGAGATGGCCATCCAACCTACATCCACCTGAGTGTCCAAACCCCAATCTGAGAATAGGACTGAAATGTTGCCTGCAGTCACTGTGACCAGCAGGTAATTTCAGTCTCCATCAGTTGTACAATTGTATCGATTTCACATTTGCGTTTCTACAAATCAATGAAAATACATAGTGCAAAAGAGGTTATTTTAGGGTGTATTCTTTTTTCTTCTAAATCAGCTTTATTTCTAGTTAATCACCTTACTCCAGGCTTATACGTTTATGTAGTGAATGAACTGAGATGAAAACTGTTCTGTTCATCAGATGCTGGAAGAGATGGAATGTAATGTTTATTTCATAAAATATCAGACTGTTTGTTTTAAATATATACGGTACAGCTACGTCTCACTTTAGCAGCTGTTGCTTTAGAGGTTTTTATTACACAGAACTCCTGTGTTGTTATTATTCTCCGTCCTCATTTTGCACTGAATCAGGGATTGTTTTAAATAAATTCACTCCATTATAGTCTAGTCCACTTCCCTGAATGTTTTCCTGCTGTCCCTCCCCTACCTACTGGTAAAGCGTCAGACAGGGATACAAAAGGTTTGAAGTTTTCTACCCAATGGAGCATTCAGTTTAGCTCAATCTCCCACCAAGACAGACGTTTACGTCTGTCTACGTTTGCGTTGGTTTGTTGTTGGTCTTTCTTTTTGTTGTGGTGCCCTTCAAAACTAGAATAAATAGATAATAATTTTATTCTTATGATTACACTTTTGCTCTCACTGCCATTGTGGCTGCTCATATTAATTATTACAACACAGCAATGTCACCCCCTTCCTTTTATTTGAGGAAAACTCAATGTAATAATGTTAATTTAATCAGCAGTTGCGCTTGTTTGCCTGAGTCCAAGGTTAAGCTGTATGATCAGCTCATTCCTAAGTGGTACTCATTAATCAGGTCATTAGCGTAGAGCGTGCTGTATGTTGGCTTTATTCGCTTTTGTGACAAGCCACCAAATTAAAAACAAAACAAAAAGAGCTGCAACTACTTTCAGTCTATATTTTTTTTTATGCACATTACATTTAAGAGTGCTTTGAACTGTTTGAGGCTGATTGTTGACAGTAGTTAGCTGAGGTTAATGTAGCTTTCTCCTCATTTAGTCGTTTGCACACTGTTTACAGTCATAGACCATTTTAAGAAGTGGAGACAGTAAAGCCAAAGAACAAAAAACTAAATGGGGGAACACATTTAAGAGATATTAAAATAAGCAAGTTAAAAATGACATTTTCATGTTAAATTATGAAAACTAGAGGTGGTAGCACAGTGACTCCGTCTGCAGCAGGATGATGTTGTAGGTCATTGGTGCTGGTCTGTGGGTTGACTCTGACTGTTCTCACCAGTTCTGTTTACCCGAAATTTTACTTGTTCTGCCACTTTGAACCTTAAATTGATCTGTGCCTGTGGTCTTCTATTTCCTCAATATGTTCCTAACTGTGGAAACAGACAGCTGAAACGCACCCCATTGTGTTTCCTATGTATTGACATGTAGACATAGTTTCAGTGTCTCTATAGCTTTTTTATATCCGATGCAACATGAGTAACATATCTTTTCATAAAAGACATAAAACGATATATATGTCTTCATGCATTTTACCACCTGTGGAAAAGAATTGTCTAACAATCAGTTCCGCTTTTAAATCACTCAGCTTGCTTTAAAAATAGCATGCAATCAGAAGACAGTACCTGATGTATGCTAATGACAGGCCTCTGTACATTTCTATCGAACATCACACCCCTTTACTACCAGCACTTACTCATACACATATACACACCATAGAGAACCAGTGCAAAAGACCACAGCCTGGTAGTGGCTTAAAAGGGTTTGTCCGTTTGTACTGTTGTGGTAACTTTTAGCAGTTAGCATGGTGGAATCATGGTGCATAGCTGTAATGGCCTAAAGTCTGTGTCAGGGTTGATGGGTAGAATGCCAAAAATGTCATAAAGCACTTTTAGCAATCTGCTGAGTTTGCTCTTATGTTCTGTGAATTGACTTAATGTTCCTATCAAAAACATCGCCTAGTGGAGCTAATGTATAAAACTTGATTGAATGGGGCCATGGTCCGCTCAAACACACCCTGACACTACTGTTGTCATTATGTTTGGTTGCTTATTTTAGAGCGCTGGGATGAGCTCATTTAAAGCACGCTTCATCCTGTGACATTGCCTCATCACCTCTGATTTCACATTCATTCCACTCCAGCTCTTCACACCTAATTTTAATGGCCACTTAAATCTTGACTCATCCTGTGGGTTTTGGTTTGAATTACTTTTAACTTCTGAGTTTTTTCATTTCTTTTTTTTTTAACCTCTTTGTCTGGAACAATATTGGCACCATGGCAAATGAACTGTCTAGCAAAACAGAGGAAGAGAACAAAAAGAAGAGGATTGCTGTTGGTGTTGAAGGGGTGGAGGAGTGTCAGAAGCTTGTACAATATTTGGATTAACATTTAGGCAATTTTCCACAGCATGCTTGAGATGATGAAGCAGCAGCACTTTTGCATTCAGGGCCTGAAATTACACTCACAGCAATGCTTTATTTAAGTATTATCTGTGGATTCCACTTACATAAACCCAGATGAGATGCCAAAACATTGACATGTGTGCTGTCAAGGTGCTCCAGAAGCAGGGAATGTAAATTAAACAAACCACATCACACTGCTTTCTTTGTGTATGCAGAGAAAACTGAAGAAATAATTCAACTTAACTTTAAATTAAATACACCCACACTGCAGACATTCTATTGACAGGGCTCTATCTCAGGTCAATAACAGCCTGAAGGCCAGCCACAGGAAGAAAGAGAATAAATTCTTTACATCTTAAAGTGTGGGTGTGTGTATAGGTGGGTGTCTGTGTATGTGGAAAGGTACAGGAATGACTGATTCAAAATCCTCAGGTGGAAGCAGACAGAAAGCAGTTTAGGCCAGTAAAGAAAGTCATTTCAAACTGTCAGTCAAAGTGGAATTGCTGACATCTGCTTGAAGATAGAGGTATCAATCACCCAGAGTGCAGCAGGGTTTATACTGGTAATGTTGTGACATTAGACCCGAGCTGAGGACTGTTTAAGAGATCATTCTCTGGCCATGCATCCAGTCTGGTTTAGACTGGCTGCAGCCTGCTTGCTACCTGAGCGAGGATTCTCCAAATCAAATCTGATGCTTTGATTATTAGGTTATCTAGCTTCTCTCCCTTTTTTATTTTTGAGTATATTAGTATTAGCATATAGTCTTTATATAGTCGTTCAAGACATCAAGGTTTTACCATAGGCCTTATGTCTAACCATCTGTAATGGCATCCAGTGTGATTACTAATATCACAGTCAATAAAAATAGTGTTTTACGATCATGCAAAGTGACAAAAAAATCGCTGTTTGGTTCCCAATGCTAAGGTTCCAACAGTTATTTAGGTTGGACGCTAACCAGTAATCTTTGTCACACAAGGCCCGTCGGTCTGATTTCTGTTGGTAGTCCAGTCATATTTCTGATCATGCTTCTACAAAGTAATGTAAGTGCACTGACATAACTGCCAGCCTAACGCATAGATTACCGGACAGGCACATGGGCCAGAGCCTCCACACAAGATGACTCAATATTTTATGACTAAATGTAACATACTAAAATCTTCAGAAAAGATAAAAGCAAATATACAAATTCATGTCTTTGAGTAGGTGTGTGTACTCAAAGAGAACAAGATGCGTAGCTGCAAAACAGCTGAGTAACACAACAACCACTTAATGACGAGGCTACAATTGTAATTAACTGAAACAAATCCAATAATAAACATGCCAATGTTAATAATAACAAATTGAAATACTTATCAGTAACATCATAATTATCTAATAGGGCAGAATAGTTCATTTGCATATTTGAAGCTTGTTTGTTTTTTTTTTATTCACCAGCATTGTGTTTCCAAACATGTTCACTTAATTATTTAATTTGCTCTAGATATCAGCATTCCAAACCACAACAGCACACTCTGCCTTCAAACAGTAGGAATATTGGAATTTTTTGTTTAAAAAGTCCATAAAATGCTGAATATACATGGGAAACCTTCATAAATTCATATACAGTATAATATGAGAGCTGGGAGCTGCAGCACAGGCTTTTATTCTGCTGAGGTGAGTGTTGGCTAATAAGGCTGTTTCCTGCTGATGGACAGTTGGGAGATAAAGCTTTAGTTTTGTTAAGATAAGGTCAGAGCATCTGAGGGCGGCTGACAACATCACTGTGCTGTTTCCAACTATGGTGTGAAGCAGGCTGAACAGCAACCAAAACCTTGGCGCAATTCAACTCAGCTTTTCTGCCATTGTTGCCAAAAAACAAATTGGATTTGTGTAACACCTCTGTCAAGCAACTTCTCTTGTTGGTTTATTAAATAAGAGTAAAGTTTTGTTTAAAACAAAAATATCACTGTAGCGTGGTGTTATCTTCTTTTCTAGATGGGTTGAAGGCACAAACTTAAAAAAGCTCCAGGTTTTACTGGGTGGCCGACATAGCAAGCATCAAATAAAACTAGGAAATCCATCCATTATCTTCCACCTTATCTGCAATCAGGTCGCAGGGCCATCGCAGAGCCATACAGATGAACAACCATGCACACTCACATTCACACCTACAGAAAATTTAGAGTAACCAATCCACCTAACATGCATGTCTTTGGATGGAGGAAAACTAGGAAATGTGTAGAGCAAATAAAAATACTAAATAATATACATATACTAGGCTCATCGTATTAATGTACAGTATATTCTTTTTTCACTCTTTTGTGTATACTGTTCTGTACCCAAACAGATTTTCTTGAAGAAGACACAATTCAATCACATGTGACCACTTTCCACTGTATTTTAAGGTTGCACCATTAAGACAGGGCCCTAACCCTTATATTTACACATGTAGACCCAAACTTACAGCTTCTTGTTTGCCTCTCATGTCACATAACTACTTTTACACTGACACTGATAACTGCTAGTTCTGGCTCATGGATGTGTAAAGTGGATTTTCTGTACTTTACTGTACTGTAGCTGCTTCCAATGGATTTCAGACAGGTAGTTTAATGGCGTTCCAATTCTTTTTTAGCTAACTTGAACCATTCCAAAATGCTGCGGCTAGACTCCTAACAAGAACCAAGACAACTAAGCTTATTATCCCTTAAATTATCCCTTGTTCTTAAATTCTTACACGGGCTTCCAGTGAAGCTATTCTTTTACTTTTATATTTACAAATTAGTAAAAGGCTTGGAGCCAAAATATATCTCTCATGTCTTAAGAGACTAAATATAAAAAAGGTCACATAGATCAATGGACAGCAGACAGACACTTTGAATGGCCTCTAAGTATTAAATGTGCTTTATGATTATAATTGCACAGCATGTTTGTATTTTTCTTAACTTGACTTTGAAGAGTTTGTTCTCAATTATTCAAATATTATTATTCAAGTTTTTAAATATTATAACTTTTTCTATAATCTGGCCGTTTATTACAGTGCTGACTGTCACTGTTTCATCTGCAATTTGATATGATGCTTTTTAATTGAATCCTTTTGTGTAAAAACTGTATATGGAAGTAGACTGACGGAGTGTTCTACGGGTAAACTGCAAGGGGTCCAAATGGGGACCTGTATGAGCAAAATATATTAGGTTATCATGCATTCAAAGTTAATACGTTCACCAGAGTGTAATGCTAGAGGTGAATTAGTGGAATGACCAAAATGGAAGGGGTTCATCCTTTAGGTAGCATGAATGTGTTTGGTAAACTTTGGAGCATTTTGTCTATTGCATTTAATATTTTCCAAAATGATGGAACTAGATAGTAGCCAATCACCAAAAAGATTAGAATTAAGCCTTTTCGGGTGATAAACATCCACATAAGATTTCATGGAAATGAGCCGTTAAACTTTTGAGCTGCCTTCTCATGAGCCAAAGTGTGAAGAGGAAAATTGTACCTAATTGCATTAGAAAAAAATGTCATCAAGAAATGGCCTGTAGGGAGATTGAAATTGGCATCACGTTGTCCAGTCCAGTTGGTAGCTGTGGAGGTATTCTTCTTTGCTGGGCAAGAAAACAGATGGACTGTTGGAGCTTACAAAAATTATTCAATACTTACATCATCACATTATTCAAATTCAACTTTACCAGCCATAACTGCAAACATCTGCAATAGAGGCCATTTTTTTCACAATTTATGTCTCTCCGTCTGCTTTGCCCAGCCCCCCCACGCCTCAAGCGTCTCAGCTGACAGCTGTGATCGTTTACCTCATAAAATTGATTAAGACACTAATGCCTTCTAGTCAGAGGGTTGAAGAAGTTGTCCAAGGTTGCTTCTTGGATTCAAACACCACCCATTATCTAGGAGCAACATGCAATTAAACTTTACCGAAAGAATGGCTGTCTGTCAGCTTGATGGGCACAGGATTTGTGGGTTTGAACTGGAAAGGCTCATCCCCAGCAATGGCTGAACTGCCTGAAAGCTTTAACACCAGCAGTAAAGTAGTTAGAGCTCTGATTTATGAAAATGTTTCACAAATAATGTTTTAATGATGTAATATAACCCTGATATACTTTATGTAGACAGTTAATTCTTGCATGAGAAATTAGCTCTGTATTGCAGTTTCACAGACTTTTTAAAGCAATGTGACATCCATCTGCAATTTTTTTCCTTCCATACTTTCATTTCTCCCTTTTAACTCTGGGAAATTTTGTGATAACTATTTCATTACCTTCTGAAGTCAGACATGTGAACTTCAAAGCTGATATGGATTCATGGCTAAGTATTCTGAAGAGACTCTCTCTCTCTCTCTCTCTCGCAAACTTTTTATCTCTTTAAAGAGGTCTATTGCTTATAAAATCAAAGCACTGCTGGAGCACAGCCTCTCAATAATGCAGCACTTACACGCACCTTCCCTGGCTATGGTTCACAGGAGGAAGAGTGAAAAGGTTCAACTCCGAACCCCAGAGCAGTTGTTAAATAACACCTCTGGAATGATTGCATTCACTCTCACAGTGACTAACCAAAACAGCTCTGTCTTTCTATATCTCTTGACACGTGTCCATCATCCATGCTTGTCTAGATAATAACATGACTCCTGTTATCTATTGTTAACCATGTCATAAATTTCACCCAGTTTTGAATCACAATTAATCCTGCAACTTAATATAGAAACAGTTCATACTACTTACGTGGCAGTGACAAAAATCCTGAATATTTGACCAAGTGCCAATTAATTTCCGTCAAATTAGATCATATCTTACACTGTTATTAGAGTGTGCATAGGTAATAACTATCACATAATTATAGCAATTATTCAACATGGATGTGACAAAATGTGCTAATGGCAGACAAGACTCTGACTGATGATACACATCTCTAAATTAGATGACAACAAAGGATGGATTCCCTTTAAACGTGTTTGATTCGGTTTGATTCAAATTAGGGGGCAGAAACACACCAAGCTGACAAAGAAGTTAATAGCTACACCAAAACAATAATATAATCCAGGACGTTGTACATCACACCTTGATCTGCTTCTAAAGCACACAGCCAGCTTTTCCTTAGCACGTTCATAGCGATTAGAGATTATTCGTAACAACTAGTAGAGCAACTTCATGGTTCTACAAGAGGTTAAAATCTCCACAGGGCTCCTGTAATGTTTAATTGGATAAGTGAATGTCTCACCGTTGTTGTGATGCCTTTTTTAAAGCACCAGTAAACCAAGTTGTGTTTAATCAGTAATTAAGGCTAATTGTGTTTTGTATCTGTGTATATTTAGTTTAATCGGTTGTCAATAATTATATTATTCAGGCTTGTTAGATTCTGCTGACTTTAGTTTTGTTGACTCAGTGGTTGCAGAGTTCTGCAGCTGTACTTGTCTATCATGAAAATTTGATTTTGCACCATGAAATGTTAAGTGATACATGTACATGCAATCAAATTTTAGTCTGGGACGGTCTGCCCATAGCATTGCTCTTTTATGTGGGAATGGAGTAGAAGAATTAGCTTGGAAGTGACTTCAAGAACGCTGTCTTGAAGTCAGTATATGATGAAGTGTTACGTCCTTCATTCACACTAACATTTTCCACAACCAATTGAATACATGGATTTTCACCACATTCTTAACTAATATACCACCAAAAGAGGAGGATGAAATTTCTATTTTTCTTCAGACATTTATTTTTTTAATCTGTTACTTCTGTCCAGTGTGTGTCCCTTTACAGTAAGTAACATCACTCAGCAGGAGACTAACGCCGACAAATTGTGAAGTGAACTTTGTTGGGGGCAGAATTTTTATAAACTGCTTTTCTCTCATTGTTGTCTCTGTGGACCATTTGCTCACATAATCACATATGAGCAACAAAGTTGCATGTTATATGCATACACTCAATGAAATAGCTTTCTCATCTCTCAAAAGCACTTTATTGGCAATCTTATGTAAAGCATCAGGTTAAAGATAGATAGGGACTGGGTCGAGAGGCGGGCAATGAACCACTCTTACATGCATTTTCAAAATATGCATATTTATATTATATGTGCTATATATTTATACAACAGAAGCAGTTTGCTTTCAGTTACATTTAGCAGGTGAAGACACCTTTAGAGAGCTGCTGTTCGTGTGGTATTTTGATCATAATGATTCCAGTCCACACCAGACTTTCTACTATAAAAGCTTCACACTGACATATTCTTTGTCTCTGGGCGCAGGCCTATTGAATGCACTGAAAATAATATATTTATGGCCAAAAATAAATAATTAAAAGAAACGTTGCATTCTGAACCATCTTAAAACATGTAGTTTAATAACACCTGCTTCTAAGTGCAATAAATGACAAACAGTAGCCTCATGATGCTTGAAACATACAGAAATGTGAATAATCAGTTTATCTTCTAGTTCATGTGAAGAATGTCTTTCCTAGGGCACCAAACTATCCAGAAACAGCCCTGTCCACCACACTACATAATTGGTTGCAGCAACAGCTCCCCACAGCTCAGTCGATAGTTGATTGGTGTTGACTGGTCCACCACCCAACTGGCTGAGCTAAATCAGTGAGTCTTGAGAGGAGGGCTTCTATTAATAAATCTCAGTGCAAACGTGGAGCTTGCCAGGTGTAGACTGGCTCAAATGTGCATGCAGATAACATGCTCAATTCTGATCTATATTTAGGAGCCCTGAGTGCACATAGAATTTTAACAAGAAGCTGTCATTATGAGGCAAATGCAAGAGAAGTGCATTGAAAGATAATTAAAACAAGATTTAGCTACCTAAATCACATTTGTTTCTGGGTGGAGAACACAGATATCAGCCCAGTTATTGCATGGTCACTTCAGTTAGTTCTGCAGAGATTATAATGGATAGAAACTCATTTATGGCACTTTGATAACCATGGTCAGATTAAACTGCTACAGCCCTGGAGCTAACATTAACTTTTTTGACCCATGTTTCCAGTCATTACATTAAATAAAGTGACTAGTAGTAACAGTCACTATGAACATTTTGATGCAAAGACCAACTAATACACAATGAAAAGGGGATCCTTTGCATCTTTTGAGAGACTCGGGTTTGTCTTATAAAGTCAGACTGCAAGATTTGATCCCCGAAATGACCAAAATCACGCAGGCATAAATGAGTCAAAAATCTCCCTAAACAAAAATGCCCTCAGGACCATAAGAAGTAATCCAAACAGACCTAAATATTCCAATTGTTCTAAGTACAGTTGATAAGAGAGCAGTGCGTGATTTTTGTGGTGCATCGTGTGCCGTTGGCAGTAGTTAACAATTCAGCATCTTGAATCAACAGTGGACCGCGCTAGTCAAAGCAACCAATCTGATTGGCTGTTCAGCTTAGCAATTCACTTTGACTACTACCACCTGCTGCTATAGACAGTTAAGGCTAGAGCCATTTTTGGCCCAGATGAAGGCACAGAGAACTTGACTCTTGTTCTTCAATGTCAGTCTGGTATGTTGCAGCCTGCAGACAAAGTGAAGTAAAATAAGATTCTATCTTACTGAATGTAACTAGATGCAGTCTGTTTTCTCAAGGATTTAGAAATTATAATTAAGTATAATAGTGCTATTTCTATTTAAATTTACTAAACCAGGCATTCCATTGTTATTTCCACAGTCAGTAACAATGGATGGATGGTCAGCATATGAGAAATGGGACACAGTAAACCACAAAGTCATATTTTGTCTATTAAAATTATGTTGATGATATGATAAGTGCCAAAAAAACACCTCAGAGAACAAGAAGTACTGAACGCACACATTTCATGAGCAGAACAGAAAAATGCAATGTAGGAAGTTACCTCAGAGGCAGATATTTGCAGTTTTTGTGGGAAGTGATAAATGCTGCATCTTTCTTTTCCCTTTGGTATACTACACTTGCTATGAAACACCACACATTGAGCTTTTTGGTAAACTTGAACAAGCTGTGTGTGGTATAATGCAGTTTGAAGTAATCAGTAGTGAAATATTTACGCCGTTTGGGTGTTAAAACTGCATCTCACAGCTTACAAGATTTACAGCTCTACTGTATATAGTGACGGCATGTGGTGAAAAATTCAGTGCACTATTTTAAAAGAGACATTGTGATAAAAATATGCCAGACATTTGTCCCCTCTTCTCTCTAGTGACTATCTGTAGCTAATGTTATATCGGCAATGTAATATGTAATGCTACAGGACCCAGGAGGTACACTACTTTATGAATAGTGGCTTTAAAGAGATATAAGATGGTTTACGTGTCTGGGAAAAAAAAATGTTTGGTTATAAAAGTAATGCATAATTTACCTGTAGCTTTGAAAACTCAATAGGTTTAAATTGTGAAATAGTACTGATACATCTGTGATCAAAAATACAAATGTAGTGCTAATCACAATCAGGGCAAAGTAAAAAGCAGTTAGCCTGAAGAACTGGCATTGTTTCCTCACATCGCCTAGTGTCATGCTTTAATATCTATAGGTTTTATAGGGAATGCAATTGCAAATAGATTTTTATAATAAGGAAGATATGTGTAAACTAGAGGACCTTCTGTATACTAGATAGTATAGTGATGGTTTTGCTTTTATTCCCGGTAGAGTACTAAAATACACAATTGCTGGAAGTCTGTTTGTTTAACTGTACACAAAAAAACTAGTTTGAGATGTCAAGGCTTGGTTCGGCTTCTGATGAGCTTGCCCTAACTATCATGGTAATAGTTTACTTTACCTTTTGTATTCTGCTTGAGTGCTAGGATTTCGTTTTAATAGCCTTGATATTGGATTTCTAATTAACAAGCAACTCGCTAATAACTAAGCATTTTTTATATTATATTAAATTACACAGCACAAGAGTTATTGTGAAAAATATCCAGCTTGACGATTTCACAAACGGAAACATGTGTAAACAACTAAAATCAGAGGTTGTAAGACTGCAAATCACTGCAACCACTTTTACGGTCTAATATCACCCAAGCATCCATATACTGTATCCAAGGCAACAAAAGCAACAGCCAAAAAGGTTCAAAGGGTTCTGAAAGTTTGCTTTTTGTGTCACTAGTTCTCTTGCAGTCCAGGAAAATGCATCACCCTGGTAACTATTACTTTCTTCGCATGGCTTTAACGACACGTTGTGCAGAAAAAGCAGCGCCAGCCCAACTACTACACTTCCTCTCCTGCTGACACATATACTGCTAATTGTCATTCAACTTGATGCAACTTGCCAGTGTGGCTACGTTTGTAATTGTGATCTAGTTATTTCAAAGCCCCTTTTTCAAGTGCTGCTCCCATTGTTGTACTACCCCTGTGGCTCTTTTTTTAACAGGCTCACACCATTACTGTAAGCAGACTACCGCCATCTGTAGTGCTTTGAACACAAACTCTTATGTTGTACGCTCAGAATCTTTTTCAGTTTTTTGTGCACTCATTAGGGATCTATCCCGGACACCTCAGCCATATTGTGCTAAGATCATCAGTAAGTGGGTCTGAAATATAAAGTTATCTAATTAGTTTTTTGTCCAACTGAGATTGCTGACAAGTTATATGAATTTATCTAGACGAGAGAGGAGCTGATTGGCCACCCTACCTGAAAGAAGGAGTTCCTTTGGCTCGACTTAAAGCTGTAGCAATAAGCTAGACCCACCCAAGCCCTCCGGGGGGGGGGGGGGGGGGGGGGGGGGGGGGGGGGGGGGGGGGGGGGGGGGGGGGGGGGGGGGGGGGGGGGGGG
>JAUMHF010000012.1:23287211-23306397 GCA_032359275.1 Microctenopoma steveboyesi
CACCACCAACACCACCCCCCCCGGGACGATACGAGCCATACTTTCTTTCAATAACGGAGAACACATTCCGTAACATTAACCCCTTTGTTGAGATTTCCTGGCAACCCACTGGGAGCCTTTGGCGCCCCCTTTTGGGGGTCGAGACCCCCAGGTTGGGTATCACTGAGCTAGACAATAACATAAAATAGGTCTGAATAAATAAGAAAGTGGGGCTTGAAGCGAGAAATAGCAGACTACAGTTTCTCCTCTTCTGTGATGTCACCGCTGCTAAGGCCTGTCCACAGGAGGAATTTTCAAACGTCTTTTCCAAAACTGTCTCCACAACTGCCTTGAGCACTGCGTATTTCCAGACAGACCACTGGCTGATGTCATCTTCTAGGTTTTCACTTCAGTTTCTGTTCAGTTGAAGCTGCCAATGTACAGAAGTGTCTAGTTATGCTTTAAAAACTCCAGTAAAGCTGTCACAAGTCAGTGTTCTCCTCAAATGTCACCTCTTGGTTCTCATTAGGCATTCTTGTTGCAAGGAGTAAGTACTTTGTCATTCTGCTAGCCGTCGACTGGAATTGACATTTCACTCAGTGTCTCTCATTTTATTCAGTATTCTTCTGAGGCTGTCTTTCCCTCTGTCCTCTCATTTCCCATCATGCCATTTCACCTTTTTTGTCTCTCGGGAAATGGATTAGCCAGCAAAGGCAAAAATTAAACGGCCAAATCAATTAGGGGTCCTTAAAGGCACAGATACACTTTCATGCTTGTTTATCACGCCTTTTTTTACACTTGTCTGTTTCTGCCCTTGGATTATTGGTTGCACTTTTGCTATGTGCCAACAGAGGCAGACATTTATAAGACAGGACAGTTGCTTAAAATGACAACATGATTGATGCAGCATTTAGCATATCAAAGTACCCTATGCAAGTCAGGAACTATTTGTCACTATTTTTATTTATTAATTCTGACTTTTAATTCATTTAGGACAAGTAATACATGTTTTCACTGTCCATCCATTATCTGTCACAGGAGTGTTGAATTCTATCCCAGCTATCATGAAGCGAAAAGCAGGGTACACCCTTAACAGGACACCACTCATAACATGGCTGATATACAGTGATGGAGAATCATTCAAAATTACATTCACATCTATAGGCAAATAACCTAACTGTATGTTTTGGATTGTGGTGGAAAGCTGAAGCATCCAGAGAAAATAGAAAATCATGTTTTATTTGCAATACAAAAAACAGACTTCAGTAAAAGTCAGGTTGTCATAAATCACATAGTATGACATACTGTATATGTGCCTTCTTTCCTAGCACTCAGCCAAATGATACACTGCCTGTCAGACTCCTCGTGACCTCCTAACAGATTAGCAGGTATAGTTAAGGGTTGGTGTATGTTGGGGAAACTACCTTTCCAAGTTGATAACACTGCTAACACAAAGCTATCGCCTGTTGGACATAATGTGCATTTAATTCAACATTCAACATTACCGTGTTAAATTACACAGATGACAGATTTTAAATGAAAACAATAATTAAAATGAATACTTGCTTCTACATAAACAGATCCCACATTTGTTTTATCTACTGTAGCCCGATGACACTGTTATTGCTCTTTCAGTCAAACATGCTGATACTTGGTTAGCATGCTTGGCCTTTTGTGATTTCATTACATTTAAATCAGAGACAATACATATTGTTTTACATCTTGCCATATTCAGTGTTGCAGTTGTTGCATGCTTGCGTGCATGTTTTATAAAATCTTCAGCATAAATATGCATATGTAAAAAATGTTATTTAAAAAAAACATTTCTCAGGCCTGTTGGTCACTAGCAGAATTCAGAATTCAGGTTTTAGTGCTGCAACATGTCCTCTGCCTTTCGTAAACCATCAGCAGATCACATAATGGTCAAAATAATTATTGACAGAACAGCGATCCACACTTTTAAGAAATTGTGTGTCATTTTATGTTGTTGTTTTAATTGTCCATAATCATCATCAACATTTGTTTTTAATGTTATATCTGCTTCGTTTCTCTTTTTTGTACGCCAGGAATTTCCTTCATTACGTCATTCCAATTATCATTTTGTGTCTATTTCACCCCGAATTATTGGTAATCTGAAATAATGTTGGAAAAATGCAATGCAAACAAAAATGCAGTTCTTATGGGAACATGACTGATTAAAATTTGCAACTAGAGACAAAAGACAAGTGCACTAAAATAGCTGCTTAATTACAGAAATGAGTAATTACAGCTGCAGGCAATAATACAGTGACCAGGCTCCAGTGTAGTGTTAACTAATAAAAAGAATAAAATAATTGTCATGTTATCAATCTATGGTTTCTCTTTTTTTAAGGTTTTCTTGTGAATTTCTTGAAGTTACATCCCTGCAGTATTTGCGTCTTTGAGTATGTTTTCTCGAGATTATAGTTTAGGTGCCTCATGAAGCTTCACCCACTTGTTGAATTGTTTTTGTTGTTAAGAAGTAGTTTTATGCAATTATATAAGAAATTAATTAAAAATCCAAGGTTAACTCAATTGTGAAGTGTCCATTAAAGAGTCATTTACAGACTTGTTTTCATTCACCAGTATGTTATAAAACATTGCTTTTTGTTAGTAGATTAATAAAATGAAGTGAAAACAACTCTGGGTGCACTTCATTTGAGCTTGTGATGAGGAAAACAGTAGCAGAAAAGAGGACAAACCTCAAATTTTCGACCTCTGTGTTGCACAGTGGGACTGATGTGTCCTCATTTCAACACTACTGTGGCTGCCAAAGTGTGTATGGGTGTCATGGACGCACCTGAGATGATTTTAGTGATGCAGTTCATGTGCATCTAACGGTATTTTTAGCGTCACTCCAGAGCCTTCTTGTACCTTTTGTTTTAGTTTTGAGACCATCTCACTGCTCTGTAAAATCCTCTGGTTCCTTTAATACTGTTTTGTCAAAGGATCATTTATCCTTCACTGAAAGAAGTAATGGAGTAATTGTACACAATTTAAGTACTTTCATGTTTTCTGCACACACAATTGCAGGCTTTATATGTAATTAACATAGCTCTTGTCATAAACCAACAGGCTATGAAGGGGATTAGTGTCTCCATGTGAATGGGACCCCTGTCCGCTGTGGAATGTAATCAGGGTTAACAAATAAGCTTAGGCCTAAAAAAACTTTAAGGTGGAGTCCGTGAGAATTGCAATTAGGGACCACTTTAGAGGGCGCACCACTGTGCTTTATGCCCTCTAACTTTACACCTCCTTTGACCTCACTTTGTTCTGACAGTGGTGGCGATCGAAGACTACGGGGAGGAGAGCAGTAATTGAAATGCATGAAACATTCATAACACATTATCGGCTATGATGAAGTTTTCCCATCTGTAATGAATCACGTTAGGGCCAAACATCAAATGCATCCATCATAATGGGGAGACGTGTCATTGACTACCAATACACAGTCAGTTTACAGCGTATATGATGTGCAGCATTTACTCTTCTCTTGCATTTGCTTTGAAGGTTTTTATAAGATTAATAATTGTCAGATATACTGTATAGGTTTTACACAACTCACTAGAAACATCTCTTTTGGGGTCAATAGGTCTTATTATGACAAGGTGCTAAGCAATAAGAATTTCAGTGATTTCTACTTAATTACTACGTTTTGCAGCTACTTATCTATTGTAATTTGATTAATACATTTAGGGCTGTGCAGAGCACAGTAAAAGGTTGCAGAACAGCAGAGCAAAGCGGGGAGAGAGAGGGCTAGGTGGAGGAGAGGATTGATTTTCAGCGTCTTGCTATTATTAGTTTACGTTGCTTATTGTTACTCTAAATATTCACATATTCCATGTCAGAAATGGTGGGTGGAACATTGAGCAACTAATTAGCCAAGGTGCTAATTAGCACAGCATGTAAACACAACTTTAAAGGTCATTTAGTTAGACACTGGTCTGGTCTTTACTGTTCAGTACCACTAACAACATGACATTTTGCCCAGTACGTGTTGTAGGCTGAAGAGCAAGTCTCTTTACTTTGCCTCTAATCCCCTGAGGTGTAATACTGGCAGCCCCTGCAGCCTGCCAGGCACTGCCAATCAAATCCGGACACCTGCATGTTCGATTAGCTAGTTCCATGAGAAACAGCATTTCTGATACTTGGCTCGAAGCCCTTTTCTTAAATTAAGGAACAGTCAATGATTTTACCTGAATATGTGTTATTACAATTGGTATATCTTAAACTCACCAGCTCAGTAAATAATTTTAAATAACTAAAATGCTAATCAACTACATCTCTTAGACGAAGATGGTGCCGCAGAGGGCCGCATCGCTCTCTAGGACTTTTCGCAGGAGCACTTATCTCCCACCAATTCACCTGGCCAATCTCTGTTCCCTGCCCAACAAAATGTACGAGCTGCACCTCCTGAACGGGTCAAATAAAGACTTTTCACAATCTGCCGCCCTCTGCTTCACTGAAACCTGGCTCAGTGACTCCACACCTGACTGCGCACTGGGGCACTCGGATCACTCGGATCACTCGGATCACTGCATGATCCATCTGATCCCAACCTATAAGCAAAAACTCAAAATGTTCAAAACCTGTGGTCAGATCTGTTAAAAGATGGACCAACGAGGCGAAGCAGGAGCTGCAGGCCTGCTTTGACTGTACTGATTGGAGTGTGTTTGATGACGCTACCGACAATTTGGACGATCTGACAGATACTGTGACATCATACATCAGTTTCTGTGAAGGTATGTGTGTGCGCACCAAGACATATCGGTCATTCAACAACAAGCCCTGGTTCACAGCTGAACTGAGACAGCTACGTCAGGCCAAAGAGGAAGCCCATAAAAGTGGAGACACCTGTACAAGCAGGCCAGAAACCAGCTGACAAAGGAGATCAAAAAGGCTTAAAGACAATATTCTGAGAAGTTAAAGAACCAATTCTCAGCCAACGACCCTGCGTCAGGCTGGAGAGGCCTGCAGGACATCACTAATTACAGGAGACCCTCCCCACCTGCTAAGGGTAACAAAGAGCTGGCAGACACCCTCAATGACTTTTACTGCAGGTTTGACAGGCAGAGCCCCCCCACACCCCTCACCTGCACCAGCTCAGTGTGCCCTGCGCCCCTCACTCCTCCAACAGCCACCTCACCTCCACCTCTTCCTCCAGACACCCTGTCTCCCCTGAGATCCCCCTCCCCCTTCTCTCCTCGTCCACCTCCACTGGCCTCAGGACATCTGTAGAGGAGGTGAGACGTCTCAGAAAACAAGGAAGTCTACCGGCCCAGACGAAGTGAGCCCCTCCTGCCTTAAAGTCTGTGCTGAACAACTGGCCCCTGTTTTCACCCACATATTCAACACATCCCTGAAGCTGTGTCAAGTTCCCCTCCCCTTCAAACAGTCCACCATAATCCCAGCCCCTAAAAAATCCACTATAACAGGACTCAATGACTACAGGCCGATCGCTTTGACGTCTGTGGTCATGAAATCATTCGAACGTCTCCTGCTTGCCCACCTTTAAAAAGTTCACAGACCCTCTGCTGGACCCCCTGCAGTTTGCCTACAGGGCAAACAGGTCTGTGGAGGACGCAGTCAACATGGGTCTTCATTACATCCTGGAACATCTTGACTGCCCAGGCACATATGCCAGAGTTCTGTTTGTGGACTTCTCATCTGCATTCAACACCATCATCCCTGAGACACTCTCCTCCAAACTCTCCCAGCTTTCTGTTCCCCCCTCCACCTGTCAGTGGATCTACAACTTCCTGACGAACAGGTCACAACAATTGAAGATGGGAACAGCTACAACTCAGACACATCACACATGTCCTCTCTCCTCTTCTCTTCCCTCTATACCAATGACTTCATCTCCAGTGACCCAGGTGTGAAGCTCCTGAAGTACGCAGACGACACCACCGTCATCGGTCTCATCCGAGATGGTGATGAATCTGCGTATCGACGGGAGGAACGACTGACTCTCTGGTGCAGTTACAACAACCTGGAGCTGAACACGCTGAAAACTGTGGAGATGATAGTCGACACATGATTGACAAGATTTTCAGCAACACGCACACGATTCCACACGTAGACCTATATTATGAAGTTTAAATGAGATTTTTGGTACAAAGCGTGCAGGACTAGTTGACCGGCAAACTTTTGATAATAAGTGAGTGTGTGAGTGGAACTCACACTCAAAATACAAAATACAAAATACAAAATTCAAAAATTGCTAAATCAGGGTTTAGCAATAATAAACTGATATAGTCAGTCTACATCAATAATCAATAAGTAACATTTGATGGATTAGCAATCAAACATTTGCAGGAAACAGATGTCATGAATGCACTCATAAGTAAATACAAAAGATTAATTAAATTATCTAAATAAAAGAAATAATAATAATAATAAGTAAATAAAGAAAATATCTGATAAACATAGATTAAATGTTACATAATTTTTTTTTTTATCATTTAGTGTTTATTTCTAATGAAGTTTTGTCACATACACTTTTCTAAAAGTGCACGTACACTTAAGTCAAACACTGCCTTGTTCTTTGAAAAGCACACTTTTCTAAATGTACCTTCTAAATTTTCTAAAAAATATATTTTTGTAGAAACATATAGATAACTAGGTTATTAACTTTTTGCTAATGCATATTAGAATTCACCACAAAATACTAAAGAATAGAAAAAGAAATTTGCATCATTGTCAGATTAATGTTAGTGGACAGAAACAAAATCACTGTTGGGTGGTTAGAGTTTTTCTACTATTTGGCGACACTACTGGGCACTGATGGGCACAAAAAGCAGAAAATAGATACAAAACAAAATGAATTTAATTATTTTGACCTTTACTTGGTATGACTAATAAAGTGGTCACACTGTCATCTAATCCAGTGTTCGTCACTGCAGCACGCAGAGAGCCCATGTGTTATTTCTTCTTCCTTTTTTATGTTGCTGATCACCTCAGTCACTTAAAATGATGATGTCCAGTTATTCTAACTTTGAGTAACATGCAAAGGATTTTTATTTTTATTTTCATTTATGGCAGCTCTTGTTTTTTGATATTCATAAAATCAAATCTTTTGTGTCTTCAACTTCAACACCGAAGTAAAATAAAAGAAAAATCCCCACAGAAACTCTTAACATTTCACATTCTTAAACATAATTAGTTTGTGATGTTCAGTGCATAAGAGTTTGCGTCATTTATCTTTACTCTAGCCCACGATGTCCCACTTCTCTCAGCAATGTCCCTCAGAGAAAGGCCATGATCTCATTGCTTTCAATCAAAGTGGATATAATTAGCTCCAAATAAGGGGACAGTCATTGTGTGTTGTTTTTTTTTGTTCTTTATTGTCTTATGCATAAACAGGATTGTTTTCCTCCATTTAGTTGCTTGTTTCTCATGCTGCTGTGGGAAATCCGCTTCTTCCCTTTTATCATTATTGAGCATTACTGAAAATGGCAGCTCCACAAACACTGCCTTGTTCTTTGATTGAGAGACCAAGGCACATAGTTTCAGATCTTTGGGACATTTTTTGCTATCAGACTCTACTGATGCTGCACTGAAAATATCCTGACATTGTGTCACATTGTGCCAGTTATATAACAGTGCAGGAAACGTAGCTAAGGTACCATAAAGTTGATTTAGAATTTAGACTTTTACATATGTGTTCATGGTGATTCATATGAGGAAATGTATGAGTTTCACATAACTCCAGATATCTGCTAACAACAACAACAACAATAATAATATTAATAATAACAATAGTTCAAAGTCACATTCTACTTGAAACCATTGCAACCTGCTTGTACACGTTTTTATAGCAAAATATGCAGGTTTGATTTCTCACTGTAAAATACACAAAAGTGGATTATCCCTAGTGGGCAGGTTATAAATGTTGGCAGTTGCTGCACATGCATTTATATTTGTCGAACTTGCACAGTCAAGGTAGTGAGTGTGTCTTCACAAGATCTGAGAGCTTTTTTATATATTGCCCTCCCCAGCTTGTTTTAACACCAGAGTGAGATTTTGATCAACTCCTACCGGGAAACGTCTTGTCCCACAGTGTTGTGTTTAAAGCGCTTATAATGCTCCAAATGTCTTCTGCCACCTGTTGTCTGAAAGGTTTCAGCTCTTGAGATACCACAAGGATCTGGAAAGAAGGGTTTGAGACTAAATATCACATACATAGACTGAGAGTTTCTTTTGCTTGAATTTGAGCAAAATGGAGATAGCAAAAGAAATTTATCAAAGGTGGTGAAATACAAGAACAACCACTGTGTTACAGCAAGTTGTGTGATGCTGAAATTCAATTGAAGGTCACTTTTAATAACATAATGGCAGCGGCACATTTGTTCGCACAGAAACTTTTATGTTAATTTTGAGCGTTAGCAACAGTCTCTGATTCCTCTCTGCACAAAATGATTTAAACAAGGTGCCATGACAACCAAAACATCATTTTTATGGAAGAAAATCTGAAGTAAATATATAATCAAGGATGGATGTTTACTTGTGTATAATACTTACATATGAGTCACAGTCTAGATACCATAAATATATATATTTTTTTCCACTCCATTTATTTTTTCTATACTACTACCATGGATGTCACCAGATAAAGATGATTAAATCTGCTCCACATTTACAAGCTGCAATATTAGCGACGGTCACACATGAATAACAATGAAATATTACAATAAAAATAATAAACTGAATAAACTAATTTAAATAATGTCTCATATTGATCTGTTTTCATTGGTACTATGTCCGTCATGCAGGGTCAGGGCTCTTGTCGTGGTGGCACAGGGCGGTCTGCTTTGATTATAAGTTTTTTTACATGACATTAATTTAGTCTCTGCAACTCAGTGAAGCTCTTTTCATGCACAATAATTGCAGAGCACATTTTACCAAAAGTCAATTTGAGATTTGCATGAAGAATGGCGGTGTGTCACGATGGAAGCGTTTTGCAATAAAGAGACAAGTGATTGAAATTGAGATATTTTGCAAGCGGTTGGGGCTTTGACTCAGAAGGCACCTGTGTGATAGAAATGAAATATAAATGGGAAAATAATGGAGGTTTACTCCTCCAATATCGTTGGAAACTTGTACACTGCTGCCACAGACTCGAAACTTGCTTCAGGGTTCATTTGTCAGCACACATTTAGACGAGAAAAAGCTGTTCATGATGCTTTTTAAAATGGCTAAATTCAAAAGATTATCTGCAAATGCTTTAATACTTCAACATAATTATGTTATTTTTTCAAAGACACATACACACATGCACACACACACACACCCACAGCCACAGCTTAGTGGCAGATAAATGTCTTTTACAGTGGATGATAAATGCCAGAGTTCTGAATTGATATTGGACATTCATTATGTCACAATTACCGTAATTGCATTTGTAGAGTGCTGGGTGACTAATGGGTTCACGCTCATAAAATACCACCTAATCCCTTAGTTTTAGTGCCAGCAAAATCAAAAAGTCAGCGAGGATAAAATATTTTAAAATGTTTTCAAAGGTAGAGTTTGAACCTGGATGTGGATTTATTCTGTGTACAGCATGTAGACAAGGCAAACATGTGCATCTGACCTGGAGTCAGAGCACAGAGATAAAATAACACAAATAGGTGTGATTCAAGGTCATCCAAGTTGGTGCATAACCGAGGTTTATGCATCAAGGGGAAGCGGAGGTGAACAGGATGAATCGGTTGTAATATTTTTTTCTGTTGTGACTATAATTAAGAAAGTAATTGTACATGAACTGAATTTGCCATTTTCATTGTACACATTCTGTATTTGCACAACTTTACCACTGGTTAGTAGAGACATGTATAATGTACGGATGTAGCTGGAGGCGAACTCAAGAGACATACAGTATAAATGCACTTTAACACTTTAAACACACACAAACACTACTCAGTGCAAGCCAAAGTACACATGAAACTGAATGCACAGAATAAAAACAACTAAAGGCAGTATTTCATGATCACGCAGACATTCTCTTCTTCTCTTAATTAGGTCCTGCAAGCAGCAATAATCCGTGTACGTTTAATCAGTGCTTCGTCACTTCCCCGCTCACCTGAAACAGGAAACGAGAATACGTTGCCGCAGTCAACATCCACACAAATTACTGTCAGTATTCTTTATCATATGATGGGAGATTAATATTTACATCCAGGTTATTTATGGACAACAAATGTGCAGTTCAGCAAAGTTCTAGACAAACTGCAATAAAAGACACATTGTTTGAACATGGTGAAAAATGACAATGAAAGGCAATGTAAAAAGGCAAGGCAATATCAAAGTATATAGACAAATATAAAACAGGAAAGACGGGTAAAAATAGTAATGGCATTAAAATACTGAGAGCAGCCAAAGGCCACTAAAAACAGTCTTGTGCTGGCAAGATTAATTTACACATATGTCAGTTTTTCTGAAACAAATGAATATCATCTTACTATACTGTGCTGTAATTGTGTTTTTCATAGTTTATTGGAAATTATAGACTTCTGCTTTAGTGTGTCCCGCGCAGTAAGTTAGCACTTACAACCTCAGTGGCTGAGTTACTTTAGTCACATATTGTTGACATACAGTGACACAAAGAAGAAAGGGGGAGCAGAACATGTTCAATGTGCACAAATATCGCCAAGCAACATCAAAAAGAACACGCAAAGCTTTTGAGTGGCAGCTAACGTGTTCCAAGGTTGGCACTGTTCCTCTGCGTTAACAGTCAACTCGCAGTGATTAAAACAAAGTGACAAAAACACTGCAGGAGGAAGTTGCTTCCACACAGTGAGGTGTTTAAATATTACTTATTAAAGAATTTAATACACAAAGCCTTTGATCAATCACGACTAAATAGACAGTAGCAAATGCTTATTTTCATCAAGTCTCCTTGATGATAGCTGTGGCTGTGTTTGGAGATTTGATGTGTTAGGAATTTCCATTTTAATTTAAAGCTCCAAAAATCAAAGTCCATGATCTTTTTTTAGAACCTAGCTGCTTGGTAAAGCACCTGCTGTCACACTACTGTCTTAAGAGCCCACTCTCCTAATTTGTGGCTTTCCCTTAAAAAACATCACCAACATTAAGTTGTGATAACCCACATGACCACATTAGGGTAATTTTGTCGGACTTGACAACCCCCAAGAGAGACACAAAAGACTTTATACAGCTGCTTTCAGACTAATTATCAAACTAGTATTTCACTATGACAAGTGGACTGACTCTGGTGTGTAAAAACAGTGTGATATATATGGATTCATGTAATAACATTTTTAATGTTTTTGTTATTAGACCACATCAGAAGTTAGACACAACACAAGCACCCAGCTCCTACTCATACACATTTTGTGCATTTGTAACACCATAACTGATTATTCAAACTAAAAAATTAAAGGAAATCTGTGAAAACACTCAACTTGATCTCTTCAGCTAATAGAACATATTTTATCAAGTTCAAGTCACAACTGTGACCTAACACAGTTGTGTTTTGTGTATGGCAGCAGTGGGAACATACGTTTCTACAAACCAGAATGACATCATGTGCTCCAGAGGAACTGTAGCATCTTTGTCCTCTCTAGGTGACATATATAGACTGCACTGCCAGCCAATATAACCACTGTGAAGTTTGTAAAAGAGAAGGCTGGAATTGAGGTCTAGAGCCAGAAGTGAAGACAATTAATCCTGCCTCGCTGTTAAAGGCGTCTCCTTGATACAATAGGGGATACCAGGTCCATTTGTGGAGTTAAGATGTAGGAGTCATGCATACATGCAGACAGGGAAAGCTGTGGCTCTTAATTCATTAATCACATGTCTGCTGAACATCCTCCACAGAAAAGCTTTCAGTTCCTTTAAGGTAATTACAGCACTTGAAGGAACGCTTTCCCTAGCAAATGTTCATAAGTAGCCATCTTATCTATCTCCTGCCCTTTCTTTTTCCTTTTTTTGTCTCAGCTTTCATGTTCTCTGGAGAAACCTCCTCCTCCTCCCCCTCTAGATTCTTTTGTGCTGCACCATTCTTGCTCTTCTACAGCTTTATAGTCAACTTTTTTTGTCTGGGCACACATCCATTTGGCATCCAATGTGGGATAAATAAATTATAGCTTCTAAAATCAATGCCCAGTCTATGATGTGGGTTCTAGGCTTAGTGCTTGCCACCATGCTAGAATTATGCCACTGGCGCTCAAACAGGGGAATTTCATGAGCCCAGGAGCTATGGCATACAGTGTATTTTTTTTCCATCTTTGAAATTTTTATTACTGAAAGGCCCATCTTTCTGACATTTTATTATTTGTCATACGTTTTCATGGGTAAAATGACTTTTACTGCAGAGACTGATGGAGGTTTAGAGGAATAATGTGTCTGAGGAAGCTGTTGGTTTGTCACACAGCATGCAGGTTTCAACCTGTTTTTTTACTCGAGTCATTGCAACGTCTGGTAGCTGTCTTTAATTCCTTTACAGAAACACTCAAAGATTCTAAAAATAAATCAAAAACACTGGCAAGAGTGACATCTTTGTGCATATGTTCTTAAAGGCAGAACAGTAGAAAAACAGTCCCTCAATCTTTAAACTGTGTGTTGACGTTGGAATGAAAGATTTATAACTGTCAGTGCACAGATGTCTTTTCTCAAAGTTCGACAAATATATTTAACACTAGACTTGCACAAAATTAATCTTTCAATGTGTCGCTATTGTGGGATTCTGATATCACTTTGCTAATACTCTCTTGCTTTCTGTGTTCCCAGATGGAAATGATACCAGAGTCCGATCCTGATGATGAGGGGACAAAAATAAGTGTAAGTTGAAGAATGTGTTATAGCCTACTGTTCCTCAATCGGGTGCTGTTATGATCCAGGTTGGCAGTGCTTCATTCCAAGCAAACACAACAGCAGCTGATTTCCCTGAATAATACACCTTCAACCTGAAACTGAGCCAATCAGTAAAATCAGTGGCAGTGTATTATTACTTTGAGAACGGCTCCCTTCTGTGTGTTCATAGGCCCAGCAAACAGGTGTACACCTTTTCCTACAAGTCTGCATATGCATTCTGTGAACAGATCAGCTTTCAGCATTACTGTTGTAAGTTGTATGAGTCTTAGGTCATCATTAGAGTTTTTATTAGCGATGCTATAATGTCCATATATATATATTTACTTGAGATGGGTCCTTGCTGGACTTCTTCCTGTCTCTCAAAGAAGAAATTCTGGGAAAATTGTCAGATTCTGATGCAGCAAGAAATGTTTAAATACAGTGGGATGATACAGAAAAATCATGAACATTGACAAGGTTACCCAAACTTACGCACCCCACTGTATGTGTATGCTCAAAATAGCACTGCCAAAACGACTAATCTTATGGTGGGCCAATGGCAGATCTAGAAAACTTTACATGGAGGGCAAATGAGTGGCAAGAGGTCTAGGCAGGGTGTGAAATTGTCCAAAATGTAAAACTATTCACTGTATTATTATCTCTTCTAAAACAGGCCAACGATTATATTTACAAATATATATATTTGGTGAATTGCTACTTATTGAAATACTATTTGAAGGTTATAAGACAAACAAGCAATTAGTCTTTACACATGACTTTAAGAAACTAAAAGTTGGGGGGGCTGCTGGAGGGACAAGGCTACTGTTTTAATGTAAATTTCTCAATTTAGGTTTTGTGTGTAATATTAGCCTCTTAGATAATGTATCAGGAATAGGACAAATGCACTACAATAGAGTCTATTCTAGAGAATATGCAATGAAACAGCAGCTTTCAAGTTGTAATCAAGCTACAGGTATAGATGTCAGTTTGTTACAAGATTTCTGCAATTGACTTGTATGATGTTGTGAATGACTGAAATAACATAAAAAATAAGATAATGTCCATCTTAGTCAATAAGAAGAACCATGTCTCCTAAAAAATATAATAATAATTGCAAACTAATCCACAAATGCAATGTTGGTTTTATAGAAGTCATAATCACTGGCAACCTTGTTTCCTAAAAATTACATCTAGGATGAAACTGCATTTCCAATTACGTTTTTGGTTTAATTTTTTGTAGAACATTTTTGTCACGTTATACTAAGATGTATTTTCGTAACTGAATAAATCATGCAGGGCGATTTTTAAGCAGCTGGTTGGTGTTGGTGGAGGGTGTTTATTGTGTAGGACTGACATGCTGGAGACTGAGTTCAAAGTTTCCTATAAAGTTGGGTTTAGGCAACAAAAAGTTCAAAGGTTAGGGTTAGACAAAATATCATGTTTTGCTTTTATTGTTAATGCAGACATGATTGTTAAGCGACTGTGTAAAGTTAACTGTGGACAGAATGATCATTACGTTAACAAAAAAATGTGATCAAGTCACAAAGACGCCGTACGCCGTATAGCTGTACTGTGATTTAGAGGGTGAGTATCCGTTAGTGCAGTCAATGTGAGTCAAGCAGGGAGCTGCATGAGGGTAATGTTAGAAAACCATTGCACAAACTCAACAGCATCAGGCTTATGTTAAGTTTGGACAACTGGACAATTCATTTAAATTTTATTTAAAAGAACAAGGCTTGGTTGTTTGTCACATAGATGCAATATGTTGCAAACATACAAATAAAACATTGTTATTTCTCTCATTACATGATTCGCTTTAAAATCCTAACACACCAGATTTACTGCTAGTAAGGGAACAGGTTTGGCTCGAGTGCCAGTATTTTGAAAAGATAGTCCAGAAAACCCAAGATTCAACATGTGAATAACTGTGTGTCGCTATGAAGATATTTTTCACTTGTTACAATTATTACCATCTATGTATAGATCATTACATACAAGTTCAACTTACTTGTCAAGGTGATAACATTCAGGTGTCACATTTTGGGACTCCTGTAGCATATTGTACAATTAAGTGGCATTATATGTCATGAAACCTTGTGGGATTATGTCATACTGTCCATTGTTATGACATTGTGGTCTCTTTTAATTACTCTAACAGACAGTGAAAGTCCAGGGCAATGACATCTCACACAAGCTGCAGATCTCCAGAGTCAGCAAGAGTGATGAAGGACTGTACGAGTGCCGGGTGACACGAGCTAACTATGGAGAGATTGTGGAGTACAAAGCCCAAGCCTGGCTCAAGGTCAATACTACAGCCAGGCCACGACGACCTTTGCAGGCCCCAAAGAAGAGCTCCCCGATGCACCTGACGGACAAGAAGCCGAGAAAGTCCAGCTCATCTCAGGATAGCATGAGTTCAGACCAGAGAATGGCCTCCACCTCCACCTCTCACACATCCTCCAACACAGCTAAACACAACCCCGGCTCAGGTAATACCCTGGGGGAGGGTTGCATAACGAGGACAAAAAAAGTTCCCTTTTAGTAGCTAAAGTTTTTACTAGCAGCATAGTTTGGTCCATAACCTTTCTGATTTGTTTGACATGTTCATAAGCCACTTCTTTTTATTCAGAAAGCTTGTCTGGTTGAGATTTTGATAAAATCATCTGCATGCTATTATGTGGCATTAAGTATAAAATAGTGTTTTCAGTAACAGACCTTCAAAAAATGAAGCCATGTCTCAAGGCAGAATGATGCATAACTTGAGTCATTCACATTCTTCATTGACTCTGTGGCTCTAATAAGAATGGGACATTCAATATATATGGGTCTGAACAGTGTGATGCTTTGTGCAAAAAGTGCAGGATGATGCGGAACAAGAGTATAACCTGGAAACTGATGTAATTTATAGTGAGTGTTTTATATGGGTTAATAACCAATTTACTCCCTGAAATTGCAATGTGTAGCATTATAAAATGTGCTGTACAGTTCTACGAAATGCAAAAATAATAAGAGAGCACTGGAAATTCATCAGCTTATCCAATTTAGCAATTTAAGGGTATATAGTTGAGTAAAATTATAATTTGTGTTTTATTCTTTAAACTACTGACACAGCATCTTCCCAAATTCCAATTACTAAAATAGTTATTTGTTCGCAAAAAAATGAAACATGGTCAAAATACCACAAAAAGGCCCAATGTTCTAAGACCTCAAATAATTAAAAGCAACAAATCAAAAAAAGTTCACATTAAAATTTTTACACAACACCATACTATGTTTTAACCTCAGAAATTTGGTGAAATAACCCTGATTGCAATCACAGCATTCCTGATGTGTCAAAAGTACTTTCATTCTCTACCTAAGTACAGATACTTAAAAGTTCGACAAGTAAAAAGTAAAAGTACAGATTGAAAATCTGTACTAACAAGTAAAAAAGTTTTGAATTCTTCTTAGTAACAAAAGTAAAAAATAATTTTCCCCTTAAATGGTACAAAATGCCTTTTAATACATCCAAAAAAATCAAACCAAATTACAAACAGGGTAATATAGACCTTTTAAGAGCTCTGGTTCTGTTTGGCGAACACAGAACTTGTATAACAGAAATTCTATTGATTTAAGCTGTTTTCCATTTCCCTGTTGTTCTTCACTGCAGCTGGCAGCCAACTGATAGGTGTAATAACACCACTATGGTGCGCTTTGTGTCAGCAAGGTAGATTTTGCCAGTTTTATTATGACTTTTAAATCAAATAGTTTGAATAATGGAAATAACAAGCACTTTTCAAGAAAGTAGCTAATAGAAAGTATAGCTATTTCTCTTGAAATGTAGCTTTCATGCAGTGGTCTCTTCATTTTTTTCCAGAGCTGTTGGTTTTTCCTATGTTATGTTTGGCTTTTAGGTAGAGAATCAGAAAGCCGTTATTTGACTGGTGGCCCATTGAAAAGGTCAGACATTAAAAAGCAGCCTTTTATGGAAACAGCTTTAACCAGGTTTGGATGCACTTCATAGCTAATGTTAGCTGCAGTGTATCTGTTAATGGGGTGTTCTGCATCTACTTTGCTCTATTCTATGTATTCATGTCAGCCATTAGCAGTAATATTAGCAGCTCAGCTAATATGGCTTCTTCATGAAGGCAATGTGGGTATGTAGCAGTTAACATACAAAACTGTCAAGATATGATGTATGGTCAACTGATAAAGGCTGTTAAAAGTCAAACCTTTGCATTGCCATTCTACTTTAACTGATGTAATCATGGATTAACAATAAACAGCTCTCCTGCGGTGACAGAACTTACATGAACTGTGAATGCACTAATGTAAATTCTAATCATGTTGCAGTGATACAGATGTGCACGGACCCTATAGCAAAGTTTTTGCACTAGTTAATAAACCATTTTCTTTGCTGGTCCTAAGTTGTCAGTAAAACCCTGACCCTACCCCATAGATTTTCCTTTATCTGGATTGAAAGTCAGCATAGTAAAGCTAATTTAGGAAATAAGTCTTGCATCTTCTAGGGGTTTAATTTGTGCAACACGATAGGTCTCTGTTTACCAGTCTACATTTTTCCCTAAGGTGTTGTAAATCCATTCTCATTAACTCTTGGCAATATTTTATATTCTCTCAAACTGTGTTACAATTGCATTGCTCCTTCTCATCAAAAATGGTCGCACAGTCCACACAAAGTCAGCTCTGCTCTGGGCTCAGATAACCCTCTGCACCCTGAAGCAAAACACAGAAAGATATTACTTGCCACTGAATAGAGGTAAAAGTTGAATAATTCCCAGGGCTGTGGAGTTAGAGATTATGAAGCAGCCAAATTATGCTGACAGCTGTGTTGCGGTGAGTGCAGTGTGTCTGACACTGATAAATGCCTCTTTGTGGCTGCTTAGCCACCCTCTCAAAGTGGGAGAGAGGTGTTACGGCTGAGGGCGACAGAGTTCTATTACTGCCACACTCGGGTTGGAGGCATATGAGCAACAATAGGTAAATGGGCTGAAATGAAATTAAACCTAGAAGAACCCACAGATATTTTCTTTTCTGCAATGCTGCATCTGTAAACAATGAGGCACTTTCCAGATGGTGGATTGTGGCGGTGGCTGGTAGAGCAACTGCAGCAGCAGTAACAGCAGAGTGGTGTGTGAGTGGTGTGTTCACAGCTACTCTCCACCAGTATGTCAGCCGTGGTTAGATCACAGCTCGGCATCCACCATTCCTGGTGGTGTTGTTCTCTCTAAGCTCAGAGGTGACCCGATCTGAATGAGGAAAAGAAAAAAGAAAAATGTCCCCCAAGCCAGACTTGTCCACCAAACCCTGAGGCCAGGCTGGTTACCTTATAAAAGAAAAGCGAATATGTACTCAGCTTGATTGCATAAGCATTCATCCAATCGAAAAAAAGAAATCACTGACCTTGTTTTTTAAGAAGCAATATATTTTTTTAAAACTGCCTCAACTGTGTATGTCTAAGGAAAGAAAACACCAGTGAGTCATCACTCCAGTAGGTGGTTAGGAACAGCACAACTGCTGTTAATGCTGGCATTCGTATTGCTCATGCAATTGCACGCAATGTCAGTATTCAACTTCATGTTTATGTGGATGCTGCCATTGGTGCTTCCTTACTTCTACTAGTGTCTTTTGTGTGCATGCAAATCAAGCTGCCTGTGAGTGCAGGGTATAAAAAAATAATAATGAAGTGCACAGCGATGAAAGAAAAGCATCTACTCTTCTTACTTATTAGTTACAGATCCATTACACATTTTGTTCATATAAACACATATATATTTGCAAGGTCCTAAATCTTGCTATGTAAACTGCTCTAAAATTACTTTTGTTATGATTTGGTGCAATGTAAATAAAGATTAATTGAATCTAATTAAAATGAATGTTGGACAAAATATTTTGGTAGAGTTTAGCTCTTTCATAATATTACAGTATAACCTTTCATGTTTATGTTTGTCCCTAACAGGACAGTTGTTGATTCTAGTGATGTAGCAATTTGGTGGTTAGAGTGTACCAACCTGGACAGTATTATCTCCTACTACTGACTCTAAACCAGTTATGGCTTTCCCAGTTTATTTCGTAGCTAACAGAAAATCCAGAACTTTCCTGCATGTCAGTCAAAGTGACGTCTCGCAGCTAATGCTTGAAGCCATGGTGCAAGGGGTGTAATGGACCTAAAAATGAGTGACAGCTTTGAGCTTACACTCTAGATTTTGATCTTTTATGACTGGTAAAGGTGAGGCTCTCTCAAAAATCTGTTTGTGCCAGACATTCAATTCAATTCAATTAAATTTTATTTATATAGCACTATTTTACAACAAAAGTTATCTCAAGGCACTTTACAGTGTAAGGTTTAAGACCTTACACAATATATCAATATATACAG